>OY288245.1:46952854-47534393 GCA_958450325.1 Agrostemma githago
CGTATTGAGTTCTTAAGTGTATATATGCAGTGAGTTTAATAGCGTATAGAATGAGTTTTTTTAGTGTATATAATAGTTATTTTGATGTATGTTCCATTATTGATTAAGTGGTGTACATAATAACTATTTGAGTGTATATATAACAATTATTTTACTGTATATATTGAGTTCTTAAGTGTGTATATATATATAGTGAGTTTAATAACGTACATAATGAGTTTTTTAGTGTATATAACACTTATTTTGATGTATGTTCCATCTTAATCTAATGGTCTAGATTGTGCCTCAATGGGTATAAGCAGTTATCTGCCTCACCGGAACCCGCCTATATATATATATATATATATATATATATATATATATATATATATATATATATATATATATATCACCTCCATCTCACTTCCCTTTTCACCTCATCACTCCTCATATCATTATCACATCACCTTCCATAACCCTACCACCTTCATACCTCCATTCCATTCCATTTTGGTGATTATTTCGGGTTTTGAAGAGGTGAAGCGAAGTTATTTCAGAACAATCTTGCATATCTCATAGAAACAAGGTCAAAACGATCCTCTCGGAAACAAGGTATGCCTTCATCTTCTAAATCCTCTAAGTCTTCTAATCTACCTTGTCTTAATACCTCGTTATCCCATGTCCACACACATTGACCAACTTGGGTATTGTTGATGATATTAAAGACTTATCGTCACGAACCGAAGCTAGTGAACTCCTTAGCCTTGCGACCTTTACAAATAAAGACCTAACATGTGAGTTCCTAGGAACTTTTGCACCTGACAACCCGACCACACCTAGAGTTTTTAAATTTCGATTATTCGGAAAACCTCATAGACTAACCATTCCCAAGTTTGGCCTCGCGCTAGGCCTGTCCTCTTCGGGTACCGCACTCGGTGAACCTTCGGGCAGTATTCAAGCTTGTGTATCATGGAGAGATTTTTGGAAAAGAATCTCACGATTTAATCGCCCGAATTGTCTTATGCCTCCAAGATTCTTAACCCCGCCATTCGCTACTGTTGCGAAATCCTCTCCCATTGCTTAGTGCCCTCGACCGATAATATATACTCTCTTAATGTGTGCGTCTTGCAATTGGTTCTTGACTCTTTAGTTGGTAACTCGAGTCCCCTTGACCTACCCATCGTTGTGGCGTTACACTTTCAACGCATCATCAATACCCAACACCCCTCCTTAGATTGTGGAGATCTTGTGACAGTAATAGCGAACAAATTGAGATACTTGACTGACCATCTCACCCCGCTTGACAACTTGATTTGGCTTAACGACGCCTATTTCCTTACTTGGATTTTTCATGTTCCTCATCATCACCTCGTCTATATTATCCGTGAACGTGCTTTAATTGTACCCAACACACACCGCACCACCATCCTCATTCACCATAATTGGGACCTACCTCTAGGACCCGGTGAATATCGACTGACAAAAACTGAGTCGGGAGGAAGGGGAGTTTGGGAGTATGCTCATTATACATTGCCCAAGGGTCGTACGATCTACGACCTTTTGTGAAATTGAGTCAGACTACGCCCTCTCCTTAAGTGATGGTTCATAGGAGTTTTCTCCTCAGGCGTCTTTCGAGGGTATCGTTGTGGACTTCGTCGGAAGTCTACGATATCTCACTTCGCTATAATTGGTACTTGTCCTTAATTGATCCGACTTTATGGTAAATCGATTACATCGACTTGATACGAATATCGGAGTCCTTCGTGTCGTGATGTCGTTATCGGGTCACATGGACCGTACAACTCTCGGATTGACGTCATAGGGTTTCGTACCACTTTGATTATCGATGGCTCTTTTACGCACGACATTTGACCACGAGTCAACATCGGGCGCTTAGAACGACATTCGAAAATGATTTCGCATACACTCGATAATAAACAACTGCGATCGCGTCATTACCCGTAGGGTCAGGCGCACACCATGAGGCACCCTAACCCTTAGACGCCTTGGGCGGCGCGCCTGAAAATATGGGTGCCACCTCCGGTGCGTTGTATTCGGGTGTTATACGGACTTTAGGCAATGTTTAATTATCAGATGTACCCAATTCGATTTTGAAAATGGTTTTGCATTATCGTAATATACACGGTATTTATATATGATGGAAATATAAAAGACCATAATTTAAATGTTAGATGGTTAGCGGTGTTATTATGAACAAAACGTAGAAAAAAACGTCTTAAAGGGTTGATTCGCCTTAAACAACCAAAAACGCGGGGTGACGGGATAAGCGACCGGCAACGCGAGTGCGATACTCCTATATTTGTGTTTCCTTATCCCGTCATCCTTTGTTTTTGATACGTAAAAGGACGAATATTTTAAAGGCGAATTAGTAGTTAGCGTTGCGATAAAGTATTATTAGCATTACGGTAAAATAAAAGTTAATAAACGAAATTAAAAGAGGAAGAGATTAGAGAAACGGGGTTTCTCTACACCCTCAACCTACATGCTAAAAGTCTCGGAACATGGGCTCGTTAAGTGGTGGCATAGGCACGGAAGCGATCGAGAACGTAGGTGAGTTAAGGTGTGTTTAGGGGTGGGAAAGGCTCTCGGTTTTGAGAAAAGAGTTTTGAGAAAATGATTTGCGACCCTTGAAACGTCAGAGGTAAGGGTGTACTTATAGAGTTTTGCGAAATGCTTCGGATCGGTATCCGGACGCCCAGAGTGTGGCGGTTCAAGACTCGGGCGCCCCGGCTGAGGCGTCTCAGTTCCAGGACGCCTGGTTGCAAGCAGTCGAAGTTGCGCGTATCAGAAATCGCTCAAAATACGGATTGATATCCGTGTTATTCAAGGCATGATTAGATCCGATTGATTTTTGATTGATTCGTGTATTTGGACATCATTCTGGGTTTTTTTTTTTCGGGTTTCGACTTTGACCGGTTTCGGCTCGGTCGCAAAAGACGGTTTTGACCCCGGTGGCGGTTGTAGCTCAAAATAGCTTTATTTTATTGGAAACGACCCACTGAGTCTGGATTTGAGATCGGTTTTGTGATATTTGTACTTTTCTAAGTTCCCACGTCGGATACTATCGATTCCGAGACCGTATTCGAGCGTATTAATGCATATTTACGTCTGATCATCATCGGGTGTTTTGTTGGAGATTGCTATAGACACAAGCAGTTAAAATGCGGGTGTCTACAGAGACCCCACTCTGACTGAGGCTTGGACAAGGCGAAAGTCAGAGTAGTCACCAGGCCAATCGAGGATTACGACCTGGCAGCCTTCCGGTCAGGTCGTTTATAGTCCATTAGACTCGCGTAAAAGGGCTCGCCAGCCATAAGGTGGAAATGATACCTGTCTTGAAGATGATGGCTCCGTGGGGAGTTGGACTTGCCTTTTGACGTCTTGAGTGTACTTGTATGCAGACACATCATACCTTGGATGTATTATTTCAGGAGAAACACCGCTTCGGGTTTTCCGCTGGGGAGTAAAGGAGTTGCGCGGGGACTTGCTTCTGAAGTCTTGGGGGTAACTGTATGCCGGCACATCACATCTTGGATGTAACATTCCAGGAGAAACATCGCTTTTGATGTTTCATTGGGAAGCACAAGCTGGTACCTAAAACGTTAGATACGTAGGCAGAAAGAACAGATATAGCAGATAGCAAGGTAGCACATAGGAAATGCAGTTTGCATCTATAGACTGGATTGCGCTGGAGAAAAAAAGATTTTTGCTTCATTTTGAAATCGAAGTCCTGACAGCAGCTGAAGTGCTAGGAGATAGGTTTACAAAATTGAAGTCTTAGGAAATACTCGCAGTTTAATAGATCGAAATTTGACCTTATCAAAAAGGATTTTCTCAAATGGCTAAGTTTTGCAAATTTCAAAGTAAGGATTTGAAGAGAGAGGCATACCGATAGACTCGACTCTGGACGCGACAGGACGAGTTGACAGACACGACTTGGACTCTCGAGGGGTTGGACCGTGACTCTGTAGGGGGGTTGGCCACCTAAGATGACAAGACTCTTAAGCTACGTTATTCCGTAACCTAGGCGAGTGTCGACACGGTCGAACTTCAAAATGGGAAGGACGTGTAATACAGGGGTTGTTGTAGTTTGTAACGAGACTGTACGACTGGACTTAGCAGTAACAATGTCGTAGTCTAGTGCTCTTTTGAATTTTTGTATTTGGTTTTGGGGTACATAACCAAAGTAGGTATTGTTTTGAGTCCTTGACAGATTCTCGTCTTTGACCGAGCTGAGTACTAGGACACACTATAGAAAGGAGGCTAGTTTTTGAAAAATCTTTTGGATTTTGTGAGTGGCTGGAGATCTTCCGTCTAAGAGAAGCCCCCGAGACGACAAAGCAAATTGTTGAGAACATGACTGTGTCGTGACCGGAATGATGGTGCTTTTTAAATATGTGTCAATGTGGGTGGTTGTGCCCATGTTGAAAGGCTGCCTACGTATTCACGTGAAGTGAAATCAAACCAAACCATAGTTCAGGTGATTGAAAGATATGTTAAGGTGCCTAGTTTATTAGGGCTTTATGTGTAATTAGTCATAGCGAAGGTGTAGGCTAGGTGCATTCCCAATGATGTCTTGATCAAAGGGATAGAATAGTTAGAATGTTGATCCTGTGACTGCGAGCGTTCTCCGGGATAGCCCCCAAAGGTGGTGTGAACTATTTGGATATGTTCTATGATGACCGCTAGTTGAGTTCCCGTGTTTGGGGTCGGTAACTGGTTTGGATATTTTTGGAAATGTGAAGCTAGGTCGTAAATGGCTTTGATGATTTGAAATCTAGAGCTCGATTTTGTGGAGCTAAGGCTTCGAGGGTAAGGTATTGTGATGTGGTAGGAAATGGGGAAGTCAAATAAAAATGACTCGAACTTCGATCGGGGTAAGTTTGATAATGCGGGATCTGATTTCCATGTCTAGTCCTAATGGTTAGGGTGTATCCTATGGAGCTTGAATCCTCAAAATTTCGGGCTGTCTCTTATCCTAGGTCTCGAGAAGGTCTTGAGGGTTGTAATGTGGGGAGGCTAAATGTGGTGTTAGCTGACCAACCTAATTGCCACCCTTCAATTTGATGGTATAGGCATCGATAATTTTTGAATTGATCGTTCTCGGCCAAGGGACTTTCACTTGAGTTGACCGCTTGTAGACACCCGCATTTTGCATGCTAGTGTCTATAGCAGTTTCCAAAAAACACCCGATGATGATCGGACGTAAACATGAGTTAATACGCTCGATTTTCGGACTCGGAATCAATAGTATTTGGCACGAGCTTTTAGCGGATTAAAAATCTCACCAAATAGACCTCAAATTCAGGGCCAGTGGGTCATTTCCAATCAAATGAGACTAATTTGGGTCAAAACCGTCACTAAGGGCGAAACATCTTTTAGCGACCGAGTCAAACCCCGGTCAAAGGCATTTCCGAGCCATAAATATCAGTCACGCCACTTCAAAAATCTGACTCGAGGTCAAAGACTACATAAAATTCAGCTACAAAAGAGCATCAAAGTGATTAAACAGCTCCGTAAGAGATAAAACTCGATCCAAAAAAGAGTCTTCCAACCGGCCAGCCCCACTCGATCGAGTGGACCGTCCCACTCGGTCGAGTAGGCTCGTAAAACACACCAAAACCGGGGTCAGACCGGGCACTCGAGTGCCATGCACCACTCGATCGAGTGGCCCCTTTTCCAGCTAAAACTAGATTCCTTTTCTATCCAAAATCGGAATCCTATTCCATCCAAGCCGGGTGTTTTCTTCCATCCAAAGCAAGCTTTATTTTGCTATCCAAAAGCCGGATATCTTCTATCCCAAGTTGAGGTATTTCTTCTTATATATACCCCACCCCCGACAACACAATTTCATAACCCGAAATTTCAGCAACTTTATGCAAAATATACACAAATACCGTCCCGACTTTTCCTCTAGAAATTCTGTAGGAAACCCGAGAGAAACTAATCCAAAAATACAATACCATAACTCCTCCTATATCCTCGTTACTCCCACGCAAGCGCTGTTACTACGAGTTCCTAATCGAGGTCGAAATTAGCATGTAGGTTGAGGGTGTTACAAATCCCGTTTTCTCTCTTTCTCTCTTCCTTCTTCTCGTTTTTCTTTTCGTCCGTCCGTCTTGCGTCGTCATCGTCGTTTTTTTATTTCCTTTTCTCGTTTCTAATATCGATATTATCATACTATCATAAAGCGTCGCCCCTAAGATTCGATATCGACTCTATAGTCGAATATCGGATCTAAAGGAATCAATTAATAAACCATATTAAGCATAATCCCATTGACGTCGAAATAATGATCACATGGTCCGAAAAGACTAATTACGACATTACTACGTGGAGGGAATTATTTCATCTTAATACAATCAAAAACGACTTATAAACGTTTCTTACAAAATTCACTCTAAATATTAGATATTGATTCTATAATCAAGTATCAAATATGTTGAGTATCGAAAACTGAATCGAGTGTAAATCCTATTATATTTTCACGCGATTTAGCAAAATTATCGATTTTAAAATCAAAAAACAAATTCACGGACAGCAGTCCGTACAGGGGGCACTCAATCGAGTGGCACCCCAAAAACGGGGCAGAAACTTTTTTTTAAGACCACTCGGTCGAGTCCTCTCGATCGAGTGGCTCCTGGTGTGTCAAAACCGCGAGTTTTTCAGCTATTTTCGAGCCCCGATAAAATTCTTTTAATGACTTTGATCATAACGTGTCAAGTCCATCACGTGTTCGCATTTTCAAAACCATGCATCGTATCATATTTACATCGTCTAATTTATTTACGCTCCGTTATCATCGCAATTGTTGTATATTATCGTTTGTGGCATTGTATTTCCGGGTGGTATGCCACTCGTATGTTGTAATCTATTGTCGCACCTTTTTTTTCGTTGTGTGTTTTATTGTACTAAAACGAACCTCGCATGCTAAAATAACTTTGACATTAGTTTAGATGCATTAAACGACGTAGTCAAACATAATTCACATGTTTAGTTAAAACATATTGTTTGCATATCATTCAACCGTCAAACTAACGCGCGTACACGAAAAACGAACGATATCTAAGTAGAGGCCGCTAAGTGCGGGAGGGGTTGGGTGTTCTTTGTGAACTTCCCAACACGTATACCCTCTCCCCTTACTAAGAACCGTGGTTTCCGGATGTCAGAAACCCTTGGCATACGAGAGTCATTCAATACACGATTTCCGATAATGTCGGTATCGGTATCGCAATGTGATGGTAGGTTCTCGCCGCGTCCCCCACCGTCAAGTAATTAACCAACTAATCCTAGTGGGTAGCTAGGGTAAGTCGGGTCGTGTCCACGGAGACGGTTATGTAATGTCTAGACTAGGTCGACCTAAAACGAGACTAAGTCACAAACAAACACAAAGAAGATGAGAATTGACAAACTATGATGGTTGTAGGTGAAGAAAGTGGACTAACAATGCACTATGTATGATATGAGCTAAATGAAACAACTAAAGATTAACTAAGCAAACGAACTAGAGAAATGATGACTAACTAGAAGGATAAATCAAATATGGAAGGGAGTAGGGTTAGGTCGGATTCATAAGTGTGATAAATCAAGGGTGTAGGTGTCTCTTAGTTACTTAGGTCGGTTTGCGCTCTCGCGCCAAAGCCAAAGTCCGCACTCTCGTGTCAAAGACTAGACCCGAACACTCGTGCTAGATGCTACTCAAAACACAAGGATTCAATCACAAATTTGTCAAACAATGGGAAGAGGAAAACAAGTATGAGAAGCATTGGTCACTACTACCCACACAAGCAATTCAACAAACATATAGAGTGCTCAATAAGTGACTAGCAACAAAGGAATCACCTTTACCCACAATCAAACCCTAATCACCCATAATCCACCCTTAACTCCCTACTAACCCCACAAGGAATCTACTCACTCATTATCAAACTAAGACTAACATAAACAAGATAAATCAACATAAACATCCAAACATTCATAATGAACAAACAAGAACAATAAACAATATGTAAAGATTCAAACTTGAAAGAAATAAACAAAGAACAAGAGAAAAGAGATTATACCAACTAACAAGGTGATAAAATGATGAGAACTTGCATTAATAAGAAACCCATATAATCTCCAAGGTTGTCAAGCTTGGATGAAGCTTCAAGAAGCTCCTTAATACAAGACTAATTAACTAGGATTAAACTAAGGTTAACAAGAGATTAAAGAAAAGATTAAGCTAATGAGAGGAGGCACTCTATCTAGGGTTTATAATAATGTATGGTAAAATAAAGATGCTTAAACAATACAAGGGAGAAATATTTATAAGGTTACAAGAATGAAGGAGGAGAAAAAAAGTGAAGTCGTGCTGCAGCTCACTCATCCCGCCCGGGACGAAAGCCTTCTCGGCCGAGACGGCTTAAAACAGGAGTTGTCTCTTTTGCACACTCCTTCCCGGTCGGGAAGGCTACTATCCCGCCCGGGAAGGGTCTTGTAGGCCTCCAATATGATCCTTATGGTCCCTCATTGCTTCTCATGGGCTTCTCATCGATTCTCGGGGCTCAGGATTAAGTCTGAGTGGCTCGGGAATGGGTCCCAAGGTCTCGGGATCGAATCCAAGGCACCGAGTAATCGTTCCTTCTCTTCGTTGGCTCCAAAAATGTATGAAACGAGTCGGAATCGTTCCAATTCTCCATGAATGGTCTCGGGAACCTAAAACGAGCTAAAAGAAGTATAAGTAGCCCCGAAATCGCTCCAAAGAGCGATTTCACAAGGAAATACAAAACCAAATACACCAAGATAGGCACTACAAACTACACTTATCAACTCCCCCACACTTAACCCTTACTCGCCCTCGAGTAAGCACAGACTAACTACTAAACTAGCCGAGGGGGTATTAGCGCACCCTACGCTCTTTCAACTCACGCGAGTACACTTAGAGAAAAAGTGCACTCCGCAAGGCAAGTAAGGTCTTGCGACAAAACTGTGGATGCAACCAGACACAAAAACACATAATCAAATAAGCATACAAACAAACAAACAAACAAACAAAAGGTTGCATCCAAAAAGAAATAAATACCGCTTCCCTCTAAAAAGCGGTGAAAGAAGTACCGGTTTAGGACTCAAGGCAAGCGACACCGTTCCCAAGCTAATAACACAAATCGAAATGGACTAAACCCTAATAGTATGACAACAAAGCAATAAAAACGTTGGTAACTTACCTAGGTCCTCCTAACCTTCTAAGGACGTACTACGGGACGATCGGCGGAATGGAAAAAGGATGAACCACAGTGTTAGTCGACATTGTAGGTAAGTGAGACCCCGCCCCCTTTAGCGATGAGCCAAGAGGGTCGTCCCATGTCCAAAATCGTTTAACTAATCCAAGTAAAAAGGTGGATGCGATTGCAAAATGAGGGAAGACCGACCATTACCGCTATCATCCTTCCTAGGGAATCGGTCCTTTGGTAGGCTCTTCACAGTAATAATCGGTAAAAGGCTTATTTTTGAGATGTGGGGATTCTTTTTGTGAGACGGTTTTCTTTTGGCATTTTTCTTTCTTTCGCATTTTTGCTTTGTGTGTTGCTATGCCATTTCTTTTTCATCTTTTGTATTTTCTTTTTAGCTTTTTGTGCCTTTTCTTTTTCTTCAATCTTTTCTTTCTTTTTCTTTTCTTTGCCCTTTTGGCTAGATTTGAGTTGTAGGCATTTCTGTTTGCAACTAAGAAAGAGATTTCAACAATTTGCGACTTTATTTTGTGGATATGTGTAGGAGGTAGGGAAATGGGTGAGTCAGGACGGCGCCTTCCCTTCAAACCCACAAAAAGGTGGAAAACTTGGACTAATCAAACAATTTCAAACATGGTCACCTAAGAGACGGGACTCGGCAACCAAGGCCTTTTCACACCGTGGGTGGTCATAATGGTCAAAATGCAAATCCTGTAGAAAATCCCTAGTAGACTAGGTGGACTCAAGGTAAAGGACCAACGAAACTATTGATTTAGGGTCATTCTACTAGACTAAAGTCCAAGACTCGATTCATACTACTAGAAAAGGAAAGTAAACGCTTGCACACTATACTCAAAACCGGGTTTTCGAAAACCTTTTACACACAAGACACAACTACACACACAAAACAAAGACGCGACAAAAACGAAAGAAAAAGAGACAAAAAGGCAACAAAACAAAACAAAACAAAACAAAACAAACACATAAAGAGAACAAACACCACCCCGAACTTCCAAACAAGTCACCAAATCAACCACAAACTCTACAAAGCTCCACCCGAGCACACAATATCACAAATCTCCTCCAAACTCCACAAGAAACAAAGAGGAAAAAGGGGTGAAAAGATGTTACCAGATGTCTTGAAAGCTCTCCAAAGCTAACGGTGATTAAGCAACCTATAAGGAAAAAGGGGGGCAAAACACGCACAACAAAACAAATATACGACACAACGACACAAAAGGAAAAGACACAAAAGAAAATCTTTTTGATTTTTGTGAAAAAATTTCAAATTTTTAGGGTTTTCAAGATTTTTCGAAAAAACTACAAAAATAAAACTAATTACAATGGGATATCGCTCCCCCACACTTAAACCAAGCAATGTCTTCATGGTCGATCGTAGTGTGTGGAGACACCAAAAAGAAAAGAAACTACGAAAATGAAGCTAAAAAACTGAACGAAAAGCGGAGAAAAAGGGTGGACTTAGTCCGGCCGGGGTGTAGTCAAGTCACCATGGACCGAGACGAGAAAAGATATGGAAGGGGGAAGAAATAAAAAGAAAGAAATAAAAGGAAATGGGAGGGGAGGACTATGTGTAATTAAGTCACCTAGCCCGGATTCCGCCCAAATCCGACTAAATCCTACAAAAAGGGTGAAAATCTTGTAAATTTGGATTTTTCAAATGACTCTCAATGTAGTCACGTCATCGAGAGTCGGGAGCAACAATTACCAAGGCCCCGAGGGCCACCATGACAAGGGGAAGGAGAATATTCAAAGGGAGACAAGCAATAAAAGACGGAAAAGAAATGAGAGCCGCCTTACCAATAGGTTAGCAACTCACGAACTCCATCGTCTCAATGATCAATATAGGTACTTTTCTTGTCTTCTTCATTGTCATCCCACTTCAAACTTGATAATATCGCATGGTTGAAGTAGTAAGATTGCAATGGTGTGAGGAGGTGGGATTTGATGTGAAACTCGGTGTAGAGTGAAGAGAAAATGAGGTGAGGGTATGTAAATGAGGTATATGGGTCATATGATATGTGCAAGGATAGGTAGGGAGGTTGGGAGGGGGTAAAAAGTGGTAGGGTGGACTTTCATGACAAAGAAAAGGCCAAAAGGGGGAGCAGGGGACCATCCCGGTCGGGATGGATGGTCCCGGTCGGGATGAACCACCCTTCCCGGTCGGGAAGATCTCGTCCCGGTCGGGATGGATCAACAGAAAGCTCCATTTTTTGTACCCTCATCCCGATCGGGATGGCTCCTTCCCGGTCGGGACGACACACCCTTCCCGGTCGGGATGCTCTCTTCTCGGCCGGGAGGGTTCTTCTAGCCCTTCATAACCCCAAAAGCTTGTCCAAAGCTTCAAAAACCGACTCCCTTGCTCACAATCCAAGCTCTATCCACAACCATTCCTCTCTTTGGTTCATCTTCACTTCACACCTAACAAACAAGCTCAAAACATTCATCAAAATCCCTCCCTCACATCGCTCATCAAAATACTAAAGTACAAGGATTTCACAAAAACTCAAAAGAATTACAAGAAAGAGATATATACACTGAGACGGTTCTTTTGGAACTCCGTCAAACCAAGGATGGTGCATTCTTCAATCATTTTTTTAACAACACTTGGCCAACTCCATCTCCATCAAGGGCACGAAGAAACAAATCGAAGGCTCTCGAGAAATCTTCGATCAAGCTTGTAGTATAACCATCCACACTCCAAGGTTCTTCACAACCTTGTCTCGACGTTCCCGGGGCATCCCGATCTACTAAGTTCAATGTCTTGAACTTGTACTTTCGATCCTTCGGTATATACCCAAACGTCCATCTATCTTCATGTGGCCCCAAGGGAGGCTCATCTTTCTTCTTGTCTTGGAACTTGTCTTCAAACTCATGATATGGGCATTCATCTGCCCCAAACTCGGAATCATCATCCTCAAGCTCATAGAAGTCGTTCTTCAAGCTTTTACTCGCCTCATCCCCTAGATCGATGTCTTTCATAGCGTGGATCATTTTACACGACTCATCATTAGTAGGCGAGGTGTTGCCTTGGAGGTCAAACACGAGCTTTTCTTCGCCTAACTCAAATGTGATCCTACCGTTCTTCACATCAATCATAGCACCGGCGGTATGTAGAAATGGGCGCCCAAGGATAATGGGAGTGATAGCATCTTCCGGCATGTCGAGCACTAGGAAGTTGACCGGAATGAAGAACTTCCCGTTTCTTATCGGCACATCCTCTAACATCTCTAATGGTCGGTTGAGTGAACTATCGGCCATTTGGAGTGTAATGGAAGTAGACTTGAGCTCCTTCATCCCAAGTCGCTCACAAATGGAATAGGGAATGATGCTTACACTCACACCCAAATCACATAGTGCTCTCTCAATCTTGAAGTTGCCTATGGTGCACATGATCGAGAAACTACCCGGATCCTTCAACTTGGGAAGCGTAGAACCTTGAATAAGCTCGCTCACCACTCTTGTGAACGCTATGGTGTCTTCCTTGTCGACGGATCTCTTCCTAGCCAAGATTTCTTTCATGAATCTTCCATATGCCGGGATTTGGGTAAGTAACTCGGTAAACGGGACACTCACATCCAATTTCTTCACAATATTAAGGAACTTGTCATATTGAACATCCACCTTGGTTCTCATTTGTCTTGTTGGGAAAGGCAACTTGATATGCTCCTTGTCTTGCTCATTAAGGTTGGACTTCTCAAATGACATTTTCCCTTTACCCTTGTCTTTTCCTTGAAGTGGGGAAAGCTTGTTGATGCGCGTCGAATTATCGCCTATCCAACGCGGTCAAACCATATTTATAAACCCCGGAATACTACTACGTAGTAGCGGCAAGTCGGGGATCGATCCACAGGGACGGTCGAGGGGTAGTCGGTCAAGTCAAAGTCTAGGAGTGATTGGGTCGAGAAGGGGGGTTTTGGGTCGAGAGAGGTCAAGAGAGGTCGAGAAAGGTCAAGAGAGGTCGAGAGATCGTAGGCTGGGGTCAATAAGTAGGAAAGGTGTTGGGGAGAGTCGGGATTCGGAAATGGGGTCTAATAGTCTCGGGATCGAGTTTTTGTTACAACGTTAAAAAGGAGAGTGCCACCTTTCGGTATCCTCACCCAACCTACCTAAGCCCCCTTTCGCGATGAAAGAGTAAGTCTCAATCTAAGATAATTTCTACCCCGAGTTTCCCCATATTGGTAGAAATGAGTCAAGGTCGGCCTAGTCGCGATTCTAAGTTAACAAAGACACAAAAACCTTAACATCGATAAATAACAAGTAAACAACCCACCAACATCCCTTGAATAAAAAATCCAAATCCTCCTCCCTAATTCCCCAACAAAGAAGTCTACTCACAAACCATTATGGAAATCATTTCAACATGCATATTAATTAGATCTAATGAAACTAACAACAATAATATGATCCAAACAAGATAATGATGAGAAAACAACATAAAAACTAAATTAGAGATTAGGGAGTGGAAGAGAATTATACCAACTAAGTAGATCTATAGGAAATAAGAAGATTGCATGAATAAAGATTGAATCTTTGATGAATAAAATGGAGAACTTGTCACTAATCCTTCATTAAACCCAACAAATCTTCAAATAAAACTTGAATAATCTTCTTACAAACTTGAGATCTAGATAATTGTTTATGGAAATTATGTAGATCTACTATTAATTACTATGTACACTACTAGAATTTTGGAGGATTTCTACTAGAATACTACTAATGGATGGTGTAATAGGATGGTGAAAGGGTGTAATGTCTTCCCTCCTTAGCACAATGGAGAGGTGACTTGGGCAATAAACTAGGGTAACATATATATAGTAATCTCTTAATGGGTATTTAACCTAAAGACCAAATCTAATCCTTGCACATTAGTGAGACTTTGTCCTTTGAGATGCAACTTTGCCCAATGAGTCTTCATAGGGTGAAGTTTTGCCCTGCGGTTGACGACATTAGCACCACCGGGTGAAATTTCGCCCGGTGAGATTTTCTTCTCGAATCGCCATTTTTGGCGCTTTTCTCCATCGGGCGAAATTTCACCCGGTGGGCGAAATTTCGCCCGGTCGTTTCGCCCGGTCATCTCATAGGGTGAAATTTCACCCTATGAACTTTTCGTCCAAAATGGCAATCTAGGGAAGAACACCGTCGGGCGAAATTTCGCCCGGTCACATTCTCATCGGGTGAAATTTCACCCTGTGACTTCAGAGGGCCATAACTCTCTTGTTTGATCTCCGATTGGGGCGTGTGATATGTCGTTGGAAAGCTAAGAAGATAAGCTTTCACCTCCAACTGGAATCGCTTCGATCCGAGGTCTAGAACTCTAGATATGATCATTTGAAGTTCGACCTCTCCGGTGAAGATGCACAATGGACTATACTTTTTCCTTTTCCCTCAAGGTTTCACCTCTTGGGTTTGGACTTTGGATTTTGAGTTGTGTGCTTTGCTTTTCGGACGGTTTCCCTCTCTCTCATGCTCATAGGATCTCAGACACATTTTTGGTCAAAAATCCTATCAAAATAGACAGAAAACTACCAAAAACACGTAAAATGTAAAACAGAGACGCTAATGCGAGAATTACTCAAAATACGGCGATAATCGCACTTTATTCTCGCAAAACAAAGGAAAAACGGGTCTAAATGGGAGGAAAAACGGTCCAAATTTGGCACACAACAATTCCCCCACACTAAACCGTTGCTCGTCCTCGAGCAAAGACCCAAAAAGAAACTAAGTACTACTACTTACTAAGCTAGACTATGCTAAGCCGATACGAGGCAATTAACGGGCCCGCTCCGTCCCTTCAACTCACATCGGAATACCCATGAGGTAGAGTACTCCCATGCAAGGCAAGTTGGGTCTTGCTCAAAATGGTGGATGCGACTAAACACACAAAAACACATAACACGAAAGAATAGACGCATCCAAAACAAAAATAAAACACCGAATCCCTCATCGAGACGGCGGGGAAAGACACCGAAACTTACTTAAAACAATCATAAACATTCCAAGATAAATCACCCACATAAATAAGGACCAAAGCCTAATACTATGACAATTAAGCAATATAAATGTTGATAACTTAGCTAGGTCCTCCTAATCTTCTAAAGGGGTACTACGGGGCGTATAACGGAGTGGAAAAAGTGAACCATGGATTCGTTCGACACTGTAGGTAGGTGCAGTCCCGCTCTCTTCGGCTAAGCCAAGAGGGTCGTTCCAAACTCGAATTTCCTAAATTAGCCCAAACAAAAAGGTGGAGTGTTTACAATTATTGGGTGAATCGACTCATCACCGCTATCTTCCTACCTCGGGACTCGGTCCTCTAGTTGGCACTTCACGGCGATGAATCGATCAAAGGGTTTTTTTTTTTTAAGGAGACGTTTTTGACGATACGACTTTTTTCATTTGAAGCTCCTTTTCTTTCTCCTTTGTTTTTCTTTTTCATGTTTTTGTGCCCTTTTTCTCTTGCTTTGGTTTGCCCTTTTTTTGCTCTTTGATGTGGTTCAAAACCAAGTTTTGAGGTTATTTTTGTGTAAACTTATTGTGGTGATGTATGGGTGAAAGGATAAATAGGTACCCGGAAACGGGCCCATCCCCGGATAACCTACAAAAAATGGAGAATTTGGACTAAAGGTGCAATGGTCATTCGAGCAAGGTCACCTAGAAAACGGGATGCGGGAACCAAGGCCTAACTCCTCCATGGGTGGTCAAGGTGGTCAAATGCAAACCCCGAAGTAAACCTCTAGTAGAAAAGGTGGACTCAAAGCTAAAGGATCAACAAATTCATTGCCAAAGAGTCATTCTACTAGACTAAGCTCCAAAATCTACAATGGGTTATCTACAATGGAATGTAAACTCTTGCAATAAGTTCGTTATCGGGTTTTCGAAAATATTTAGTCCTAGACACGCTATACAAAAGCAAAAGGAACACACGAAAAAGAAAAGGCAAATAAAAGAAAACACGAGTAAAGTCATGCACTTCGTACTCCATCGACATTCAAGCACAAAAATCAACCACAACATCCAAATTGCTCATCTTTTCGAGAGCCTCCCAATAGCAACAACCTAACTCCTCTACAAAAGTAAAGAAGAAAGAAGGACGGAAGTTACCAAGCGGGGTGCTTTCATAATCACTTCAAATCGTGCTATCAAGGTGGTGGTTACCTGTAAGAGTAGAGAACAGGACTATACAAAGGACACGAAAACATAACGACAACGAGAAAAGAAAAAGGGAAAAAGAAAAGGAAAATAAAAAAAGAAAATGTTTTTGGTTTTTCGAAATTTTTCAATTTTTATGGTTTTTGGAAAGATTTTTGAAAAACAAAAGGATAGTAAATCCCTCCCCCACACTAAAACTGTGCATTGTCCTCAATGCACAAGTAGGGGAAAAGATCGAAAAGGATGAAAAAGAAAAACAAGAAAAATCTTTTTGGATTTTTAAAATTTTTAAAATGTTTTTGGATTTTTTTTAAAATTTTTGAAGAAAGAAAACAAAAGAAAAGAAAATGATAAAAGGGTGGCGGGCCTAGGTGCAATCACATCACCTAGACCCTAGCCAAGTGACTAAGAAAATGAGAATAAAATAAAAGAAAAGAAATTAAAAGAAAGGATGGAAAATGGGCGTAGGTGTAGTCACATCACCTAGCCCAGATTAAGAAAAATTTGAGAAAATGAGAAGAATTTGGATTTTCAAAAGGTCAATGGCGTAATCACATCGCCTAATGACCGGGAGCAATACCAAGGCCGCTTTGGCCGCAACAATCAAACAATGGGACAGCTTGCAAAGTTATGCTAGAGATAAATCAATCACAATGACAATAGGATAAAAAGAATAAAAAACGGAATCAACCAAAGGACATGCAATTATAGATGATTAAGGACTCACTGACCCAACCCACACACAAATACACGACGCACACACACACCACCGACTCCAGGAGAGGGTCTAGTGTAAGCGATCGTCCGACGCAAATGAAGCGCTAGGAGATCCATAGAAAAAGGGTATACCCTCGAAGGATGGCTCGGGAAAAAACTCCTCCGGACCGTCACTAAGCGAGAGGGCAAAGTCGGATTCAATCTCACAAAGGTCGTAGATCGTACGACCTTTGGGCAACTTATAGTGTGCATACTCCCAAACTCCCCTTCCTCCCGACTCGATCTTGGTCAGTCGGAATTCACTGGGACCCAAGGGTAGGTCCCAATTTTGGTGAACATGGATAGTGGTTCGGTGTGTGTTCGGAACTATTAAAGCTCTTCCACAGCTAATGTAGACGAGGCGCTGATGAGGTACATGAAAAATCCAAGTCGGAAAATAGGCCCCGTCAAGCCATATGGAATCGTCTATTGGGGTGAGGTGGTCGGTCGAATAACCCAATTTGTTTGCAATTACGGTCACGAGACCTCCACAATCTAAGGAGGGACGTTGGGTAATAATGATACGGTAGAAGTGCAACGCCACGACAAGTGGTAGGTCTAAAGGGTTAGGGTTACCCAACAAAGAGTCACAAATCAATTGCAACAGGAACTCGCAAGTAAGGTCTTTATAGGTGAAGGCCTTGAGGCTAAGGAGCTTGCTAGTTCCGGTTTTTGACGATAACTCTTTAATATCCTTTACTATCCCTATTGGTCATTGTGTGGGTACAAGGCCACCTAGTGCTCTGAAAGATCTTTTCAGAGAAGGTTCGAGCTAGAGAAGTAATAAGATAAGGCAAATTTGTAGGCTTAGAAGACTTAGAAGATGTAGAAGATCTAGAAGGTGCAGAAGTCAAAGCCATACCTTGTTTACGAGCGGCTCGCCTTGCTCTTGTCTCCATAATAATAGATTTGCAAGAATATTCCCAAAAACTTTAGCTTCACCTCTTCAAGCACCCAAAATAATCACCAAAGATGGGATGGAATGGAGGTATGATTGTGGTTGGGGTATGGAAGGTGGTGTTTAATGAAATTAGGAGTGATAATGTGAAATGAAAGTGAGGTGAAGGTGATATAAATAAAGGTAGTTGAGGAGGGAAATGAAAGTTTTTAAAGTAGATTGTAAATATTTGGTGTTTGTGTTTGGAGGGAAAGTTATGTGGGATATTTGGGAAGGAGGAAATTGATTTTTTAGTGAGAAAATATGTTATAGGAGATTGATGTTCAAGCTCATGCCGTCGGGTGAAATTTCACCCGGTCAAGCACCACCGGGTGAAATTTCACCCGGTGGTATTCCGTCATGAAAATCGATTTGGCAAATTTTTTTCCACCGGGTGAAATTTCACCCGGTGAAAATCTCACCGGGCGAAATTTCGCCGGTGGTATCTTCATTAGTTCTGGCAGATCTGGCAGTTTTTCGTAGGGCGAAACTTCGCCCGGTCAAATCTCACCAGGCGGAATTTCGCCCGGCGGTCTTGTTTGCTTCCTTTTTCTGCCTTGCCATTCCATGGCTCTTCAATAATCACCTAAAATTTCAAATAACGACACGACTCACATTACATAATCAATATCTCCCACAAACATGCTTGTGGTCTTCAAATTAAGCTCCATAACTTCTCCAAAAGCTTGATCTTCATCCAAATAATTGCTCCTTGATGAAATCCAAGTTCATCCATTGTTCTCGAGCTAACAAAGCTAACAAACACAAAGAAATATGATACATATATACAAGGTGGTTGTTGAGGATACCACCAAACCTACATCAAATCGAGAGGAGGTCAACCAATGCTCCCCAACGGGAGCTCACCAAGTTTCTCGGTAACAAAGGTCTCACAAACGTGACCTGCATGATAAATCTTTAAGCGTTGTCCATTAACCATAAACTTTCCGGTTTTCGGGCTTGAGATTTCAATTGATCCAAATGGTTGCACCTTGGTCACCTCGAATGGACCCGGCCATTTCGATTTCAACTTACCGAGGAAAGACTCATTCCAATTTTCAAGTAAATAGCAATTCAACGCTCTTAGAAGTAGATCAAACAATCTTGCATGGAACTCAAAGAAATGACAATATGAAGCATTGATGCACAAAGATAGCACATAAACATAAGAGGTCAAAGCAAATAATAGAGTATACATCATGCCTCTATGTTCAAAAGGCGCTTCCATGTCATTTTTAAACTCCTTATGTGAGTGAGGACGGAATATCAAAGAGGATGGAGGATATATGGTGTAGGAACCATTCAAGTCTAGCTCAAATGAGGCTTGTAAATAGGTAAGGAGAGATATTTTATCAAAAAGGTGAGGGTAAAAGAAGTCATCCTTAGACAATACCTCAATAATGATCACATTAGAGCTCTTCTCATTCTTTCCATTATCACTCAAAGCTTCATGCTTCTCAATAAAGTGGTTCTTAGGAGCTTCTCCACAATTCTGTAATCCCCTAGAAATTCTAACGCGATACAGTGGCGGAAACACTGTAGAGTCGGGATTAAAACACGCTGAAAACTATGTCTTAGTAAAATTAAAATGGTAAAGTCAAACAATAGGCCTTAAATAAAATGGCCAAAATTAAAACAATCCACAAAAGGGGGTTTGAACAATCCATAAGACATAATTATTAAAATAAATAAGCGGGATCCATAACTGCTCGCTAGCCCACCCGAAGAAAAACACATATACCTGCCATGTTAAAAACATAACAGCCACAATCGGTGGGGAGCAACGTCAACGTTCTCCCAGCCGTATAACATGATTTCAAAACTGTAATTACTATTATATGAAAATAGTAAAAATAAAAATCATTAAAAGATTATAAGGAAAATAAGCTTTCAGTGAAAAACTTCACGTAACGAAACAATATAATAAAACTGAGTTTTCCGAAGAAAACATAAAACATTTGCCAACCTTCAAATCAAAATTATATCAATAATAATAAAAATAGTCAAAATGGCGTTATGGAAATTCGATCAGTGTGCACAAGGCTAGACTTTCACTAGGATAATACTAGAAACTAGCTTTGAGAACTGTAGACTTAACTCATAACAGAATCCAGTCTCTAACTAGGCAACTCAACTATAACAGGACTGCGTGCAGCGAGGTCCTGGTTTAAGTAGTATACACCCCTCCTGGATACAAACCATATCCAGTTCAACCCGACGCGACTTACACGATGCGATATCTAAGTTTAAGGGCACAATGCACACTCTCCTGAACACAAACCATGCTCAGTTCAACAACCAATGTGCCCCATAAAGACACATCAGCCTTACAATTGATGGCAAAAATGTACATCCTAGACTATATTACTCTAACCCCACACTTGTCCGTATTCCATAACTCCAAAACAAAGCCATTATCGATATTCAAAAGGATATAATCATTGTATATAATAAGAGAACAAAAGGGAAAACGGATCGCCTTCCAAAAGAGGAAACTTTCTATTTTAGGAAACTTTTATATTTAGAAACTTTACAAAAATAGCATCATATCAAAATAGCGAAAATATTAGTTCATACTAATAAAATGTTTTTAGTAAAAGATGTAGATTTATAAAACTAATACTTTCGGCCTTAACGATATTAATTGTTAAAGTGAAAACATTTGAGTTCATGAAATTATTAAAATATCATACAAGTGTTTATGAAATGATTAAAAATGTCTTAAACATTTTAATACTACTAATTAGGGTGTTTTCAAAATTTATAAAATTAAATTTCCCCAATTATTATTAGTTTCGACAATACGAACATAAATAGGATTTTACGGCAAATGTAAAAATATCTTTTAACGTGTTTTATTTAATTAAACCATTAAAAAAAATTAGAATGTGATAAAGGGTGATTCAACTATCAAAGTTTTCGATTTAAATATTTTCAAAATTGCTGGAAAAATAATTCTTTTAGGTAAGACGAAGCATTTTAACGATAAATCGAAATTTTGTCCAAAAATCATTACTATTATTTAAAGACTTTAATAAATAGTAAAAAAATTACGTAAAATAGCTAAAATATATTTTTGGACATTCTGTCCAGAAAAGAGAATTTTCCAGAATCCTTAAACCCGGTTTTTAAAGGGTTTTCTCATTAATCGTCTAATCTCAACAATAACGATTAATAAAAATAGTAATTACAAAACGATTTAAGTATTAATATCCAAAAATTATTATTAAACTTAAAAATAATGATTTTTCAGAAACTAATATTTTTTTTTCCAAAATTTAAACAAAAGACCAGAAATCGAGAATTTAAACGACACACACGGTTTTAACGATAAATGATGATTTAAAGTGATTAATTAATTCACCCACTTAATAATCCCGAAAAATTATGAAAAAATTCAGAAAATGATTTTTCATCAGAAAGATTATCCACGTCAAATTTCAGATTAAAATAAAATGTTTAAGTGCTAGAAATAAAAATCGATTTTTAATCGTTTTTGTTCGTAAACGGTAAAAATTCAATAATCGATATCAAAAATATCAGAAAAAAAATACCAAATTATTAAAAATCATTAAAAACTTCATTTTTACAGAATATAATCATATATTACAAGTTTAGGCCGAATATTACGATTTTACAAATTAGTACAACAATTTAATCGTCAATCTCGTAAAAGCGATAAAAATATCGAAACATGCAAATTTTTAAATTTCAAAAATTTTCCATATTATATGACATACATATATTGTCACAAATGAAATATAAAAATATACATGCAATTACACAATTAAAATCACGAAATACCGAGTAACATCGACGTTACCTCCAATCCAAATCGGAATCAATAATATACTCGTCGACCTCGGGATCGTCCACGAAACCTACCATACACGAAATTCATGGTAGAAAAATACCATGAGAAAAAATAAGAAAATCAAGGTGAATAACGATCGAAAACATAATCGATTATTACCTTAACGATAGGCTCGGAAAGAGGATTAATTTGACGATAAAAAAAATGAGACGATTGTGACTCAAAATAGAGCAAGTATCAGCCAAGAAGGAGGAAGAAGTCTCACGGCCAAGGAAGAAGAAAATAGGGTATTGAATTATTTTTTTATGAGAAATGAATGTAAAAGAGTTGGAAGGTTTCTTAAGGTTAAATGAGAAGGTTAAATGAGAATAAATAATTTGAGGAATCCAATGTGGTATCATCAATGTGGAATCCAATGAGGAATCCAATGAGGTTAAGAGGGAGTGTGAAGAGTTTAAGCAATAATGCAACAATTAAATGAGAAGGGAAATAATCATATCTTTTCGGTTTACGTAATAAAATGAATCGTATTAATAAAACGTAGTAAAATTGTGACAAGAAGCTTTGTCGGTCCAAAATATGAGGAAAAGGTCTCAAATAATTTGTAAGTTGATAAAAAGTATAATCTTAAAATAGTTAAAGGCATTTCAAAGTAATTCGAGTAAACCTCGCATAAGAAAATAATTATTTACGAAACTTCGTAATAAAATCATTATGGCTAAATTTTCGTAAATAAAAATATTTACTAGTTGAAAATATTATAAAAATATGTTTAGACATTTGTAGAAAAAGGAATAACTCAAATCTGAGCTTAAATACGATGGGTAATAAAATTCCTCGCGGAAAAATAAATAGTTTACGAAGAAAATTAAATAAATAGATTTAAAAGAATTAAAATCCTTTAAAATAAAAATAAATATCATTAAACCCAAAAATGAAAATAAAGCTTGGAAAAAGATGAAACATAAGGTCAAAATATGACAGAGTTATAACGAAGTCATAACGGAAAGGATAAAAATGCTAGGGAAAATAGCGGGTGTTACAATTCGCTCCATCATCAAGCATCTCACCCTCTTCACTTATAACTCCCTCTATCATGCGCTCAAATAGAGGATTATGCATCGCAACCTCACATAAGCTCTCAATTGCCGGATTTTCAAAGGTGTTGGCATGGAAAGCTCAATAGGCTTATCACAAGTAGTTGTAGGTATGTCCTCACGTTTACTCTCATCATCAACAAAGTGGGGGATGCAATCATTCTCAAGGGAAAGAACGGGGTTCTCAACCTCTATTAACACACAATCATCATCCCTCTTCATGTCACGAACATCACAAGACATACTCACAATTTTCTCATTATAAGGCTCATCAACATCCTCAAAATTCTCAACAAGAGTCTCCTCAATAACCTCATCACCAACACATCTCCTACTCCCAAGATTATCGTCAAGTGTCACATTTAAAGGCTTGGAGCTCATATCATGTTGCATAGAAGAGGAGTTTAGTAGCTCAAGCACATCATCATTACAAGACACATTGACATCATCACAATTCTTACATGACTCCATAAAATCCTTATCAAGAGCATCATTATCAATCAAATGCAATGGAGAATCATGCACAACACATGTATTCAAAGGGAGTGGGGGAGCATGTTGGGATTGAACAATATGCACATCATCATCTTCTTCTTCTTCTTCTTCTTCTTCTTCGTATATTAAATCTAAATAAGAAAGGGGTGGAGGTGAAGAGGAAGCATTAAATTCATGTTTCACATCATCACAAATGGCATAAGGTGAAGAATCATGCAAATTATTCACAAAAATTGGAGAAGAGTTAACAAGAAAGGATTGAACATTGCAAACAAGAGAGGAAGATTCAACTCTCGGTTCTCTCAAAGGTGTCACTCTCCCATATCCCTCACGGGCATCGGTTCTAGCCACTTTCTCAAGCAATAATCTCGCCTCATCATCTCCTAATTCATAAAAGTTACCACCGGCCGAAGTATGAATCAATTCTCTAACGTGTTCAAGCAAGTTGTCAAAGAATATTATGGTGGTTAGCCAAACCGGAATCCCATGGCGTGGGCAATATGTCAATAAATCTCGAAATCTATCCCAAGCATCACTTAAACACTCAAACTCACCTTGTTCAAAGGTAAGGATCTCTTGTCTAAGTTTATTGGTCTTGTGATATGGGAAGAAGTGGTTTAAAAAGGCTTGAACAAGTTCGTCCCAAGTACAAAATGTGTTAGGAGGATAAGAACGTAGCCATTTCTTGGCTTTACCTCCAAGGGTGAAAGGAAAAGCTAAGAGTTTAAAGGTGTTGATTGGCAAACCATTCCTCTTCGCAACTAAACAATTTGTATGAAATTCCGTAAGGTGGTCAAGCACATTTTCATTAGGCAATCCCCAAAACATATCTCTTTGAAGCACCGTGATAAATACTTGATTCACTTCAAATTTCGCTCTATCCTCATCTCTAACGGTAATAGGTGAGGTAACCATGTGGTCATAGAGTCTACTATGATCGTCTAAGGTCGTCATGAGAGACATAAAAGAGATTGATCAACGAATGAGATGAATGCATGAGACAAGCAACACGAACACCAAGAAGCACACAAAAGGACTAACCTTTTTATTTATTCGTTTTTTTTTTGTTTTTTTTTTGTTTTTTTTTTTGTTTTTTTTTTTTGTTTTTACCCAAACACAATGACAAAAACTCAACTAACTGATCACCGTCCCCGGCAACGGCGCCATTTTGATGCGCATCGAATTGTCGCCTATCCAACGCGGTCAAACAATATTTATAAACCCCGGAATACTACTACGTAGTAGCGGCAAGTCGGGGATGGATCCACAGGGACGGTCGAGGGGTAGTCGGTCAAGTCAAAGTCTAGGAGTGATTGGGTCTAGAAGGGGGGTTTTGGGTCGAGAGAGGTCGAGAGAGGTCAAGAGAGGTCGAGAAAGGTCAAGAGAGGTCGAGAGATTGTAGGCTAGGGTCAATAAGTAGGAAAGGTGTTGGGGAGAGTCGGGATTCGGAAATGGGGTCTAATAGTCTCGGGATCGAGTTTTTGTTACAACGTTAAAAAGGAGAGTGCCACCTTTCGGTATCCTCACCCAACCTACCTAAGCCCCCTTTCGCGATGAAAGAGTAAGTCTCAATCTAAGGTAATTTCTAACCCGAGTTTCCCCATATTGGTAGAAATGAGTCAAGGTCGGCCTAGTCGCGATTCTAAGTCAACAAAGACACAAAAACCTTAACAACGATAAATAACAACTAAACAACCCACCAACATCCCTTGAATAAAAAATCCAAATCCTCCTCCCTAATTCCCCAACAAAGAAGTCTACTCACATATCATTATGGAAATCATTTCAACATGCATATTAATTAGATCTAATGAAACTAACAACAATAATATGATCTAAACAAGATAATGATGAGAAAACAACATAAAAACTAAATTAGAGATTAGGGAGTGGAAGAAAATTATACCAACTAAGTAGATCTATAGGAAATAAGAAGATTGCATGAATAAAGATTGAATCTTTGACGAATAAAATGGAGAACTTGTCACTAATCCTTCATTAAACCCAACAAATCTTCAAATAAAACTTGAATAATCTTCTTACAAACTTGAGATCTAGATAATTGTTGATGGAAATTATGTAGATCTACTATTAATTACTATGTAAACTACTAGAATTTTGGAGGATTCTACTGGAATACTACTAATGGATGGTGTAATAGGATGGTGAAAGGATGTAATGTCTTCCCTCCTTAGCACAATGGAGAGGTGACTTGGGCAATAAACTAGGGTAACATATATAAAGTAATCTCTTAATGGGTATTTAACCTAAAGCCCAAATCTAATCCTTGCCCATTAGTGAGACTTTGTCCTTTGAGATGCAACTTTGCCCAATGAGTCTTCATAGGGTGAAGTTTTGCCCTGCGGTTGACGACATTAGCACCACCGGGTGAAATTTCACCCGGTGAGATTTTCTTCTCGAATCGCCATTTTTGGCGCTTTTCTCCATCGGGCGAAATTTCGCCCGGTCGTTTCGCCTGGTCATCTCATAGGTTGAAATTTCACCCTATGAACTTTTCGTCCAAAATGGCAATCTGGGGAGGAACACCGTCGGGCGAAATTTCGCCCGGTCAAATTCTCATCGGGTGAAATTTCGCCCTGTGACTTCAAAGGGCCATAACTCTCTCGTTTGATCTCCGATTGGGGCTTGTGATATCGTTGGAAATCTAAGAAGATAAGCTTTCACCTCCAACTGGAATCGCTTCGATCCGACGTCTTGAACTCTAGATATATCCATTTGAAGTTCGACCTCTCCGGTGAAGATGCACAATGGACTATACTTTTTCCTTTTCCCTCAAGGTTTCACCTCTTGGGTTTGGACTTTGGATTTTGAGTTGTGTGCTTTGCTTTTCGGACGGTTTCCCTCTCTCTCATGCTCATAGGAGCTAGACACATTTTTGGTCAAAAATCCTATCAAAATAGACAGAAAACTACCAAAAACACGTAAAATGCAAAATAGAGACGCTAATGCGAGAATTACTCAAAATACGGCGATAAGCGCACTTTATTCTCGCAAAACAAAGGAAAAACGGGTCTAAATGGGAGGAAAAACGGTCCAAATTTGGCACACAACACTTGTCTTCATGGGGTTTCTCAATCTCCCACAAGACTTGTTCCTCCATTGGATTTTCCAGGCATGAATTCTTTTGAATTGGAGATGCAACTTCTTTCATTGCTTGCTCACTAGGAAACACGGGGGAATCATAAGATGCACCACTCCTCGTGGTAATAGCATTCACATGCTCAAATTTCGTCGTTTCACCTTGAGGAGGTAGTTGCCCCTTTTGCCTTGAAGAGCTACCCGAAGCAACTTGAGCTATTTGGGTTTCGAGCATCTTCATATGAGCATCTCTTGCTATGTTCTCCCTTTGAAGATGAGCAAAGAACTCTTGTTGGTTTCTTAGCATCTCCACTTGGCTTCTTTGCATTTCTTGTTTACTCTTTTGCACATCCAACATAGATTTTTGCATGTCGAAATCTCTAGGTGGAGATTGTGGATTGTGCGGAGTATCGGTGAGTGCTAAGGGAGTACCATAATCATGAATCGGAGATCGGCTCCTTGGCTTGTTCTCTTGTCGAGTACCTTGAGTTGCTTGTTGTTGTTGATGGTTCCCTTGGAACTCATGAGAGTTGCCTTGATTAAGGTCTTGATTGTTGCCATGGTTGTAGTTTTGATGTCCTTGGTTGTGTTGGTTTCCTTGGAAACCACCTTGATTGAAGTTCCCTTGTTGGAACCCTTGATTGTTGTTGAAGTTACCTTGGTTATGTTGCTTGAAATTGTTGAATGGCCTTGGGTTGCCCATATAACCTTGGTAACCTTGGTTGTTGTCCCTTAAGGGAGGTGGCACATATGGACGGTGTTGTAGAGATTGTTGTTGGGAAGCTTGGTGGGAAGCTTGGAACATATGAGGATAAGGGGCACCTTGCTTGAACGCTTGAAAGGCGTTCACTTGCTCAATACTACCTCGACAATGTATAGGCTCATGTCCAACTATCCCGCAAATATCGCACATCCCATAATAAGGTGTAGGAGATACAACTCCCAAAGCATTGACTTGTTGAATAGAATGTTGGTGGGAGGCACTTGCACCTTGACCTTGATCAAAATGACTTTGGAGCTTCTTGTCAATAGATTCCATGTGGGTTTTTAATTGAGCTCCATGATCAATGCTTAATTGTGTAATGGCATCGATCTCGTGCCTTCCTCCTCGATTCGCCTTTCTAGGCCTTGAGTATTGGGAGTTGTGCACCGCCATCTCCTCGATTCTTGACCAAGTTTGGTCATCATCCACCTCGGTAAACCTTCCGTTCGATCCCATGTTGAGAATGGCCCTTGAGTCTTCATATAACCCGTTCCAAAACTGTTGAACTAGGAACCATTGTGATAGCCCATGGTGAGGACAAGAGCGGATCAAGGCTTTGAATCTTTCCCACGATTCGTAGAGGCTTTCTTCATCACGTTGTTGGAATCCCGTGACAGAGGCTCTCAATAGATTTGTCTTCTCCGGGGGATAAAATTGTTGGTAGAAAGCTATGGCTAGCTTCTTCCAAGTATCAATACTAAGAGTCACCTTGTCTAACCCCTTGAACCGTTGCTTGGCTTTACCGATTAAAGAGAAAGGAAATAATACCCACCGGATTTGATCTTGGGTTATTCCCGTTTGTGAGATAGCATCGCAATAATCCGAAAAGGTTTCCATGTGTTGATGAGGATCTTCAGTTGGTAACCAACTAAATTGACTTCTTTCGACCAATTGGATGAATTGCGTTTTTGCCACAAAGTTACCGGTATATGACTCCGGTAAAACGGTTGGACCGGGCAAAACGTCTTCTGTGAAGGTTGAATGAGAAGAGAACTTAGGCATGATTGGATATGCGGGAGATGATGGTGTAGACGGTGTTGATGTAGTTGAAGAAGGAGAACTAGGACTAGAAATACAGAAAGGATTGATGAAATTCCCTTCGGCCGTCTCTCGAGGTATCTCGTTCAAGTCAGAACCTTGAGCTTGTTCTTGATTGGTATTGCTAGCACTTGGTTGAGAGATTCTAACCCGGTCAATCGTCCGTTGGTGAAAGGCTCTAAAGAGTCTTTCCGGCTCCGGATTGAAGAGAAAGAAATCGCCTCTCCTCCTAGGCATACACTACACACTCGAACAAACGTAAGAACACCTAGTGTTTTATGGGCACTAGGCAAAGACAATAAACAAGCACAACGGGAGACAAAGAAGAAAGAAAATGATAAAAACAAGGAAAAAGACTACTAAATATGCACAAGAGATAGAAGAAGAGCACAAAGAAGGGTAACTAATAAGTCAAGCTATAAGTAAACTAAGTCTAAACATGCACCGTCCCCGGTAACGGCGCCAAATTGATGGTAGGTTCTCGCCGCGTCCCCCACCGTCAAGTAATTAACCAACTAATCCTAGTGGGTAGCTAGGGTAAGTCGGGTCGTGTCCACGGAGACGGTTATGTAATGTCTAGACTAGGTCGACCTAAAACGAGACTAAGTCACAAACAAACACAAAGAAGATGAGAATTGACAAACTATGATGGTTGTAGGTGAAGAAAGTGGACTAACAATGCACTATGTATGATATGAGCTAAATGAAACAAATAAAGATTAACTAAGCAAACGAACTAGAGAAATGATGACTAACTAGAAGGATAAATCAAATATGGAAGGGAGTACGGTTAGGTCGGGTTCATAAGTGTGGTAAGATGATTGGGTAATCAAGGGTCGGTGTAGGTGTCTCTTAGTTACTAAGGTCGGTTTGCGCTCTCGCGCCAAAGCCAAAGTCCGCACTCTCGTGTCAAAGACTAAACCCGAACACTCATGCTAGATGCTACTCAAAACACTAGGATTCAATCACAAATTTGTCAAACAATGGGAAGAGGAAAACAAGTATGAGAAGCATTGGCCACTACTACCCACACAAGCAATTCAACAAACACATAGAGTGCCAAATAAGTGACTAGCAACAAAGGAATCACCTTTACCCACAATCAAACCCTAATCACCCATAATCCACCCTTAATCTCCCTACTAACCCCACAAGGAATCTACTCACTCATTATCAAACTAAGACTAACATAAACAAGAGAAATCAACATAAACATCCAAACATTCATAATGAACAAACAAGAACAATAAACAATATGTAAAGATTCAAACTTGAAAGAAATAAACAAAGAACAAGAGAAAAGATATTATACCAACTAACAAGGAGATAAAAAGATGAGAACTTGCATTAATAAGAAACCCAAATAATCTCCAAGGTTGTCAAGCTTGGATGAAGCTTCAAGAAGCTCCTTAATACAAGACTAATTAACTAGGATTAAACTAAGGTTAACAAGAGATTAAAGAAAAAATTAAGCTAATGAGAGGAGGCACTCTATCTAGGGTTTATAATAATGTATGGTAAAATAAAGATGCTTAAACAATACAAGGGAGAAGTATTTATAAGATTACAAGAATGAAGGAGGAGAAAAGAAGTGAAGTCGTGCTGCAGCTCACTCATCCCGCCCGGGAAGAAACGGTCCCGCCCGGGACGAAAGCCTTCTCGGCCGAGACGGCTTAAAACAGGAGTTGTCTCTTTTGCACACTCCTTCCCGGTCGGGAAGGGTCTTGTAGGCCTCCAATATGATCCTTATGGTCCCTCATTGCTTCTCATGGGCTTCCCATCGATTCTCGGGGCTCGGGATTGAGTCTGAGTGGCTCGGAAATGGGTCCCAAGGTCTCGGGATCGAATCCAAGGACCCGAGTGATCGTTCATTCTCTTCGTTGGCTCCGAAAGTGTATGAAACGAGTCGGAATCGTTCCAATTCTCCATGAATGGTCTCGGGAACCTAAAACGAGTTAAAAGAAGTATAAGTAGCCCCGAAATCGCTCCAAAGAGCGATTTCACAAGGGAATACAGAACCAAATACACCAAGATAGGCACTACAAACTACACTTATCACAATGCAAAGGGACGAACCCCATAAACTCTGAGATCGTAATGGGCCGTACTTTGTGCACGGCCCACTAAGCTATAAAGTGGGTTCGAACGGGCCCGAACTCCCACAAAGTTCGGTGGCGACTCCATTTAGATTTAAATTTCAATCCGAGATCCATCTCACACGAGATTCAATCGCCGCCCCAAACCCGCGCGTGGCCGCGTCGGGGTGGACCTATGTCATGTCCACAATTTGGTGACTCCGCTGGGGATACCTGATGTACCACTTGTCATCGGGATTCTGAGGGTGAGACTCGAAAAGAAATCGTTCAATTATTAATGTACGCGTTTTAGTTCGATGGTTCATGCATAACCCAATTTTTACCCGGGCCGGTTACTTGTGACCGACGTCCCACTATACCGTGGTGCATTCCTAAATGGGTGCGCTAAAAACTTCTATGGACGAACTCGTATGGGTTTCGCGACATGTTCTAAGACCAATTCGGCTTAGGAAGTCCGTCCTGATTTACGAGAAAGTCGTCGTTGTTGGTATAGACCCGATTTCGACTGACCGAGACTTAGTTTAGAGCATACATGGTGTCGTTATATAACTTCCATGACTACATGCTACCTTAGTTACGTGTCATCTTTTTCAAAAAACCGTTATTTCAAAAACCTGCATTTTCTTTCAAAATCATCCAATTTTCAAAATCTGGGATGCTACTAAAATTAAGATTTATGATTTGACTCAAAATAGCCTATTTCTAGCCGGTATGCCGCCCATTTCCAATTTCAAACCTTTTTAAAAAATCTTCGAAAAAAGACGGCCCCCGACGGCATTTTTCGCCACTTTCAAAAGTCGGGACCATCCTCCGATTTTTCTCGGAATCCAAACTTTTTCAAAATAAAACCTTCCTTATCATAGGACTTACCACATTTAGTAGTGTCGGGTCTTTTCCTAAGTTGTCTAAGTCTTTAGCGTCGAAACTCCGTCGATCTTACATCACGGATTTCCTCCCTATCCCAGTCCGCCTTATTTGTCTAAGGCAAGGCTAACCGGCGTGGAGCATACCCCTACCAAGGAAAGCCCGTCTACACATTAAAGTCCAAAGTCTTGGGAATGTCTCACGTGGACCCTCCTTCGAACAGGACTCGGCCCACATAGTCGAATCCTAAGGAATGCCCACCATCTACGAGTCACCCGTTTAGGTGTCTTTTCCAAGTCGTTTTCCTTGTCAGTCTTTTCCTTGCTCGGGATGTACTGTTTTAATTCCAGGTCAGTTTCTGATTACGCGGTAATCTTACGGAAAGGCCACCGGTAACCAGACATAAGCGCAAGATGCAAGAAGCTTTGGACAAGTTGACAACCTCGCTGGCTCAAATTGAAACCCAACTGGCAGCTATCAAGTCCGATCAGATAGCTATTGTCACCCGTGTGAGCGTCGTGGAACAAGGGACTCCTAGCGGTGGGGTTGAGACTACCGGTCCCCTAGCTGAACTCATCAGCGCGATCCGCAAGCTGGAAGAGCAGGTCCACCTGTCAACCAACAACTCGATCCACACGGAAAACGCTCGCACCAATTCGCCTCTGAATGACGAGCTACCCGCCAACCTCAACCTTACGGGCATACCGATGTTTGAGGGTACTGAAGACGCGGTGCATCACATTCGGGCCTTCAAGGAATTCATGGTCGTTAAAGGAGTGAAATCAACCATGTTCAAACACCTATTTGCCTCCTCCCTAGAGAAGCATCCGAAAGCCTGGTACTACAGGCTTGATTTCAAGAAATACAAAACTTGGGATGACGTGACAACGGAGCTTGCTCGGAACTATGCCGACAACACCGAAATCCAGACCACGATGCGCACCCTGGAAGTTATGGCCCAGGAACCCAAGGAAGGTTTTACGAAATACCTTCAACGCTGGAGGCCTGAGAGTGTAAAGTTAGTCGATAAGCCCAATGAAAAGGTTCTCGTGGAGGCCTTTGTCAAGAACCTCGTCCCTTCCTACCGGGTCCATCTCTGGTATGCTATCATACCCAACTTCACCATTTTAACGGAGATGGGAACAAGAATCGAAGATGATTTGAGGCTAGAGGGCCTTACTAAGGCCTCTGGCAAGGGTTATCAAGCGGCTACTTCTTCGAGTACCAAGCTCACAGCTGCAGCTGCAACTCGCAGCATCTTCGACGAGGTCAATCTACTTGATACCTCGTCCAAGAAGAATACCACACCGTGGGTATTCACTGACATAGGTACTACCTATACACATGCCTTGCAAAGGCTATCATCAAAGGGCCTAATCCAACCGATAGGCCCAACTCCTGAAGTTCCAGTAGAGCGACGCTCCGAGGCCTACAACGTCCAGGCCTATTGCCAATACCATCGAGGCAATGGGCACGACACTGAAAAATATTACAAGCTGAAGCACTTGATCCAGGATCTGATCGAGAGCGGTAAGATCCCATTACCCGGAGGCAAGCCGAGTAATAAAGACAATCCCTTAGGTGCCCACGCCATTTTTTCCGGAGAAGTAATTGACTGCTCACACCTTATTTCTCAATTTATCTCGCAAATAAACGGGATCTGGTGCGATGACGAGGACGATGTGTACCTCACCAAAGGGGAAGCGGTCCCCATTACTCCCGAGGAAATCAAGAAGGCTAAGTCCAAGGCTTAGCCAGTAACCACCTTACTCGTCCCTATCAAGCCACTAGCTCTAGGGACACCCCTACCTCGGTAACCGCCACTGAGCCGATCGGGACAGAAGCCACCCCTGAAGAGCCAACCACTGAAAAGGCTCTCGTGAAGGAACTAAAGAAGACTCGAGTTGACCTCTCTATATGGCAGCTCTTAGTTAGCTCACAAGAACATCGAGAGGCACTCACTAAGGCCCTCGATCAAGTTAAGATCGACTCCTTGGCTACTCCTGCTGAAATGGTAGCCACGGTCCTACCCTACTTAAAAGGCAAAGCTAAGAAAGAAGGCCCGCTGATCACCTTCTCTGAAGTCGACCTACCACCGTTTGGGGCTACCCACAACCTAGCCCTTTACATCACGGTAATTTGCCGCGGGAAGTATCTCCCGATGACCCTAATCGATGATGGGTCCGCAGTCAACGTCCTCCCCTTGAGGACCGCCAAAGCCCTCGGCAGTACCGAGGCCGACTATATCCCGTCTTCTCAGACCATTCAAGCTTTTGATGGAAGCCCGAAGTCGGTAGCTGGGGTTGTGAAACTCACTGTCATAACAGGCCCACTTGAAAAGGAGCTGGAATTTCAGGTGATCGATGTCACCTCTTCCTTCAACCTGCTCCTATGGAGGCCATGGATCCACGCTGTCAAGGCGGTATCCTCCACCCTTAACCGGAAAGTCAAGTTGCCCTTACAAGATGATGTCATCACTTTAGAGGCAACCTCTATAACCGTAGCTAACTGTAATACCACGGACCAATCGAACCTCTGGGGATTCGATTTCGTAGGAATGATCGAAGAAGAGTATGTTTTCCGACCCTACTTCACAACTAGCATTGATAAGATGCTACAAAATTTAGGATATTTACCTGGGGCTACTTCGAGGCCATATCGGCCTACTGGGAAAATTATTGAAGTCCTAAATGACGGGGGGTCTCGATTCGGCTTGGGGTACACTATGACCCCGGGAAATGTGGATCGGGCCAATATTATCAGCTTTGTTACTCCAGTATTTGAGGCTGTCCAGATTGGTCTGTACCAACCCAATGCTATGCACCCTGGGACCCACTTGGCCCAAGACTGCAACTACATTCCGGATGACATCTTTGCCCACATCCAATCTGAAGATGCCAACGATGCTGAGCCCGCGCTAGGGCTACTTTTTGGGGAAGAGGCCATAACCCCGACTCCAAAGGACCTGGTCAACCTCATTCTTCGCAGCAATAGGTTCGACCCAACTAAGCTAATCTCGGATGTTGGCTCCGAGACGGGAAACAGGGCTTGGAGAAAAACGATCAAGTGGACCGACAGTGAGGGCCGAGTCTACAAGCTGATCACTAGAGAAGGAGACATGCCTGAGTCTGAGTCTGAGTCCGAGTTGGAGTCTGAGTCTGAGTCTGAGTCTAAGTCCGAGTCGGAGTCTGAGTCAGATTCTGAGGATGAGTCTAGAGAGTCCGGTGCTAGAGTCACTCTTGTAACCACCCCTCTCCCTTTAGTTACTCCTGCTGCTGGTGCTTCGGGGTCTGTCTCGAACACCTTATCTATCCCGCCACTGACTGATGATCAGATGGCTGCTCTTTTCGAGCTATTTTCAAAATTTTCAATCAATAATAACAACCGTTCTGCTTACGACTTTTCTTATTTTCAAAATGCTTCCAATTTCAAAAATGTTTTTTGCAATGACATTGAGAAATCTGACGAACAGGTACCCCTACCTCCACATCTGATCGAGCAACTAGAGCAAAGGGAATCCCAAAACCCGGTAATCGAGGAAACCGAGTCCATTAATGTGAGAACAACCTTAGAACCTCAGATGCTTAAGATAGGATTATCCTCAGATCCCGAGGAGAGACAACAGTTCACGAACCTCCTCCAAGATTACAAAGATGTCTTCGCATGGTCCTACAAGGACATGCCGGGGATAGACCGGGAGATAGCCGAGCATCACATACCGATCAAAGACGGGTTCAAACGAGTTAAACAGAAACTCCGCAGAATGAGGCCCGAATGGTCTCTCAAGGTTAAAGAAGAAGTCGATAAACAATTCAAGGCCGGCATCATACAAGTGTCCGATTATCCGGACTGGGTTGCAAACATCGTGCTGGTTCCTAAAAGGGACGGTAAGGTGCGTGTCTCCGTAGATTTTCGGGATCTTAACAAGGCGAGCCCGAAAGACGATTTCCTGTTACCACACATCGACATACTGGTGGATAACACAGCTGATTATGCCCTTCTATCATTTATGAACGGGTATGCCGGGTATAACGAGATAAAAATGGCAGAAGAAGATATGAGTAAGACCACCTTCATTACACCTTGGGTACTTACTGCTATACTGTTATGTCGTTCGGTCTCATTAATGTCGGGGCTACATATTAACGGACCGCCACGACCCTATTACACAACATGATGCATAAGGAAGTGGAGGTTTATGTGGACAACATGATCGTCAAATCTAAAAACAGGGACGGTCACATCACCGCCCTGAGAAAATTCTTTACTCGATTACGCAAATACAACATAATTAAACCCTCAAAAGTGCAGTTTCGGAGTAACATCTGGCAAATTAATGGGTCATATCGTTAGCCAACGTGGCATCGAAGTCGATCCAGCTAAAATCAAAGCCAGAACCGAGATGCAACCTCCTAAAACCGAAAAAGAAATAAGAGGGTTTCTCGTGAAAGTTCAGTACATCAGCCGGTTTATTTCAAAACTAACCATGGTATGTGAACCCATTTTCAAGAAGTAGAAGATAGGAGAACGAATACTGTGGGACGATAAATGTCAAACCGCCTTCGATAAAATCAAAGAAATCTTGTCTGCACCGCCAGTTTTGATGCCACCTCAACCCGGTTTGCCTTTGTCGTTATACCTAACAACGACCGAGACAGCCATGGAGGCCATGCTAGCTCAGACAGTTAACTCCGAAGAACGAGCTATATACTACATCAGCAAAAAATTCTTAGAGTATGAATGCAAGTACACCATGCTCGAGAAAACGTGTTTAGCTCTGGTTTGGGCCACTAAGAAGCTCCGACACTACATGCTCAGCTATGAGGTGCAAGTATTATCTAAAATGGATCAAATCAAGTACCTCTTCGAAAAGCCCATTCTCAATGGCAGGATGTCTAGATGGACTCTAATGTTAGTAGAGTTCGACCTAAAGTTCGTGCCGTTAAAAGCCATTAAAGCCCGGGTAGTAGCCGAATTTCTCGCCGACAGTCCCGTACCGAAGAAGGACACACCGACACTTGGTCCTTCCCAGATGAAGACATTTTCCATACCGATACCGAAACATGGGACTTATACTTCGACAGGGCATCCAATTTCTGAGAATTTGGAGTCGGAATTCTTTTAATTTCGCCAAAAGGGGAACACACTTCCGTATCCATCAAATTGGACTTTGATGTTACCAATAACGCCGCTGAGTATGAAGCATGCATCCACGGGCTACATGCCGCCGCCGATTTAGGAGTCACAACTCACAAACCTCCGAGTACACGATGACTCATCCCTGGTCTTTAATCAAGCACTTCAAAAATGGAAAACTCGGAACGCTAATCTCATGGCCTACCAGGCACGAGTAAGGGATCTCGAGAAATAATTCCAAAAGGTAGAGTATATATACTTACCTCGGGAAGAAAATCAGTTTGCAGATGCACTCTCAAAATTGGCATCTTTGTTGAATATTCCCGATCACTTGACCAGAATGCCGATTTGTGTCGAAAGACGGTCCGAGCCGGCATATATCCACGACATTTAGGACATCGAGATACCTAATCCCGAGCCATGGTATCAAGATGTGCTAACCTACCTGACAAACGGGGAATATCCTTCCGGGGCCGACAGTCGAGCCAAGAAAGCCTTACGAAGGCTAGCAACCCAGTTTGTCCGTATGGACGACGGACAATTATACAAGAAGACGGCAAAGGGGGTTCTTCTCCTATGTGTTGATAAATCTAAGGCTGCGAAGGTCATGGCCGAGGTGCATGATGGTGAAAATGGACCGCATATGAATGCCCAGATGTTAGTCCGAAAAATCATGAGACTCGGATACTACTGGAACAATATGGAAACAAACTGCCAATTATACGTCAAGCATTGCCATAACTGTCAGATTTTCGCCAATGTGCAACATATGCCGTCATCCCTGTTGTATACCATGACGTCGCCTTGGCCATTTTCGACATGGGGCATCGACATAATCGGGAAGATAAATCCTTCGGGTACTGGCGGACATTGTTTCATTTTCGTAGCTATCGATTATTTTACCAAATGGGTCCAAGCTGAATCTTACCGTATTCTCAATGCCAAGCATGTTGCCAAGTTTATCCAAAACAAGATAATATGTCGGTACGGGATCCCGCACGAATTTATCAGTGACCACGGGACCCATTTTCAAGCCGAAACAGCGGCCCTGCTAACCAAGTATAAGATTCAAAGGCATGCATCTTCGCCTTACCGACCCCAAGCAAATGGAGCGGTAGAAGCGGCTAATAAGACAATTATCACCATACTAAAAAAGATGGCTGATAATTACCGGGATTGGCCCGATAAATATCCTTTGCACTATGGGGATACCGGACTTCAATCTGCACCGCAACCTGTGAAACGCCGTATTACCTAACATACGGGATGGAAGCGGTCCAGCCTGTCGAGTTGGAAGTGTCTTCCCTTAGGATCCTGCTCGAAACTCAAGTACCTGAAGCTGATTGGGTTCGAGCACGGTATGACTCGCTAGTCTTATTGGATGAACGACGATCTCGCGCTCTAAATACAATCCAGATATAACAAAAAAGGATCCAACGGGCCTTCAAGAAAAGGGTGAGGCCTAGAAACATTAAGGAAGGCAATTTGGTTCTCAAGAGCCTTATTGCGAGTGGACCCACGAGGAAAGTTCAAACCTAATTGGGTCGGGCCATATTTGGTTAAAAAGATTCTATCAGGCGGAGCTGTGATGCTAACGGATCTGGACGGGAATGAGTTTGTCAACCCAACAAACCTGGACCGGCTGAAGCGTTACTACCCTTAAACCCTTTTCTCAATGTCATTAGCAAAGTTTATTAAAACCGTTTTTTATAAATAAACTTTCAAAAAGCAAGTCAAAAGCTAGAATTATTTATTCTACTGTTGTAATAATCCTGAACCAATAGCCTTGGTGTACTTCAAGATTGCAAATTTACAAAATCTGAACTACGTTTGGTTTGATTCCGCTAAATGTGGATACGTAGGCAACCCCTCAAAAAGGGCACAACCACTGCAATCGAGAAAAAAAAACAGAAATGGTTTAAATAATAAACTTCCTTTATTTATTTCTATAAAAAAAACCCTGATAAACTCGGGAAATTACAAATTGCAAAAATTCAAAAAAAAAAATACACGACACTAAATAAATAGTAGTAATATTTAAATAAGAAAAACTAAGGGCTCGGTATTTAGGGCATCTTGCCCTTTCTCTTGTCCTTGGTTCTTTTGCCGTCCACTGGCGACGACGCGGAGGCGAGCGTTCCCGAATCACCACAGGAACTCGAGTCCTCAATCACCTCAGTCGGTCCAAGTCAGGCCCGCACCCTTTCTGGCAACCGGTCTCGTGGGCCTAGTCGGTCTCGAGCCGCCAGTCTCGGCCCTAGCCTCCTCTCTAAGTCCGTCCGGGGGCTTGATTGTCCATGAGAGCCACTAGCACCGGTTGATTTAGAACCCGACTCCAATCGAACAAGGGTAGCAGGAGTCTCTCCTTCGTCAAAGAAACCCTTGTTGTAATCCCCTAGAAAAGCTAACGTGATACAGTGGCGGAAACACTGTAGAGTCGGGATTATAGCACACTGTAACTATGTCTTGATTTAATAGAAATGGTAAGTCAATACATAAGCCATAAAATAAAAATGGCTACAGACTAAAAATGAAATAAAATCCATAAAAAGGGTTATAACAATCCATAGTTCAGATTACTAATCAGCGAAGCAGGATCCGTAACTACTCGCTAGCCCACCCGAAGGAAAACACATATACCCGCCATGTTAAAAACATAACAACCACAATCAGTGGGGAGCAACATCAACGTTCTCCCAGCCGTATAACAGGATTTTAAAACTGTAATTACTATTATAGAAAAATAGTTAAAACGGAAAACCGTAAAACAGTATAATGAAAATAAGTTTTCAGTGAAAAACTACACGTATCGAAACAATATAATAAGAATGAGTTTTCCGAAGAAAACATAAAACATTTGCCAACCTGAAAATCAAAATTATATCGATAATAATAAAAATATTCAAAATGGCATTATGGATAGGATTAATGTAGAATCTAGACTTTCATTAGGATAATAGTAGAAACTAGCTTCGAGAACTTTAGACTTAACTCATAACAGAATTTAGTCTCTAACTAGGCAACTCAACTATAACATGACTGCGTGCAGCGAGGTCCTGGTTTAAGTAGTGCATACCCCTCCTAGACAACAAATATGTCTAGTTCACCTGACGGCGACTAACACGATGCGATATTTAGCTTAAAGTCAAAACATACACTCTCCTGGGCGAAACTACGCCCAGTTCAACGACCAAATGTGCCCCAAATAGGCACACCGGCTTTATAGCTGATGGCAAAAACGTACATCCCAGACTATATTACTCTAAACCCACACTTGTCCTTATTCCATAACTCCAAAACAAGTCATTAACGATATTCAAAAGATATAATCATTATAAATAATAAGAGAACAAAAAGAAAAGGATCACTTTCCAAAAGAGGAAACTTCTATTTTAGGAAACTTCTATTTTTAGAAACCTTACTAAAAATAGTATTATATTAAAATAGCAAAAATATTAGTTTATACTAATTCGACATTTTAGTAAACGATATAGATTTATAAAAACTAGTACTTTCGGCCTTAACGATATTACTTATCAAAGTGAGAGTATTTAGATTTATGAAATTACTGAAAAATCATACAAGTGTTTACAAAATAATTAAAAATATCTTAAACACTTTAGTACTACTAATTAGGGTGTTTCCAAAATTTATAAAACTAAAATTCCCAAATTATTATTAGTTACGACAATACGATTATAAATAGGATTTTACGGCAAACGTCCAATTAAATCTTTTAACGTCTTTTATTTAATTAAATCATTGAATATATTTAGAATATTTTAAGGGATGATTTAACTCTTAAAGTTTCAGATTTAAATACTTTCAAAATTGCTGAAAAAATAATTCTTTTAGGTAAGACGAAGCATTTTAACGATAAATCACAATTTGTCCGAAAATCAATACTTATTAATTAAAGACCTTAATAAATAGTACAAAAATTACGTAAAATAGTTAAAATATATTTATGAACATTCTTTCCAGAAAATAAAATTTTCCAGAATCCTAAAACTCGATTTTTAAAGGGTTTTCTCATTAATCGTCTAATCTCGCCAATAACGATTAATAAAAATAGTAATTACAAAACGATTAAATTATTAATATCCAAAAATTATTATTAAACTTAAAAATCATGATTTTCTAGAATCTACCATTTTTCCAGATTTCCAAAAATTCCAGATTTAATAAATCCCGTCAAAACCGTCTTTAAAACCCGTTTTCACAATTAACGATTCCATTAATAATCTTTATCGTTCTAACATTTTATTAAAGCACTAAAAATCATAAAATTACATTTTATTACGAAATCATCAGAATCATATTTTTTTCCAGATTTAAACCAAAGACCAGAAATCGAGAATTTAAACGACAAACACGGTTTTAACGATAAACGACGATTTAAAGTGATTAATTAATTCATCCACTTAAAAATTCCGAAAATTATGAAAAAATTCAGAAAATTCTATTTCATCAGAAAGTTTCACCACGTCAAAAATAAGAGTAAAATAAACTGTTTAGGTACTAGAACTAAAAATCGTCTTTTAATCGTTTTTGTCCGTAAACGGTAATAATTCAATAATCGATATCTAAAATATCAGAAAAATACCAAATTATTAAAAATCATCAAAAACCTCATTTTTACAGTATATAAACATATATTACAAGTTTATGCGGAATATTACGATTTTACAAATTAATATGACGATTGAATCGTTAATCTCGTAAAAGCTATAAAAAATATCGAAACATGCAAATTTTCAAATTTTAAAAATTTTCCAGATTATATGACATGCATATATTGTCAAAAATGAAATATAAAAATATACATGCAATTACACAATTAAAATCACGAAATACCGAGTAACATCGACGTTACCTCTAGTCCAAATCCGAGTCTACGATAAATTCGTCAACTTCAGGGTCGACTAAGAATCCTACATCACATGACATACATGGTACAAAAATACCATGAGAAAACTAAAAGAAACATGGTAAATAATGATCGGAAATAACATCGATTATTACCTTAACGAAAGAGATGGAAAGAAGATCGATATAGAGAAAATGGAGATGATGAACACAAAATTTCTGGGCAGAAATGCTGCTGGTTTTTTGTCAGATTTCACAAGAAAAAAAATAGGGAGAAAGAGAGTATTTGCTTGAATAAAATGGATGAATGAATTATGAGAAAAATGTGAAGAGATATGAAGTAAATGGTGACTTCAAAATTGATGAAAACTAGGTACATTCATCTCCAAAATTTCAGCCAAGAGTGAATGTGAGAGGAGTGTGAAGAGTTTGCATGAGTCAACAATATTAATTTGTGAGAAAGAAATATCTTATGCTTTAATCATATTGTTTTTATAAAAATAAAATATTACACAAAAAAATGTGTAGTGGTTGTGTGACATGAGTGTCATGAAAAAAATGGTTCAAGGTGGTCCCAAAATAGTTGTAAGTCGATAAAAATAAGGATCGTAAAATTATTAAAAGCATTTCAAAGCAATTTGAGTAAACCCCGCGCTAGAAAATAATTATATGAAAAACTTCGTAATAAAATTATTAAAGGGTAAATTTTCATGAATAAAATTATTTCTTAGTTGGAAATATTATTTGAATGTGTTTACATTTTTAGGAAAAGAAATAACTTAAATTCGAGATTAAAACGTTAATTCGTTGAGAAGTAGAATTTCTTGCGGAAAAAATAATTGGTTTAAGAAGAAAATCAAATAAATAGATTTAAAAGAATTAAAATCTTTTAAAATAAAAATAAATATCATTGGACTCAAAAATGAAAATAAAGCTTGGAAAAAAATGATTAAACATACGACCGAAATGTGACAGAATTATGACGAAGTCATAACGGAAAGGATAAAACGCTAGGAAAATAGCGGGTGTTACACTTGTTGTCTTTCACCGTCTCCCTGCGAACTAAGTCGAAAGCTTCATCAATTTTCAGCGCTTTACGGGCCTCCTCAGATTCCTCGGAAGTCCATTTCCGATATGATTCCGAAACCCAAACGGATTGGCAAGGGCGGGTATGGTCCACATGGCACGGGTAAACCAACGTTGTGTTGTAACCATGTGTCACACATAGCGTCCGTCAGTTGGAGTGAAACACTAATAATTGCTTCAGTCTCGGGGATTCGCTGTGACGAACTGAACTGCCTCAGAATGCGGTCCGGATAAATATGGATGGTCCAGTCCAATGATAAAATCACCTGATAGCGGGCTTTGTCCCTCTTGGCTAAGCTCGTCAGTTTCGAAAGGAACCACCAAGTAACGGTCCACCTAATCAAGGGTCCACCATGGAATGTTAGCTCCTCGTCCCAGTAAGCTCGGTTTATGTGATGGCTCGAGCTTATCCACCGTTTCCTTGAGCTAATCTGGTTGTTGTGATATTTGGATATGCTCACTGGGGGCTCTATGATCGACAAACGCTCGGATAGCCAAATCTGACAAAAAGAAAAACAAATTTCTATGGCCTGTTTGGGAACTTGAATTTGGATTTAAATTCCGGATTTGAAATATTTTGAGCGTTTGGAATCCCCTGGATTTGGATTTGAAATTTTGACCAAATCCAAGCTAGTTCAAATTTGATTTTCTCAAATTCCTAGTAGGTGGTAGTCATTTCAATTCCGTCACTTGTCGTTTATTTGTTTTTTCGCATAATCTTGTCATAATAATTGTTTTTCTTTATTTTTTTCCCGTACTTGAACATTTACATTTTTCTAATGAAATTTTTTTAAAAACAAAAATTAGTGACCTTGATCCGACTCCACCCGTCCGAAATCCAAATCCAAGGGTACCCAAACACCATTTTGGATTTGGATTTAGATTTGAATTCTAGAAATTCAAATACAGGAATTGAATTCTTGATATTCAAATCAATTCCGAGTTCCCAAACGCAACCTTAGCAAATTTTAGCTCCGCTGGCAGGCACTCGATCGAGTGTTATGCCTGACTCGATCGAGTAGACTAGCTGAAATTGGGTAGACGGATTTTATCGAGGTCACTCGACCGAGTGATGGGTCCACTCGATCGACTTGCCCCTGTACGTTAGAATTTCGCAAAAAAAAAAGCGCTAGAAATATACCTGCAAAAGACGGGTACTTCCCGTCAATTATCGCTCCGGGTCAAGTCTTCTAGCATCAAGGCCCGTAATGATCTCTCCGGTTATCAGCCAAGCCGGGCTGTGACCCGTCTCCATCTGATCAACTATACCGATCAGCCTGATCTGCCCCAAGCACGAGTCAGCATCCATTTTTCCCTCGAAGACATATTGATGCAGCATGTAAAAGGCGAAAGCCCTACGCCTATGAGTGGGAGTAACTCTTACGCCGCCAGAATTCATGAATTTGTCGGCCAGGTCAAACAAAGAAATGGAATCTCCCCGCACCATGCGATCCGTCTCAGCATGAGACAAACCAAGGAAATCCCTTAATCTTCTCATTGGGTCAGGATAAAACGGGGGAATAGCGGGACGTGCATTAGGGCACTAACTGTCTATAGCTGCAAATTCTTCAGGAAGAGGGCATAATTCTCCTCGAGGAAACGCGAAAACATGGTGGATAGTATCCCAAAAGGATAGGCAAGCATCCAGAAAATGCAAATTAACCCTGAGGTGTTGAAGCGGGAATAAAGCAATAATTCCCATCTAAGTCAGCTGAATTCTTTCTTCATCCCGAAAATACTGGGACCATGCCTGAAGCATTGCAGTCAAATGGTCGATACCCATAGCAGGAACTTTTTCTTGAAAGTCTAAAGGATTTTGGAAAAGAGAAGAAGATTTGAGTTGAGATGTAAAAATTGAAACAAGGACCCTCTATTTATAATAAGGGAATCTTGTTAACATTCCTAACTGTCTTAGGAATAGGAATTCTTCAATCTTTTCTCAACTCATGCAGGCCAAACCCTTTTTTCGAATCTGATACAGGAATCAAGTCATCCCGAGTATTCCTATTTTCAAGCAAAATCCAAATTCTCAAAATTTTCAAAAAATTTCAAAAAAAATCATTTTCTACTTCCCCAGCGCAAGTCAGTCTATAGATGCTAATTGCATTTCCTATCTGCTATGTTTGCTATTTCTACCTATATAACTAACATTTCAGGTACCAGCTTGTGCTTCCTAAATGAAAGTTAAGTTTTTATCTCCCCAGCATGAGTTCACCTAAGTGGCGCATGCAATTTGGGATGTGTCTGCAAACGGGCACACCCGGGGCTTTATAGGCAAGCTCCTGCGTAACTCCGAATTAGGGATGTATCTGTAAACAGATACACCCAAGGCTTCGTAGGCAAGCTCCCGCGCAGCTTCAGGATGGGATGTATTCGCATACAGGTGCACCCAGGGCTTCGAAAGCAAGTCCCCACAGAGCTATCCCTGATAACAGAACTCAGGTATGATTTCTATCTTATGGCTGACGAGCCCTTTTACGCAAGTCTAATGGACTATAAACGACCCGACTGGAAGTCTGCCAGGTCTTAATCCTTGATTGGCCTGGTAGCTACTCTAACTTTCGCCTTGTCCAAGCCTCAGTCAGAGTGGGGGCTCTGTAGACACCCGCATTTTGCCTGCTAGTGTCTATAGCAGTTTCCAAAAAACACTAGATGATGAGCGGACGTAAACATGACTTAATATGCTCGATTTTCGGACTCGGAATCAATAGTATTTGGCGCGATCTTTTAGCGGAGTAAAAAACACACCAAACAGACCTCAAATTCAGGCCCAGTGGGTCATTTCCAATCAAATGAGACAAATTTGGGTCAAAACCGTCACTAAGGGCAAAACTGTCTTTTAGCGACCGAGTCAAACCCCGGTCAAAGGCATTTCCGAGCAATAAATATCAGTCACGCCACTTCAAAAATCTGACTCGAGGTCAAAGACTACATAAAAATCAGCTACAAAAGAGTATCAAAGTGATTAAACAGCTCCGTAAGAGATAAAACTCGATCTCTAAAAAGAGTCTTCCACCCGGCCAACCCCACTCGATCAAGTGGACCGACCCACTTGGTCGAGTAGGCTCGTAAAACACACCAAAACCGGGGTCAGACAGGGCACTCGATCGAGTGCCATGCATCACTCGATCGAGTGGCCCCTTTTCCAGCTAAAACCGGATTCCTTTTCTATCCAAAGTCGGAATCCTATTCCATCCAAGCCGGGTGTTTTCTTCCATCCAAAGCAAGCTTTTCCTATCCAAAAGCCGGATATCTTCTATCCCAATTTGAGGTATTTCTTCCTATAAATACCCTACCCCCGACAACACAATTTCATAACCCGAAATTTCAGCAACTTTAGGCAAACTATACACAAATACTGTTCCGACTTTTCCTCTAGAAATTTTGTAGGAAACCCGAGAGAAACTAATCCAAAAATACAATACCATAACTGCTCCTATATCCTCGTTACTCCCACGCAAGCGCCGTTACTACGAGTTCCTAATCGAGGTCGAAATTAGCATGTAGGTTGAGGGTGTTACAAATCCCGCTTTCTCTCTTTCTCTCTTCTTTCTTCTCGTTTTTTTTTTCGTCCGTCCATCTTGCGTCGTCATCGTCGTTTTTTTATTTCCTTTTCTCGTTTCTATGTAAACTTACTATCATAATTACAAATTTACTTACTTGTAAACTTGAATGCCACACACTGCAAAACCAATATCGGTCTTCGCAAGCGGTACCCTTCCTCAGTTGCAACTTCTGCCAACTGGGTGATAAAATCACCCCACAGCCACACCCTTGTTTTCTCTCCACTTATAAAAGGTAATACATATATACACAAAACATAGACTGTGAGCTTAACATTTATGCAAAAAAAAAGTACGAAACTTTAACTTACAGCTTAACACTGACATTAATATTAAAGTCCTTTACTGAGTCCACCAAAATAAAAAATCACATACTTTATGTCCAACAATTGCAAATACGCCCACGGTAGGCGTCCCTTGAACAACACTCTGTACTCCACAATGTCTGCAATGAAGTCTGGTGATCACATCAGTAGCATTAGAAAATACAGTTGTCAGATATAAAGAATGTGCTAAATCTATGAGAAATCTTCCAAATACTTTAGTGGCAACAGAAAGAGTAACCTATAAGTTCTCGTGCTCGTAAATCCTTTTCAAGAATATCCTTCACACAGACAAAGTTGAAACCATAAAATGGAAATGTCGACATTACTTCCTCCACCACTGTTTTCGTGTCAAACAACACTTTCAAACAATGCGATGTGGCGACCTCAAATCCGATGTTATCACCGCAGTGGATGTTGGATATTATGTAACATCTGCCTTCATTGAACATACCCCCGAACAAATCTAGGAGATGTTTGTGGATAGTACATTGGACTACATAACACAGCCCTGAATTTTACCAAGTTAGCCATATAATAAAACAAAATAAGCATGCCATGTATATTAACTGAAGAATAATTAACATATAGTCACCTTATTGTCGACCAACAGTAGCTCTTCAGAATGAATCTCTATTTTTTCTTGATTGCAGTCAATTCTTTTCCCAGCCCAAACTCGAAGTATCCTTCCCTCTACGAAATCTGTGGAGATAAATTTTGTCGGATTCATTATAGTTCTCTGTGTACTTTATGCACCTTGTAGAATGATACTCTTGAATATATGCACGTATATGTCCCTTATATATATACCCAGTGAGAAACTCTAATATGGTTGTTTTTTAATCCCTTATTTTATGGCTGCTACTATTTACCATTTGATTATTTGATTATTATTTGGCTATTTTGAATCTATTGTGGATTACTATTTGATTATTTGCTGTTTTTATTTGTTAGCGTTCACACTGTAGGGCGTGTGAACATAGTAGTTGAATTTAACTCATGTACTGCAAAATATTTGATTATACCTGCCACTGAGTGATTGTAGGGTTTAAGCAGTTGGAGACAATTTAGGATACTACCCATAACCACCTACATTAAAGATTTGAACGCAGTTGAAAAATTACAGCAAAATATGTATAATTAAATATGGGCTAACTACTGGACTGTTAAGGTGCATGGTTCATATTTTGGGCTCACTTCTGGACTCATTTATCATTAGCAAACCATGATTAGTACACTGACATGGAATATATTATTGACCCAAGCTTTATGGTGGACAGGTAAGTTGTGCAGTGTCCACAGATAAGTTGTGCAGCAGTTGTAGACAACCACCTCCTGAATATTGAGTAAGGCGGATATTGAGAAGGACGGTAAGTTGCATGTTTCTCAATGATGAGCATTGTCAACGAACAACACATGACAACAACAATTACGGTGTGCGCCATCCAAAATAATGACCAAGGTTCAACGTAAGATGCTCTTAGAGTGACAGAAGTCTAAATTTTCCGTCATCTAATTGTAGCGACTGCTTGTGCCTTTGAGTTGTTGTCATAAGATGTGCAGCCCCCTAATTGTTGGTGATTATGAATACTGCCTAAGAGGAACACATAGGTTAATTCAGCCCAATAGTGACGCTGGGATGAGACTGGATTGCCATAAACTAAAATAATCTGCTAATATACTACTACAGGTCGGAAAAAAAAACCTTTAAGCAAAGTCTAACATAAAACCAAACAAAACTATCCTTCAAAATGGGCCACCTGGTTACTGGCCATTATTTCATCTATCACATAACCACAGCTGGTTTCGAGAGATAGCATTATATTTATCAAATACGGGTTTTTTGAGGTGACTCTTTCTTCTTTTGGCATGTACACCACTGTTTTCCCAGCCGTCATTGTTACCAACACTCTCAGGATCCGTGGTCACGCACTCTTTGTCATTCCTGTGACCAACCGTGTCCGTCATCTTGCTGGTATGGTTACTAACCGCGGTCTTTTCAGATGAAGATGTTGCTGATATGTTTTGCTTATCCTCTAAAGCACTCTCTGAGTCCGAACATGTATGTGAAGTCGTGTCCACACCTCTTCCCTGTAGTTAAGTACGGGTCAATATACTACAGGAAAGGTAGCATGAGAGGTAAAACTGTCACTACCAAAAGGAATTTACTTCTCAGACCTTGGCAGCTATGTCTGCTGTGGTTGCTTGAATGGGCAACTTTGAGCTTTGGCCCGCATCTTGAACCATGTTGTCTTCTGCCTGATGAGAATGCATTGTCAAATTACATGCAGTGGTGAGGATGCATTTTCTAGTAAATAAAATGTTCAGCAATTCTTAGCCAACAGAAACCTTACCGCGATCCCCTTGGCACTGTCCTTCACTCTTGCTTCAGCAAATTGTCCTCAGTGATCTCCACAACTCCGTAACATTTTGACTGTTGTTCAATGTTGTACAGTTTTATGACCCTTATCTTGAACATATACTCCTTTTCAATAATAGTGCGAAAAACTTGGGGGGGGGGGGGGGCAACCCTGTCGGGCTTGACTCTTGCGAGGAACAGCTGTTATGTGGCAAATGTAATTGACGAAAATGCGTAAATTTTAGGTTGGAGTGGTGTCTAATCATATACCGTCAACTCGTTGAGTAGCTGCTGTGCTGTCTTCCCCAATAGCCTTGTCATATCTTCGTCCCAAATGATAAATTCTGCAAACTCGCAGTCATCATCGAAGACGTGGAACTTGACTTAGTACCTGTAGATTTCATCAAAACATGCACTGAACATGCTCACTTTGCCTAGGTAATGTAATTTAAGTAGGTCAAAAGAGTTACCTATGTTTCGGATCCTGCACAGGCATATCGAAAAGGTTGCATTTCAGTTTCCCGCAATACCAATTTTCATCTTCCCTTCTCGACAACTTAGATCGGCACCCTCCGGACGAATAGTAGCACCATTCACTTGATGTGTCCATTTCATATATAACTTCAAGGGTGACAAACATGCCATCCTACATAGTAGACCAATATTTTATGTGAAAAACGTGTTGTACTTGTTGCCTTAATTATCATAAATATTATGCATGCTACTAATTAACATACCAATGTACTGTCTGTTATCTCCTTAAGTGACTGGCATTTAGATCCTGTGAGGATATTTGTGGCAGTGTTCGGTGATACAGGCACTCCAACTTTCCACTGGTCTGGACTGTCGACTTTTGGGAAACTACAAAAATTGGTAAGGTAAAAGTAGAGAAAGTGAAGTTTGAAATATGGAAGATTAGAGAAAGCCATGGTAATCAATTTGAACTTACTTTTGCAAGAAAGTTTTAACCTCCTCAATCTTTGGATTAGCTGCGATCCTTGTAGCATCGTCTCTTGTTATAAGACCAATTTGGTCTGCACATTTTGGGGAAGACAATATTATTATTACGCAAAAAAAAAGTGACATTTTCCTATCATTACTGCATTTCAGAAATTGCATTTTACTCACATTTTAAAAAATTTTAACAATAATATTCTGGGTTTACTTTTGCACTTATTTAGCGTGGACGAATCGTAAGTACTCATTGGTCTGAAATATATTAATGTCACTTCAGTTTTCTTGTCGACAAGTAACATTTGGCTGTTATTACTGTTTTTTCAAAAACTGCATGTCACTCCGTGTTTAAACATTTCATCGGTAATATCCTAGGTTAACATTTGGACTTATTTACCGTGGCTGAATCGTAAGTACCACATTGGTCTGAAATATGTTAACGTTGCTTCGTTTTATTTTGTTGACAGGTACGCTGAAGCAACGCTGAAGCAACGCTGCAGCCTACTACCCCGTGAATATTGGGTACCACCCTTCTACTCATTACGCTATAAACAGAAACATTTGGCTGTTACTACCTGTCGATATTGGTACACTGAAAACAGTAACATCTGGCTATTATTACCGCTTTTCAAAAAATGCATGTCAGTCCTTTTGAAAACACTTCATTGGTAAAATTCTGGGTTAACTTTTGGACTTATTTAGCATGGCTGAGTCGCAAGTAGTACATTGGTGAGAAATATGTTAATGTGTTTTTCAATTTTTTGGTCGACAGGTAAGCTAAAGAAACGATGTAGCCTACTACATCGTGAATATTGGGTACCACCCTTCTACTCATCGTAGTTTTACGTGGTGGGTCAACCATAATAATAATCTCTTAGGAAGACAGACTTTGAGAAGGACGGTAAGCTGAACGTTTCTCAATGATGAGCGTTATCAATGAAAAACACATGACAACAGTAATTAGGGCGTGCGCCATCCATTGGAATGACCAAGGTTCAATGTAAGATGCTCTTAGAGTTACGAAAATCTGAATTTTCCGTCACCTAATTGAAGCGACTGCTTGTGCCTCTGAGTTTTTTTCATAATATGTGCAGCCCCCTAAATGCTGGTGAGTATGATTACTGCCTGAGAGAAACGTAGTGGTTCTTTCAGCCCATAAGTGACGGTGGGCTGACACTGGTTCTAACAAAGTGTAACATAGACTCAACGAAAACTATCCTTAAAACCAACCAAAAATGTCGTCCACACTTAGTCTAGGTGAGGAAACGTACCATTCCATTCATTGCGTTTAACATGACGTAGCACCATTAGGGGCGGTTTGGTTCGCAAAAAGGTATGAGTTTGGAATCAGGAATCAAACCAGGGTGGTAAGGGTTTGAAACTTGATTTTTGATACTCGGTGTTTGGTTCACTTCTGGAATCAATTTCATCCTCTTACCTTGTGTTTGGATTAAAAAAATAGTGGAATCAGGAATCAATTTTTGTACGACTTTATTTTTTTTGGGAACCTTTTACAACTTTATCAAAACAATTTATATATTAATTAAAAAATACAATAACAAATATTACTATAAGTATTGGCAAAAATAAAATACTAAAGTAGAATTCAAATTATAAAATTTCCAAAATAAAATAAAACATAATTCAAATAAAGCAACAAATTGTTATTCAAACTAATAATTCAAATTTAAGTGCAAAAGAAAATAAAGTCTTTAATCCTAATATTAGAAATTAGCCATTACGGCTTAACATATCAAGTACCACTTCTTTCTTCCAATCATCATCGGGACTCGAAAAAAATATATCCATTTGACTTGTATTTGCTGAAAATAGACTTGCAGCTCGAATTGCCTCAGATTGAGTAATACCAGGTAAACTAGAAATTTCAGAGAGTAACTTTTTCTTTTGTTCCACAACTTTTATTTCACGTTCTTGAGTTGTGCTCATGGCACTCGCAATAGTTGCTAAATGACTACTCATGTCCTTCATAAATCCAGTGAAGCTAGTTGTCATGTGATCTGAGGTTAAATCAACAAATTGTGAAGCTCTTCTTTTCTTACCACCCTTTGGAGTCTTTTCTTTCTTTTGTTTTTTTGGAGGGGGTTGAGATGGAGCATCATCGGTTGCTTCTGAAAAATGCGGCTGATATATAGAAACATTATCATCATCACTGTTATCGCCAATGTTCACTGTTTCCTGCTCAAGATTGTTAATAGAGTCATCTGGCAATTCGGATGTAATACCATTAGCTCGATCAAGATCAAAAATTTCATCTAACTTGTCAAGATGAAGAAAAGGAGTCCTCCACAGTCCTCGAGCTTTAGGACGAGTCTAAAAAAAGAGGTAATTAGTAACAATATGATAATAGAAAGCAAAATATATAATTTATTAATTAAGATAAACAGTTACCTTACAAAAGTCATCATAAGCTTGTTTCTCACATTGTATCATTTTAGTTTGATCATCCCATTGAAAGCCCGATGTTTTGTTCACCATTTCAGCCACAACTGCATACTTATCCTTAAACCACTTGTACTTTGATTCAATATGTGGAACAACTTTCAAGGGACAGCCTGGAAACTTGGTGTTTAACATTGACTCTAGTTGATTTAAGTAGCCATTTTTAAATCCTCCCTCTCCTTTCCATTGTTGGTCACCACTCAGCTCCAAAAAACAATCAATCAAAGCTTCTTCTTCCTCTTTTGTCCAAAACCGTTTGTTTTTTCCCCTTCCACCAGCAGGGGTTTGGGTTTGACTGTTTGTCCATCCTAATCAATGATAAAAAAAATGCTACATAAAAACATAAATATAAATCATAAAAAAATAATCTAGTACACCGAACAATAATATTTTTAAATGTATAAAACCAAACAACTACAAGATACAAAAAACTAAATTGTTCAACGATAAATTATAGAGCTAGAAGACAAACTTAAATATTTGAATATTTGTTTTTCCCTAAGTAGCTCTCCATGTGTTAAACATTGTTTGAGCTAACTCATTTCTCTTATTAGTCCAATGATTAGATGTCAAAACATGAGTTATATATTCTGCTTCATCATCACTTTCATCACTTTCACTGTCACTTTCATCTGAATAATGATCAGCCTCAAGATCCGTTGGCATGTATTTTCGAATTAAATTATGTATTAATGCACATGCTGTGATTATACGGCCTTGGGTACGAATTGGGAAAAAACATGGACTACGCAGGATTCCCCATCTGCCTTTCAGTACACCAAAACATCTTTCAATTACATTCCTTGCTTGAGAATGTTTCATGTTGAAGTACTCTTCTGCACTTACGGGTTGATGATCCCCCCATTCTTTCAAGTGATAGCGATCTCCTCTATAAGGTGCTAAAAATCCCTCACAATTAGTGTATCCAGCATCTACCAAATAGTAACAACCTTTAAATAGAATAAATGAAGTATATTATTATTTGGGTTAAAATAAATTAATATTTGAATTCTTATTTGCTACCATATAATAATTGTTTTTATTACCTTTAGGCACCTTCAAACCATTAGGCCTTGAGATTGCATCTCGTAAAATACGACCATCATGGGCAGAACCTTCCCATCCAGGCAAGATAAACAAAATTCCATATTTGGTGTACATACTCCTAGAACATTCGTTGTAAGGTTCCCTTTTCTTGTCCGATATCGTTATCTCCCCTCATTTGTCACATTAACTCTAATATGTGTACCATCTAAGGCTCCTAAGCAATTCTATAATTAATATAAAAAAAATTATACACTTGTACACATATAAATAAAGTTATTCGATTAATTAATAAAATAATTAACGTTGTTACCTTGAAACATTTCCATCTATTGTTCTCCGAGTCTTCTAGTATTGGAGTAGGCTCTTTTAATAAATGACGATGTAATTTTAGAACCGCAAGGAGACAACGATTGAATTGTCTGCTAACACTTTCAGTACTTCGGTGGAAATATGTCCCTATCGACCTATTTTTTTTTATGATGAGCTAATGTATATAAAAACATAGCCAAAATCTCTTCTAAACTCATGTTTCGAGTACCTCTTAATCCACCAATTTCACTAACCATCTCACAAAGTACACCAAATGTTTGTTTATTCATACGTAATTCACTCCTACAAGCAATATCACTATCCCGAATCAAAGCATTTAAATTGTATATTCTACGACGTTCCTTATTTCTATTTAGGTGTATTCTACGAAGTGATACATTTCTAGTGCGCAATACAAAGTACATGCAAATTATCGTATTAATAATAACCAATAAAGTTACAAGTTGGTATCTTTGTTTCTTCATCCTCTTCCTTATTAAGGATAGTCCATGATCATCCATCTCTGTGCATAGTTATATTTTCACAAATTACTACCCGTACCAACTAAAATAATAATGTAACTTCAGATTTCAATTATTGTAAAATAATGTACCATCAATAAACATCAAAATCTAATGAATTTAATTATGTAACTTCACTTCACAACAAAAATTCAATACAAAATTTAATTCTCATAATTAAAATAAATAAATTGGAAAAACAAAATAAAAATAAAAATAAAAAAAATACCTCAATATGGTGAAGAATACGTGATTGATGAATGAAGAAGTGAGTTTGACGGCACACTTTGTGTTAGAATTGTTTGAAGATTTTTTTTTTATTTGATACCTAAGGGTTTGGAATGAGTGATATCCACCTCCACCCAAGGGTTTCTAAAACCCATACCTTGGGGGTTTGAGGTATGGGTTTCAAAATAAAAAAAAGTGATAACCAAACACAAGGTATGGGGTTTAGACCATTCTAAATCCATACCTTATACCCAATATTGTCGAACCAAACAGCCCCTTATAGGTTTGTCCAACTCTATGTAATCGGTGACAATTGAGATGATGTCGGAGACACAATGTCCAAAGACCGAACAGGAAAGATTTCCCCTGTAAAATAATGCACATTAGATTATGGACCAAAAATTAAAGGCTGTCATGAGTCTCCTAGGAAGTTAATGGGTTAATCTTGAATTTTCGAGCACAATTTTAGTCCAATTAAACCCTTTTGCTGATGTGAGGACGGGATTGTAGGCCACAAATTTCCCAATAACGTCTGAAAAGCATATGGTTACTCAGTAACAGTGTTAGTAGTGTTAGTAATGTCGTAATATACAGACACCATTAACGTAATAGAAACACAAAACATTACCTATATATTCATTATTAGAAATGTTCTCCGCTACAATATCTTCGTACTCTACGAAGTTGAAGACACACTTTGAAATGTTGGGGTCGGGATGCATTGTTATCACGTTCGTACTGAATTCGATCCAAATACGGCATTTGTGTGTTGTTGCTCGCTCATTTCCCATGTTAGATGAAACTGAGAATTTACATCTTCTTACCTTTATAAAAGTGTGAATCACTTATCACTGTTCAAATGAACAGTACCATCAAATAAGTTCCAACAAGCTGCCTCCTTCCTTTTGACCTTTTCCACATGACTCTCGTCTCTCTCTCTCTTCTACGGAGTAAGTAGTATTATTATTTCCTTTCCCTATGTCCTCATTCTCAAAATAAGTATTAACTTTTTTTAGAGTTTTATTAATATCCCTTGGCCACTTTATATTACACAGGTCTTATTTAGATGACAATCAAAATATGTCACATTATTCGAAAAAATACCTGACACCAGCGAATTTGAAGATTATTATCCATATTTTTCGGGCCGATATGGTCCAAAACTAAATGTCTCTAAATTCGTACAATAAATACTCCATACATTGTAGAAATATCTCGGTATCATGTGACCAAGAGATGTTAATAAAACTCTAAAAAAAATTCAGTTTCGAGTATATATATCGAACATGTCGCCAAAACCGACGTTATTCGAAAATGTCTTTTGAATGTGTTTATTTTACAACATGCGTACCTTCTGTTACACCGAGACATTTCTACAATGTATTGATTAATTACAGTGAAAATTTGGAGACATTTAAATTGGGATCAAATCTACACGAAAAACGTGAATATTAACCTTCAAATTCACCCGTTTCAGGTGATTTTTCGAAAGTTGCAAATTTGAAAGTATGAAGCAACCAATGCTTATCACTGCTTGGACAGCCTTGGCACTTAAAGAAGGTGAGGTTTTGAAGGAGCTTGCCTCGACGTATCCAATCATAGGGTTCACATCCCGAAACCATCGTACCACAAAGGTCATACCAAACAACAACCTTACCATTCAGTTTTATAATGACAACTATTTATGACATTTTCTTCATATACATAGGGTTCTCGCTAGCTACAACAACGTCAACGTTGGTCAAGTTTGAGCCAAACGGAGAAAAAGTCGACACACTTCGGGCATGGTAATAGTCAATTCAGATAAACTGTTTTAGCAATACAACTATTTGTATGCCACTTTCTATTCAACTTACAAGTGCCTCTGTACGTTTAACTTGACCAGGCGAAAAGCAAATGAAAAAAAATTGTCCGCCATACACCGACAAGTTTTTGATGTACGTCTACCTGAAACCCAACGAATTGCTACTACAATAAAAAATATCCGGGAGAAGAAGGTCAGCTGTTCTCCGAATTGTATTTATATTTCATAGTAGACGTCGTAGGTATACGTTATTTCAAATGCACTTGCCAAAATAGTACTCCGTATTTAGCAAGGCGTTAAAGGTTGGTCGTGCTCTGCATTGATTTGTTTACAATCAAAAATACAATGGAATAACAGCCTAATATTAACAGGCTTCAAACACTTTGCAAGAGGAGCGTCATTGGTTACACGTGTCCGCCCCCGAGTTTGACCGTAAAGATGTCCAGTTCTATCTTGGTTGTAGTAGTTGTGGTACACAAAGCAATGAAGATGTAGACGTCACTTATGCTTGTACCTCTTGTGGTAAAGAAAATGTGACTTCTGAACCAAGGTAAAAGTGCTCGCTTTGTTGGTTTCTAATATATAGATGTATGTATTGGTCATTTACCCATGTACTTACACGCTACCACTAACATCTCCTTGGCATTATCAGAATGAACATAACATTTGAGGTTATTGATGAAACTGGTTCCTACACATTCACTGCATTCACTGAAGATGCTGAAAAATTGCTAGAAGCAAAAGCTCGCACTCTACATGCAATGACGGAAGAGGTGAGACTTCACCTTACCCTTGGTACGTACAAAGCAAAATGTCATTCTATAATCTCATTAGAATGTTTTTTTGTTAAGATTAAGAACTTATTTTAGGTGCAATAAAAATGTTTCTTTCAACTCCTAAATGGCATCAACTTGTCTACGTTGCTACGTCACTCCTCTAACACCTATAGAAATCTATGCAAGAACGTCTTGCCCACCTGAGCGAGGTCGAGGTCAAAATTCGAGCCATATCATTCTATATTCAAATAGGTCCTGCTACTTCCCTTGCAAGAAATCGAGTGCTACAGTGGGTGCTTAAGCGCCTTTCGTTTGATTAAATTATTATGCTGAGGAAGTTGATGCTCATATCTTCCGTCTTTTGAATTATAGCACAAATATTTTGAACTTGTCTTGGCCTACGTCTTTTGAGCTCACGGAAGCATGTTAAATGTACAAATTAACGACCTTTATGCACTTTCCTCTACTAGAGTGTGGAACCATAATGATGTATTTTGCAAGTATCGTACTCACTGTTCCTACTTGTTAGGTTGTTGTAACATACTATGTTGTATTATATTGCTTTGAAATGTTCCGTACTACTCAATATTAGTTAAACACCTTGCTTACTACAATCTATCTATATAATAATATAAAAAGGCAAACTAAGAAGTCTCCTTTCTAATAAGCCGACATGTGGCATCACTACAAGCCGACACGTGGCATCACTACAACTCAATCGTTAAGCTACTAAATGAAGGTGTTTGATTTTTTTTGTTTTAGAAAAAAAAAATTCCTTTGATAATAAGTGTAATTCATTATTGAAGAGTAATATTATTCATCACTACGGAAGATTGACAAGTTGGTGACTTCGAAGTATCTTTGTATTTTTATCTATAAATATAATCAAAAGATAATATGTTTCTATAAAAATATTTTTTAACTTATTCTAATTATAAAATACCAAAATTTAGAATTTAGCATGTTGCTTTTAGAATGACGACATTAATTACACAAATGACATTTATACCCTTCCCTCCTAATTAGTTTCTAATATATTTTTTAACTTAATAATAAAGACGATAATGATAATTAAACACATAACTAACGATGTTAACAATTTAAGCGGAAAAATATCAATTGATAACCAACGACGGTAATTAATGAGATTAACAATAATAAGACACATAATTAACATTTTACAATTAAACGATCATGACATAAACGATAATTAAACAATTATTTAACACTAAATTTAATCATTTGCATAAGTTAAAAAAATATTTAGACAAAATAATTAAACAAGTAATTGACGATTTAAAGATCTAATTTACGTCTATTATAAATATTAATAAAACCCCAAAAATTGTCCCAGACCTCTTCGAGACTATAGAACACTGCAAGGCTAAAACAAAAGGGATATAAATTCTTCTCAACATAAAATAAACACGTCTCGTGCGTTTGCACAGGTGAAAAAACTAGTTACTCTTCATTGGTTGCGCACCAAGTAGATATATTAAGCAAAATTACCATGACTTATTAAAACAAAAAATTACTGGTTCATTACAAAAAAACCACTCATTTATCACGCCATCACATATTCATTGTTTTACACGCCAATGATCGTCGGAACACTATGATATTTCTCGCCATCATTGCATCTATGTAATCAGAAATTAACAATTGTCGTATCTTAGGGTACCACGCGCAACGCGCGCGGTACAACAACTAGTATGTTGTAAATGTTTCCTTCCTTGAAACCATTGTTGAATTATTGTTTCACCAATCTCTGTTTCACACTTGCCTGTATTGTAGAATCCTATACGACAAATAGGAATCAAATTACTCTACTGTGCATACACGGACTACTGAAAGTGAAATTAGTGGGTATTATTGTAACTGAAATTATTGCACTTACACTTCTGTCAACCAAAATTAGTTCAGCACCATGGATGAAAGGTTTTTTTTCCAATTTAAGATGCGTCGTTGTCAGGTTTTCTGCTTGTTTGTAACCATTTACGCATCACTCTGGCCGTTATCTGTACGAACTGTGCTGATTCCGTGATATTGGATATTAAAATAGGCTCGTATTGGAAAGACATTGAAAACTGATGATGATTTAAGACATAAACTGAGAAAAAAAAATTCGTGATGAGTTAGTAGGAGTTAGTAGAAGGAGTTAGCAGGCAGAAGATAGAAGATGGAAGGAGAAATGAAGATAATTTTGAGATTTTGAGATTAAGATTGACAGAGGAGTTGGAGTTACAATTGGTAACTACCCCATAACTTTGGGAAGTTACATGCAGTTACTACGTTTAACAGTTATCAAATACATTATTAACACATTAATTCACCCAAAACATTCGCCAGTTACGCCTTCTTCCACTGCCAAATCAGCTGCCACGTAGGATCCACATAAGCCATCCTACTCATCATCCGACGTGGCTCAATGCGGAGGCAGGAAATGCTCCTGCTTTATATAATAAGGGATAGATTTTCATCACCTTATTATAATTTATCGATGTGGGATAACTTTACTATTTTTATATGTAATAAATTCAGAACTTTTTCAAGCAAATAATATGAAATTTATACTCAAATGAAAATATTTTCTACCAAGAATCTAATTATTTCATTTATATAATTTTTTTTACGATAATTTTTTGTTAAATGAAATTTAAAGGTTTTAAGATGAAATTTATAACACATCACATTAATATGAAAGATTAAATATATTATTATAATTAAAAGATTCTCTATTTGATTTTTTTTATTAGTAATGATACTTTCCTAAATTGAATTTCGATGCTACGGACCAATCAAATTGCTTGAAAAGTTTCTCCTTTATATATATATATATATATATATATATATATATATATAGAGAGAGAGAGAGAGAGAGAGAGAGAGAGGGGGGGTAACATTCAACCAATCTTTCACTTACCGCCAAATCAAACATTAACTTAGCTCCTACATCTTCCTCAAATCCAATATTAGGGTTTAGAAAAAATATTGCATCAACCTCCCTCCTTAAAGTACCACATTTCTCAGCCACTTCTACTATTGTAAACCAACAAAACTCGTCAACATCAATTCCGACAGTCCTAAATAACCTGCTCATGTAAACCAAACCATTATCATTCTTAAAATAACCTCTGAACCACAATTTCAAGGTCACCGAATTTTGACAAGGATGTCCCTAAAAGCAAATGAAAAATGTAGTAGTCAGTAACAATATTATTTAAATTTAAAGAGGAATTTACGGACTTCGACTCCAATTTTTAACCCTAAAATTTCAACTTTCACCATCAAATAGAGAAGGTTCAATTACTGATTTCAAACAACAATAACAAAGAAAATGTACAACTGAAATTGAAAAAGTAAACAAAAATCTGGTCCATGCCGATTAGTTCGATTGAATATAGGGTCCGATTTTAGGGAGCTTCGTGATGGCTTGATGAATTGGCGAAGCGGTGACAATCGAAAATGGCGATGCTTTCTGATTACTCCATTAGCAATGACAACAATGGTTTAATACTTAGTTGGGTGGAAGGAGATGAAGAAGATGAAGAACAATTTACAAAGAAGAAAATGAAATAAGAGAGTGAAGATGGGAATGTGGGTTTAAGGTTGGTTTACTTGTTAGAGCAGGTAAACATTAGAGGAAGGACAAAAAAAATTAAATGGTGGATAGATGAGAATATTTTTAGTGAAACAATATTTGGGGCTTAGGAGTAATATAAGAAGAATCATCATAGTTTGGATTATTCCCGTTAAATTTTTCCAAAATATTTCATAGTTGACCAACAAAACACATTTGTAATTTGTGATTGGTGCTCATACGAAGTCAAAATCACATATTGAAAATCTTTTGGGGTTGATAAGACAATATGATGAAGTAATGATAGATAGACAAAACCAAGTTTTGTGTTTTGCTAGTTACTTTCTCCAACGAAGGACAACGGTTTGTAAAACCAGCGGGTTACGTTATCCTCTTTGTCTCCCCTCTTTGATGGCAGATTTACCCTTTTATTCCCACTCTACCCTTTACCTTTTCTCATCCCTTCCTCCTTTCTAAACCCTAACACCGAACTACTGTATTATTTTCTTCTCTCATCAATTTTAATCACCTCTCCTCTTTTCCTGCTCAATAAAACCTGTTCGCATCTTGGTAATCTCCTTCTCTCTCTCTCTCTCTCTCTCTCTCTCTCTTAGTTGATTTGATTTCATGGATTGATTTGATTTCAATTGATTTGATTTGGATGTGTGATTTGTTGAATTGGTTTCAATAAAGTTTAGGGTAGATTTGGTAGGGCTGGCTTTTTATGTTGGTACTGATTCGAATCTCTGGGTTATGACTTGCGTTTTTTTTTTCCCCATTATTATTATGTCACTGTTTATGCTTTTTTTCCCCTGCTAAAGTTTTGTTAAATTCCAGTAGAATATACCATATAGTTTGAGATTAGATCAGGATTTTTTTTTTGATAGTTACGATTGTGAAATTTTAAAAATTGTTCATGGGTTAATCAAGATGATATAGAAAAATGGGAGGGGCCCTTTCAAAATTGTCAATTTCCAAAAGATTAAAAAGTCCATCCATTCTGAGCTAAAGTTCAAATGCCATGATATGAGAAGAACTTCATATAATGTTCTATTCTATTTCTGTGAAGGCCTCAGTCTGTTACACCCCTGTCTGTGTCACTACTATCGTAGATCTTACTGCAATTTTTTTACGATCATGCTATACATTGTAAACGTCTTATGTATGAATGATTGAGTGATTTTTAATTTATAGAAGGGTACATGCTTAGTGCGGTTGGCAGTTGGATTTGTGTGCGACAAGTTGCTGCTTTAGCCTTACGACATTTTGCTTGTGTGGTCAGTGCTGTTGCAACCTCTGTTTTATAGGATTCTGAACAGGGCCCGAAGCGCCTATGGTTAAACATGTGATATTGATCTTTTCCTCTTATCCTATGAGCCCCCCTCCCTTAAGGTCGTAGTCTATATCTGGGTGAGTTAATCGTGTAAGAGAAATCTTACAAGTTCTTTATCCTTCTGTAGTCTGTAGTCTGTAAACTGTATTACTATTCCCCCTACTTACTGCCTGCTCCTTTGTTATGCTTGAATAGGCACTCGATTGCGACTCAACCTTCTTATATATTCTACACGCCGATTGCCGATTAGATACTAGAGATAGGCAAATATATATATGTAGAGTATGCACTAGTCTTTTGACTTCCAAGTGTGCCTAGGAATGGAGCAAGCTGTTGCCGAGAGACCTTTCTCTCAGGAGCAGCGCCTTGGTCAACATCATAGTTGGCATAATGGTGCAGTTGATAGGAGAGGTACAAATCTTTGGAATAATTCTCAAAGTCGAGATCCTCAAAGATGGACATGCTGGGATAGAAACCGCATATGCAATAACAATGTCAATGGTAAAGATATACGAGAAAAAAATGATCACGCGCCTGTATGCCGTGACAACCTTCGTGGTAAGTGTGCCCGTGGACAATTATGTAAATTTCAGCACGTTAATCATGATGGAGGTGGGTTCTGCAGGAGTGATCAACGGAATTTAGGTGCAACCTCAGAACCAATAAACTCTCAGTTATTTGGTGGAAGCAAGGATGGTGAATCTTATAGAAGGTCTCCTTGCCGCAAATTTCAGAGCGGCAATTGCTATCGTGGGTCAACTTGCCCATATTTGCATCCACAATCATCGAATTTTGGTAAAGCTGATGTTGACAAATCAAGCAGGAGCAGAGAGGGCAATCAAAGATCTCCCTGCCGAAACTTCCAATATGGCCGTTGCAATCACGGTTTATCGTGCTCATACTCGCATACTGAATTTCTGGAGTCTGATAGACCAATGCATAAATTGACTGCAGGACAACAGCACAGAATTGTGACAGCATCTAGAAATTTTAGGTTCCATGAAGGAAGTGTGGGGAATAATTTAATAACATCTCATGTACATGATACAGCTAGTAATAATGAGAATAATTCAAGGTCTTCTTTTTCAAGAGAGCGTCGAAGGTCACCTTGTCGCAATTTTCTCAGTGGCATATGCCATTTTGGATCGTCTTGCAGTCGCTGGCACCCGGACCATGCATATGAGAATACTTGGAGCGCAGGGAGTTCAAACAATCAAGATTTAGCTCCTGGACATAAGCACATTAACTCGAGTGCAGACCCCAGAAGGAGGCCCCCTTGCCACTTTATCCACAGAGGTAGCAGCCATCAAGTGACTTCCTCTGCAAATTTGCATCCACCTATTATTTATGAAAGAACAGGGTATGATTTCGGTGCACAACATCAACAAGGAGGCACAACAATGACAAGCAGTCTTAATTTTGACGCAGGAAATATAGTTAGAGAAGTCAATAATCATGCAGTGCGACCATATCATGACATACATGCTCCCTATAATAAGGAATCCGTAAATGGAGAGGGGAGGAGTTTGTCTTCCGAGAGAAAGAGAAGTAGGCCCATAAGTGATTTTGGTGGGGATCAACTACAACCGGAGGTTTGCCTGAGGTATACAAGGGGTAGGTGTGACCAAGGCGGAAACTGTAGATATTTGCACAGCTTTCATGAATATGCCAGTTCTATTTCCCAACCAATTCAGAAACCTCACTTACAAACCACTATGGGGTTGATTAACATTGATCAAGCAAACCAATGTGCTGAAAGAAACGAGAATGTCAATTCATGGAGTCGGCCGTCTAAAAGGCCGAGAACATGGAGTACGTCTTCTTTCAGTCCTGAAGGCAATGTTCATTGCACGGCACTAACACATGATTCGCTGGGTACCTATCATAGAAGTAGGCCCTCCCGTGAATTACAAAATAAACCTCAAGATTATCATTCTTTCAAGTATTATGGACCTAGAAATCGCACAAACCACGAGCATCATCTAGAAGTCACTGCAACTTCTGCTTCTCTTCATGAAAATACTGATAGCGACTACCTTGTGATGGCTATAGCAGGGCAAGGTGAGTTAATGAGTAATGGAATGCAACCTGATCATCGTCAAAGTGGTCGTCATTACTCAGAAACTGCTATTCTGAACAAGAAAAATGAAATTAACTATGCAACAAGTGCTTTACGGTGTAATCATGCTGACCAAAAGGCTAATGACTTGGTTACAGTTAGAATCTCAGAGGGTGTAACCGCTACTTCGTCCCGAAGCTTGCCAATCAGTTCTTCTTTGGATGGTAAGTGTGCTGTGCCAGGCTTGGTGGTTGCAGATTATATAAGTACAAGTGTCCCTAAAACGGGTAATATAGGAGATGTGCTGGCAAGTGACCATCGAGTTGAAGAGCAGGGTGATGGCGCTGCCATGAGTGTTCAGAGCACCATGTTGGACCTATCATCAGCTGATACAAGAAATGAGAGTTCACTTGGTGCTACAAACAACAATTTATTTCTTGAATCACAATCCTCCGACGCAGCTATCTTGAGTTGTAGAAAAAAGCTTCTGGTCCTGGATGTTAATGGGTTGCTTGCAGACATTGTTGGTGATTTCCCTGATAGATATAAGCCTGACACATCTGTAGGTGGGAAAGGAGGTACTGATTTTTCTTTAAACCTTACGAATTATTATTTAGTTTTGGTGTATCAGTATCTATTTCTAATTTTTCTCCAGACCCCCTCATGCTCTCATAGGCGGGGGCCGGTGAGGCACTGGGGTAATTGTATTTTCATATAAGCCTGACTTTATTATTATTATTTTTTTTGCTTTATCAGTCTTCAAAAGGCCTTTTTGTGACGATTTTCTGGACTTCTGCTTTGAAAAGTTTGACGTGGGCATTTGGTCATCAAGAACTGAGTATGTCATTATTTTGTTTATCGTTTTCATGCTTTTGTGTTTGACGACTGCAAGGGTTAAGAAGTTTCTGTTCAGGGATCTGGCACGTCTTGTTAGTGAAGATTTCTGATTAGTATTGTGGCCAACGTTTGCAGCTGTCCATCACATTCATGTCTCTTTAATGTTGGTTATCATTTTCTTGAAGTGATATTACCATAGATGGGTTACCAAAAAAAGTCTGACTATACATCTACCATCTATCTGGCTATAGATGGGGGTCTAGCCTCCAACCCTGTCATAGATGGGATGATCCTTTGGGGGTCTAGGGTAATTTCTGCTGTTGGAATTTGTATTTGTGGGCGGAGGTAATATTTGCATGAAGTCTATGCTGTCAATATTTTTGTTGTCAATTGCATCTCCCTTGTAATTATCTCTAGTTATTTTTTTTGATGGCAGAAAGAATGTAACCAGGGTGCTTGATTGTCTCATGAAGAAAACCAAGAGCAAATTACTTTTCTGCTGGGTGAGCATCTTAGTCTATTTTTTTTTTCTAAAGTTAAATTACATGTGGGTTGCACATGGAGTATTAGTATGCGGCCAGCATGTCAAATTTTGTTGATCTTTCTGCTGGTGTCCACTTGTATTTTGTTGGACTATCTAATATGCATTGGTTGAAGCCGGACAATTGGTTATTGTTATTGTTATTGTGATTGTTATTGTTGTTCTCATTGTCATCGTCATCGTCGTCATCATTTATAAGGCCAGCATGCATAGAGAAATTGGACTTGTAGGAAGAACATGTTTTGAAGTTATAGGCCTGTGTTGGTTTGATGACCTTGCATATTTATGTCAAATCCTTCAATAAGCGGAGTGTGTATGAAAACCAGGGAGCTGGTTTTAACGTCCTCTTACTCCCTTGTGGAATTAATGGTCACAAGAATATCTTACTCTTATAGTTGCAACAATATCTTACTCTCATGGCAGTTTGTGAGCATCGGTATTGTTGTCTTGCTCCTCATGGTATATGTAGTCCAGTTTTCTCTTCGTATGGGATACCCAACCCATCGGGGGTCTCTCCTACTCGATTTAACTATATTGTTGTAGGCTTGATCTATATGGCTGCTTTTTGTTTCTGAAGTCAAGAAGTGTTTCTCAATTTATAACCCCCATTTCTTCCCCAGTTTTATAGCCCTCTAGCTTAAATTGATTGATTCGCCCTTCAAGTGGTGGGGAGTATTTCAAGGATAATGAGCTGCTTGTTAGTAGCTAGCTGTAAATTTAGGCATTACATACAAAAAGGCCGTTATTTTCTTGTCATACATACACATGACCTTCAAGTAGGCGCTATATTTTCTCAAGCAACCGACCTTATAATTTGAGTTGAGAAGTGCAGGGTCTTGTATTCACATCTGATCTAAAGTGTATAAGTACAATAAGTTGCATCAGGCCACCAGCTGCTTGTTTTCTAAAACTAAAATTAGTGGGAGTATACAGGATTGTTAGGTCTTATATTATGCTAAATGGAGGTCGATGTTGGTTGACATAACCAATGTTTTAGATGCAGACAATTATTTGGGAAGTGTTGACCAGTTAAACTTTTAAGTATATTAGAAACCAAAAATGAGTTACAAAAGGTCACTACTACATGCGTAGCAGTAAACCATAAATGGATAGAGTTCCTGTTATATGACTATCAACACGACTCCTAATCTCCCTCTGTATAGCTCGACACACAACAGAGGGAATTACAATAACACCATCAAGTCTACTACAATTGCTCTGATGCCAAATATGATAGATCGCAGCCATCAAAGTAGCACAGATAATGCTTCTCTGAAGCCGCGGTCTCCTAATCCTCATGATCTGCGGCACATGAACCTGGACCGGCAGCCTCACCCCTAACCAGACTTCAAGGAGTCCCAAAATCCCCGCACTATATCCACATCCATAAAATAAATGTGAAATAGTCTCCGGGTGTTGATTACAGATGCAACACACATCTGTACTCAACACTCCAAACCGTACCAGCCAAGCTCTCGTCAAAAGGGCACCTCTGTATGCCAACCATGCAACAATCTCGTTCACTGATGAGTACTGGCAGCAGAGTACTCAAGTCACCTCCTGGAGATCTCTAATACTCTGTTCTTTTCTCCAGTGTTTTCTACACTACTTTCTGCTGTGTTTTTTTGCCAGCACTTTCTACTATGTTTTAGTCTGGTATTATAGTTTATTTATTTTAATGAGACCCTTGTGCCTCAAAAGTCCCAGTCAATGGAAGGTTGGGGTTGGATGTATGCAGTACTACCTCTGTGCTTAAAGCATTAAACATAGATCTATGTTGTCTCCGGATGATTGATAATAAAAGTTGTGCCGCTATTATATTGAACGACTATACGCAGTAAACAGAAGCGTAGCTCATGTAGTTTCTTTCTTTCTTTCAAAATGGACTATATTTGTTTCTCCTTTTCAACTTGTCTTTGTTGCTTGATCACGTGGGTATTAATTACTTACTGACTAAATGAACAGCATCAGTCCCACTGTACTCAGACAGGATACAAAACTGTCGAGAACAATGACAAACCTCTGGTTCTTAAGGAACTGAAGAAGCTATGGGATAAGACGGAAAAAGATATTCCTTGGGAGAAGGGTTTCTATGATGAAACAAATACAATATTGTTGGATGATTCACCATACAAGGCCTTACGCAATCCTGTAAGTAGTATTTCTGATGCATGTTGATAAATTTAGTCTATAGTTTTGAATTGGAATTACCACTCTATTCTGATATTCTTTTGTTTGTCCTCCCAGCCTTACACAGCCATATTTCCTTTTCCTTACTCGTTCAGGGATGTTGAAGATAAATCTTTAGGTAAGATGTGAGATACATTTGTTTTCTTTAATTTCTTCAGAATCCACTGTGTAAATCATGCTTTCTTTCTAGGATTATTTAACGGGAATAATACTAACTATAGGTCATCTTCTCAACATAATACCAATTTCATTTGATCCGAGAATAAAACGTATTATTGGACTGATCAACCAAAATAGTATTGTATGTTACCTACTGAATCCGTACACTTCCCTTTTTTCATTCTTCTCATTGTATGGTGCAATCTAACTTCATCCTCCAATGACTTCTTCATCTTCATCTTCTTCAAGTTAATTCATCCAATCGGTAAATTAATCCTTTCAATTCGCCTCTTTTCACATCATTTTTTGCTCCAATTAATGAAGAGATGCTGGAGGATGAAGGAGAGGATGAAGAACGTATGAGGAGAATGAAGGAGTATAAGTAAAAGAATTAGGGTAACCTAAAGTAGCCGGTGAAAAATGATCCAATACTATTCCTGGTTGATTAGTCCATTAATACGTTTTAATATCAGATTAAATGACATTGATATTATTTTGAGAAGACGATCTATAGTTGGTATCATTCCCATTAAATAATCCTTCTTTCTATGGATCCTTTAAATATAAGTTGGATTTGACATGATACTTTTATCACTGGGTTGCTCTGTTACTCCACACATTTTACCATACAGAGTATATGTATAGGAGATGGTCTGTATGTGAGAACTGAGAACTGATTAACTGTGTAATTGCTTAATATTTTTAAATCGGTGGTCATGACAGGACCAGACGGTGATCTTCGTGTATATCTGGAAAGACTGGCAGAAGCCAAGAATGTTCAGAATTTTATCCAGGAAAATCCTTTTGGTCAGAGACCCATCACAAAAAGTAATCTGTCATGGGCCTTCTACTCAAAAATAGCTGAAGAACACGCCAGTCCACCAAAACCTGTTGCTGCTACCATCTCTTGTTCTTCGAAGGCAAATAATGTGTCCGACGTCGTATTGTCGCCGAACGTTCCTGCTCAGGTGGATCACAGATGATATTCCTCAATTCCAGCAATTCTATAATGTGATCGATTCACATACCTTCGGCCCAGCTTTGATTTTATTCTTTCCGTTCCTCGAACCATGTACTATGACCTCCTATTCTCTACGGTTGAGTGGTTGACCTTGTGTTTGTTCTTTATTATAGATTTTATGTTGATTTTTTAAACCTTAGAATCACTGATACTTGTAAAATTAGCATAGAACATAGACTCAATACAGTCGTACATTATTCTTTAACATATAGTCGTAAGCGTGATAAAAAGTAATTGTAATCTAGGAGGGCTACGGGTCAACCGCCACTTATTAAGGGCCTGATCTGAATTAGTGATCGCCGTAGCATTAGATTTTTCTGTACTGGTAATATGATTATGAGTTTAATTTGTAATTCCATGTACTCTACAATTGCACTTTTTTCATTTTTTTTTAATTCTTAAATATTGATCCATGTATGAATTTTCTTTGAAATCTCTTCCCTTATTTCAGTGCTTTTGCGTTGGATAAATAATTTTGATAAATCATGACTTTCCTCGGTACTTTTTTGACAGGTGTTTTTTCAGAAGATCTAACTACTCCCTCCCATCCATTCAATTCTTTACACTTATTATAAATGGACAATCCAATCAATTCTTTACATTCCCTTTTTGGCAAAACACTTTACCTTATAATCCTTATATCCTTACTCTATTTACACAAAATGCCACTACTTTTTCCTTACTTTAAGTTTGGTGGACCCATAAAACCATTTGATTTACCAATAATACCCTTACTTTTACCACTTTTCTTAAAACTTGTGAAACCCTCCATGTCAAGAATTGAATGGATGGGAGGGTGTACTTTGTTTTAATCAAATGTGCTGAGAACTCCTATTTATCATTCTATAAATTGAACTAGAAAACTTGTAAGAAAAAATTGGTAAGCACGGTTGTAACTCCAAATGGTGGTAAATAAATTGGTACGCACGGTGAGAACCAACACTTGTTGAGAATTGTAAAAATTCCATCAAATCTCAATCAAATTTTATTTGAAAAGTTTAGATCAGTCATTTGCCCTTAGTAGTTCATCCAAACAATTTATTACTTGTAGATATAACTAACCATATTTTAATAATTATCTTATGCCATGTTTGGGAACTTGAATTTGGAATTGAATTTCGGATTTGAAATATTTTAAGCGTTTGGTAACCTTGGGATTTTGATTTGAAATTTGATTTGAAATTGAGACCAAATTCAACCTAGTTCAAATTTTGCTCTCTCAAATCAATACATATTAATAAAGCAGTAACTTTTCGAGCGATATGATTGATCGGAGTTTTTTACATTATTTAATAAAAAGTTTTGATATATTTTTTAATTTAAATAAGAATATAGGAATTTGTAAATGATAAATTAATCCTACTCCACCTTAGATTTAAGCGATATAGATTCGTATAGGAAAAAACAATCATATTACACCAAAGATTAAAAAAATTACCTCTATATAAACAGTCAATTATCACCTCAAAATATTACAAAAATTTAACCGAAACTGCATGGAACGTGTAGTTAACAGGGGTTAGTCGTATCCCTAATCAAAGATACCCTAAGGTCACTAACTAATGTAGATAGCGAAGTCAGGGGTCGAACCACAAGGAGATGGAAATTCAGTTATTTATCATAAGAATTAGATTCTAGATTATAGGTCACAGTTTTGGTTGATTTGGTAAACTAATAACTAATTACTGATAGATAAATCAATAAGGAAAAAGTCTAGGGTCTCAGGTTCACATTAGATTCTAGATTATAGGTCACAGTTTTGGTTGATTTGGTAAACTAATAACTAATAACTGATAGATAAATCAATAAGAAAAAAGTCTAGGGTCTCAGGTTCACAATGAATATTACTCGGGTTAGGGAGTCAACTAATAGGTCAATAATCGAACTACCTAAGGTGCAGGTCTGCTCGGTACACTACAATCTTTAGATCTAAACTTAATCTGCGGTCGCTAGCATTAAGTCAGTCTACCCAAACTATCGTGGCCTAATTAGTTCTTAACCTGGTCGGCGAAAAGTTCTAATTTGCGATACTAATTAATTGAATTATGCATCAAACAATTAATCAGAGTTTAAACGATATTCAGGCAATAGTTCATACGATTAGAAACAGGTCAATTGACTATAACCCTAATAAGACGCATAGATCCCCTAAACCCTAGATGAAATCTAGCTACTCATAATAAGCATAATCAAATTAACGAAATATGAATTGCAATTAAACATAACGAAGGTGAATCGAATTAATCTACGGAAAGCAATAATAAATCTACACTAGAAAACGATAAAGCAATATGAAGAATGAATTAAGACGGAAATTAAAGTAGAAACTGAAATTGAAATTGAAATTAAGAATTGCAATACCGAAGAATTCCAGATCTAAGAATGAAGAGCAAGGTTCAATGTATCTCCCCAAGTAAACTAAACTACGTAAACTTTAATGCTAAGAAAAATAAAAGGAGTTCTAAATTTTGTAAAAGAAAAAGTGTCTGACAATGAAGTCAGGAAAACTGATTTAAAGGAAATCAGTTGGACTTGAAAACAGGCCCAAATTCTAAGTTGAAAAAAGAATTACGCGCGGCCCGGTTTGGGTGCACTCGATCGAGTGCTTGATGGCACTCTATCGAGTGACACCCCAAAATATGGGCAGGAGCTTCACGGAGTGGCACTCGATCGAGTGCATCTAGGGCACTCGATCGAGTAGCTCTGTAGATCACAGCATCGTGCGCTCTACTTCAAACGGCCGCCATTTCTTCGATACTTGTTAAACTAAACGTGCAATATACCGTTAGAAAGCTAAGAGAAAGAACTTTCTAACGCCACCTGAATCACCCTGATTGAATTTGTGGAACGAAAGTTATGGACGTTTGAAGTTGACCCTTGTATAGGCGATCATTCTTTCATCTCGTTTGATATCCTTTCCTTCTTTGATCTTTGTTTCTTCGTGTATTCCGCATTTTCTTCCTTTGATTCCAAACTTAGAAGTGAATTCTTCAATTATCGATTCCGTAAGGCTCCGATTAGCTCCAAATGTTAGATTTAATCTGACCCAAGACTGAAACTTCATACTAAATTAATTGGTGTATACCGAATAGATCGAATAGCGGAAGCGTACCTGACTTAATTGGAGAATGGAGGTGGATTAGGAATCACCCGATTATGGTCTTCTAACAGACACACTCGCCTTTGAGTTTCTCCATACCCGATGGGATGTATGTGAGATTAGGTCAAAAGTGTGCTATCAGGGACCATAACCCTGACTATATATAGGGAGGGATGTGAAACCCTGATAACCTATATCAGTCGCCTTTAGTGGATAAGCCCATCATATATCCCATAAAGCCCTAATGGGTCTCTACACTATTATAGTATCCAACCCATACTTTATAAGACGGATCACGTATTTCGGCTTAACTTAATGATAGCTAATAAATACAATAGGTCCAAATAATATTGTCCACATATATTGTATTAGACCCATAATTCTTACAATCTCCCACTTGGGTCATATACTAGTATATGTAGGACACTGAAAATTGTATTCATTATAACCGTATGAGCTCAATAGCGCTATCAAACATTCTAACCGTCTTATGCAATTCGGTCCATTAATCATATGTACATAGAACCAAAGCGGCCTTTGCCACAGTTTGTCGTAACAGGACCCATCAATGATCACATATGCAAACATGAAAACAGAGTGAATGGAAACAACAACCGAATGTGATCCAAATATGCATATTTCCAACTGGTCCACCTTAAATAACCTTAGTGACATCAACCAAATAAAAACAGAGTGAAACTGAAAACTGTAAACCTTATTTCTGCAGAACTGAATAACTGTATACCATAATGTGTCTAATGTGACAAACTCCCACTTAACCTGAATATTTTTTGAACCAAAAACACCCATTTGAACAATATGCTCAAGAAAGACCGTGGGTGGTAATTCCTTAATAAGCGGATCCGCAAAAAATAGAGTTTGTACAAACATATCTTAGACGTCTTTCACTCTGAATCGTTTCTATAACAACACATCATCACTTGTATTGTTATTTGAAACCATAATATCCGTCAAGTTGTCACAAATAACTTAAATGGTCTTTCAATACCGAACTTAATTTGCAGCCTTGTGACAAATAAGCATGACCAAATAGGAGTCGAAATACCGAATGATCTCAACCTGAATCGATCTCCTTTATATGATAACATTGTTTTGCTCCAAATATAAATGAGAAACAATATTTGGCTGCCCTTAGTGGATCTCAATATCCTACTGCATTCCCTTAATATCTGTCAATTAAACTATATAATGTACACAATATCGAAACATGTACAAAATAAGTTTAATCATACTTTATTACTTAAACACATGAAATAATTTCTGAAATACATGGATTTAAGTAAATTGTACTTTCTGGGTATGAACATTTCTTTAAGGACATTAATGAAACTGCATTGTCCCATTTACTGAAAGGGTATAAGACTTGATATATTTTCATACTCCCACTGAATCTTGAGTATCTACAATCATCTATCACATTCATACAAAAAATCAAATGAGATGATATCATTATAGATTGATGTACTCTTTGACGGAAAACCTTATTTGAGTTTTCATTGGATGATTATTAACCTTAATTTGCAGAAATTTTACCTTGAATCTATCGAGTCAAGATTTCCAGTATCTGCAACAATGGGTTTGTCAATGTCACCATTGAAAACTTATCTTTACCACCATTCATCCAATGTAACTCCATATAAAACCGGATATGTCAACTATTTTTATAGCCATTAATGACAAGAACCTTACTGTCTCATCACCGAATAAGTCTGTCTTGGTAACAAATAACCATTTGAAATCAATATGCTTTATACTTTTAGGTAATTAAACAATTACAAAGTGTCTTTATTGTCGAATGACATAATACTTTATTGATGACATATATAAATTCACATGTATTAGTTAGAACTTTCAATGATTCGGTACATTGCTGAATGAATACTAATCTACCGTTTCATCATCTAACTCTTATTTTTGAATGTATGCAATATACAAATCTGTTATTACACTGTAATATGTCAGTCCTGACATGAAAACAATGTAATCCTCTGAAACCGCATGCATTCTTTCCTTAGTGAATTCCTTTAATAACAATTGTTCTTGCGGTATTTGAGTTTGTTTTACTAAATTGACCTTAGGATCCTTTATAATGAGAAACAAGATCATTTCTTCCCCCAAACTCAATAACCTCAATGAACCCATATTATCCGTCTCAAAAATAACTTGCATGTGGGATCATTACTTTATATATTACCCTTAATCCTTATAAAGTTATCAACAAAATAATTATCGATTGTCCACAAGTCCAACTTTATTACCGTAAAAAAAAAATCTTAATTAGTTGGACATACCTTAGATGTAAATAAATTATACTATAATTAATCATTAATCAATCAATAATATTGTTGTAACTTTATCCAAAACAAAAAAACTGCAATCCTAAAGTTATTTCTAGATCAGTTATCTAGGAAAGAGTGTGAATAATCATACTCATACCCAGCCCCAATATCTTACATTGCACACATACACCATACATATTTAAACCTTCACATGGCGCAATCTTTAATGTAAGATCTAAAATCTCTAGAAAGTATTCAAAATAACTTTAACGTTCTTATCCCGAATAGTCAAATTGTCAAAGTGTTTCTACTTATGATCAACTGACATCTTTAATAATCATTTACCGAGAATATATCTCAGTCAAATATGTGATAAAAACGTCTAGGAACTTGAAAACTTCTCAAGATCGAGATATAAATATCATAAATAATTTTGTCTACAAATTAATATATTGATGTGAACTAATACAACTTAAAACATAAAATAGTTCACATAACCTTATATATCAATTATAAGACATCCAAAGTCCTTTTGATATCTATTCTCTCTTTTCGTCTTTATTCCCCTTCAATATGAGAATCCGAAGAAGAAGGGTCAATAATTTCATTTTGACACAAAACTTTAATAATCCTTTTAATGTGTCATACCGAAAAGAAATTATTGTCCTTAATTCTTTATATCCACTGGAGTTTTAATGCAAATCTTTAAATAATATTACAATCTAAGCTATATAAAATTATCAAAAATGACAACTCTACCATTATTTGAATTAGAAAAATACAAAATTAATTATTTCTCAATGGACAATAAACCAAATTTGGCCAAACGAAAAATAATTAAACTCCACCAAAAGGCAATACCAAAATATTTTCCAAATTCAAATAAAATAACAAGTCAATAGTGATAACTAAATTAGCCGATTGTCTCAAACTCAGATGATGACATGCCCCGAATAGATGAATCTTTCATCACCGATTGACATACAACATCTTAGATTCTTACTACTACTTGCATTAATGTACTTATGTGAATGAAAAACCAAATCCACCCACAAAACATAATTGGATATAATGAATAACTTTAGACGAAAAATCTTAAATGAGAAGTGTACTCTTACCGACACGTGATGAGGTGTACAAACTGGTAATATATTCCTTATGTGTCCATACTCATAACAAGCAATCAATAAACTTTATCTTGTTATTCTTTGAGTTAGACACTTGCAGCTTATTTAATAGAAACAATGTCCTTTAAGATTTTCTTAATGTCGTATTAAACAATCATTAAACACATGCATTAAATTTTCTACTCTACAAAAACACGTGAGTCCGCACGATATTTTCATCCTTATGAGTAGTACAAACATATGTTCCTAATGCTGTATTAAGATTGTGACGACCCAAAATAAATATTTACATTCTCCTACCATATATTTATTTAAATAAATGACGTTATCTGAATTGAGAATGTAACCTGAATATGACAGATATAATGAAGAATAATGTCAAATTTGATGAACAAAACAATATTCTCAATTTTGAATAAATTCAAACAGTATAGTGTTTTTGCAAATTTAACATTTAGCCGTTGGGCATAAAATATTATCTAAGCATCGACACTACAAATTAAATAACCGTGATCAAATATTGACAATAAACTCATGCCGAATACTAAGCCTTCCTTTGGGCCGACTTAGCATACACATGAAAATACTGAATAATCGTCACATATTTATCACCCAAAATTGTATATGTATTCGGCCAAATAATGGCCTTCCTTTGGGCCGACCATTATCCGCATGATTACAAATACTACCAAACTTAAAACCCGAATGTTTGAATTTACTCTCCATATTCTTATAATGGCCTTATGAGTGTCATAAACTTAAAAACACTCCCTTAACTTGTATTTCAAATTTGAATATTAGCATTCCCATCATAACAAGATACCTAGCACAACATCTAATCTCATCTTTGGACGATAATTAGACTTGTAAGTGGTACTCTTGGCGTAGTAATCAAATATAAAAAGTAATATCATGTCAAATGTCAAGTCTTCCTTTGGGCCGACTTAACATCTACACGAGAACCGAATAACCGTTACATATTTATCACCACAAGTATGATTGAATTTCGGCCAAATAATGGCCTTCCTTTGGGCCGACCATTACCCGCATGAAATTCAATCACACACAATCGTCTAATTATTTAAACTATCTAATCTACGCAATAGAGGTTACTTTGGCAACGTATTGTTTCGATCAAGCAATCCAAAATATTAGACGTCCTATAACAAACCAAATAGCCAATATATATTATTGAAACTGAAATAAGTTCTTTTAATCAAACTGTAATTAACAAGTGACTGAATCCTTAAATGATAAAAGAAATTATAACCCAAACTAGTTCTTTCATCATACAAATAAGTCAACTTGTAATTATAAATATGCGACAGTAATCGCAACTGAAATTTCAAACAGGTCCCAATTTCATACATAAAAACATAATATGTGATAATAATCAAATATACGAGACCATGTACTATATATCATATGACTGAATACCGAACAAAATAATGAACGAAATGCAATCGATTCAAAAATACTACACTTCATTAACTGAATAGACAATTATGAGAATCTGAAACTTAATATCCGAGTAATGATGCTTTAATCCTTATACAACCGTATCGATTACATACAAAAATCATCCAAACATATAATCCGTACGTAATCAAATATTCAAGAACAATATTATGAATCATATGACGAGAAAATAAAATTATAATCCAATATGACCGAATCATATAACTTAACCAAACGAACAAAATCATAAGCAACCTATACACCTAAATGTAGCGTGTATAAATCAAAATTAAATCGTATAATATGATTCCTCGTAACACAAGAATGATCCACCGTTACGAAAATAATATTGAAATTGAATTGAAATACTAGAAATCAAATCAGTTAGAACCCAAAGAGTGTGCAACAATTCAGTAATCAATGAACAAAAGATGTTGACCACGCATTGACTCATATACAAATAAAGTGTTGAAGTTCATTGTACGAGTATTCTGACTTATCACAATTAAGTGCATTCAACCAATTATTAAGAATCAGCCAAAATTAAGAGACTAATTGATAATCATGCGGCGTTAATTCTGATACTCATAAAACGAATATTGAAGATGCAGTCAGTAAAAACAAAAAAAAAATCGCACAGAAATACGAAGTAAACTGAATCCAGTACATTCATCCATTGCATGAATACATCATAGTACAATACGGCTAAAACAACATTGAGATAGTACCGAAGGCGAAACCCAAATCGAACCAAATAAAATTTATGTCCCAAATAATTCAATATGAAGACGGCTCTGATACCACTTGTTAGATTTAATCTGACCCAAGACTGAAACTTCATACTAAATTAATTGGTGTATACCGAATAGACCGAATAGCGGAAGCGTACCTGACTTAATTGGAGAATGGAGGTGGATTAGGAATCACCCGATTATGGTCTTCTAACAGACACACTCGCCTTTGAGTTTCTCCATACCCGATGGGATATATGTGAGATTAGGTCAAAAGTGTGCTGTCAGGGACCATAACCCTGACTATATATAGGGAGGGGTGTGAAACCCTGATAACCTATATCAGTCGCCTTTAGTGGATAAGCCCATCATATATCCCATAAAGCCCTAATGGGTCTCTACACTATTATAGTATCCAACCCATACTTTATAAGACGTAAATAAGTCCGTATCATTTGTATTATGACAGATCACGTATTTGGGCTTAACTTAATGATAGCTAATAAATACAATAGGTCCAAATAATGTTGTCCACATATATTGTATTAGACCTATAATTCTTACACCAAATGCATCCAAATCTACAAAATACACACAAATACGAAAGTATCGACGTTCAAAGCATAGTGCATCATTATTAACGAGTTAAGCACGAAAACCGAGATAAAACTAACAATTAAGGGGATGAAAATATGTATATAAATAACGCTTATCAGTAGTCAGTTGTATTTGACGAATTTTTAAATATTTACGAGTATTTATTTATTCACCCTATAATCAATATTAGAAACTCCAAAAATATAAATTACGATAATTTTGTTGTTTACATATATATAAAACGGTAAAAATTATCTCACATTAAAAAATTATAATAACGAGACGTGATTATAATAAATAAGAGGCACATTGGTCATTAGGTAAATTCTTTTTTAAAAAATGAGTCTCATAAGTATTGTATTTTTTGCTCGAAAAAAATGTCAGAGTAAGTTTTAATGTGATAATGTAAACAATGAAACTATTACATATTTCGGCCCTGTTCTTTTCAGCCCGTTTCAGACCAGCCCAACTCGTATCAGCTCAGCCCAGCTCCTATAAGCTCAGCTCAGCTCAGCTCAGCTCTAATATTTTCAGCCCAGCTCCAATATTTTCAGCTTCTAAAATAATACTTCAATAATAATAATAATAATAATAATAATAATAATAATAATATATAATAATACTAATAATAAATAATAATAATAATAATAATAATAATAATAATATATAATATATAATAATAATAATAAATAATAATAATACTATCATTATTATTATTATTATTTATTTATTTATATGAAACGAAAGTTGCATTAAGATCGAAACAAATTACAATAAGTTATTATTATTTTGTTGTTGTTGTTGTTGTTGTTGTTGTTGTTGTTGTTGTTGTTGTTGTTGTTGTTGTTGTTGTTGTTGTTGTTGTTGTTATTATTATTGTTATTGTTATTGTTATTGTTATTGCATTTCGATATTAATGCAAGCTTCTTTTAATAAAAAAATACTCCCTCCGATTTTTTATTATCTTCCCTATTTCCTTACTGGGCTGAAACGCCCTTTTTTCCCTATTTTCATTTTGGGCCATCAACATGTGGTCTAGAATCACCCTTACATTTCTCTCTCTTCCTTCTTTTATTTTGAATCACACATTCTTACACCCTTATTTTCTTCCCCAAAACCAAAGGGAAGATAATAAAAAATCGGAGGGAGTTATAATATTGATAATAATAATATTGTTGTTGTTATTTTTATTACTTGTATCTCTTAATGTTAATAATAATAACAAATTATTATTATCATCGTCATTGTCGTTGTTGTCATCATCATCGTCATCGTTATTATTATTATTATTATTATTATTATTATTATCATTATTTTCTAATTTTTTTATTATCATTGTTATTATATGCATTCCACAATATTTTGAGGTCTTGAAATAAATGTTACATTCAAATATTTACAACTTTGTCTCAATGTCATTACGACTAATTTACGTTTTTTTTACACTATTTTTGAGTGAATAGAATATCTAATATCTACCCACAGAATATAGCATATGAGTATTATTTGTATTGTATTAAGATTTAAGAATATCAAAATTTAAAATTTTGTATATTACGTAGTCAAAGATACATACATAACATTTTCTATTGTCAAGTACTAAAAACAAAAGTAGAAATCAAATGAATTGGGGTGAGTACTATGTTGTTGTTGTTATTATCATTACTATTATTTTTTTTTTTTGCAAGAAGGTTATGTCTCTTATTCATCCAAAAGTGTAAAATATGAGACCGATCTTACAAAGTTACATCCACTATACTACACGACCAACTACTTTAAGTACTCATTGTGATACCTCTGCTCCTTAATCTCATCATGACTTCAAACATAATTTGATTAATTATGCTACTAGAAGACCTATAAGCATCATTGAAAATTCTATCATTCCTCTCACTCCATAGATGGTATACAGTAGCAGCAATTGCAGCAGAAAACCAATTATTTTTCCAATGTTTCATCTTATAATAATAATAATAATAATAATAATAATAATAATAATAATAATAATAATAAATAGATGAAAGGAGCAGCGCGTGCTCCGGCATCCTGTGCTATCGAAAATTTCTGAACCCTCTTGAGTAAGCTGATAGCATCCGCCTCCAATTCCCCCAACGAAGAAAAGGAAAAGGGCAAAAACCCGTACCCAAGCCCCGAGCATAGGCCCCCGTACTTAGCGCATTTGCGCCGAGCAGCATCGCCCACAACACGGTCTGGCGCGAAATCAGAGAGCCCGGACTGAGTCAAAGGAGAAGACCCGGTAAGATCTACGCAAACGTCACGCCCCCTGTCCCACGAATAAAGAAGCAAATCGGCAGGACGTAGGGATCTGTCGTGATCATCACGCAAACCAATATCGATCTCCTTACCAGCCGAGACCCCGGAACGGAAACAGATATCCAAAAGAGTGTCCCGAACGAGGTTATGCCGATGTTTAATACCGACAACCCCCGCGCAAGACACAGCATGGTCCCCATAAATATCGTCCCCAAAAACCCGAGAGCAGGCACAACACGGTCCAGGCACAGAAAATAAAGGAATACCCAACCGATAGCTAAGCACACACCGGTATGTCCGACCGTTCATAGTCTGGCCCAGCCCAGAAATAGGGACAGCGCGGAGCCAATCAGAAGCATGACGACCTTGCTGAGACTTTCATAAGGCAACCTGACGGGAGGTCAAGGAGAAATCCGATTCCGCAGTAGCCACAACCCTCGTGAAATATATATCTGCCAAAGACGTCATAAGTTATTATTATTATTATTATTATTATTATTAATTAATTAATTAATATTATTATTACTATTATAATTAATTAATTATTATAATTATTATAATTATAATTATTATTAATTATTATAATTATAATTATTATTAATTATTATTATTACTATTATTATTATTATTATTATTTAGTGTAATAATTTTTTTTCCATTTTTAAAAATATTATTAGATAATTTATATAAGTAGTTATTAGTTTCAACTTCTTTTAATTCAGCTCAGCTCAGCTCAGCTTCTATCAGTCCAGCTCAGCTCCTATCAGACCAGCTCAGCTCAGCTCAGCCCTGTTTCAGCCGAAAAGAACAGGGCCTTCCTCTATTCATATCCGATGCTCCCATATGCTTTTTCACATTTGTCGAGACACGTTTTGCACCATCAATATCAAATATACATTAGCAAAAAATATAAAAGTTTGATATTTATAATATATACTCATAACGACTAAACACACAAAATCTCACGTGACTATATTCCCTCTTATAGATTGTCAAGAATATTGAAGATTTTCTTTATTTGTGAATAATGTCAAAAACAGAAGTGAGACTAAAATTATCTCACATCGATAAACTATAATGAGGTGATGAAATTTTATTATATAAATAAAAGTAATAATTCGTCTTTAGATATTAACCAAAAAAAATTGAGTCCTAAAAAGAGTTATTAAGACTATAAACTTAAGTAGAATTATCTCACTTTGAAAAATTGTGATGAGATGATAAATTCTACGTACTATATCATAATTAAATAAGAGAAATCATTCGGTTTTGGATATTAACCAAAATTCTGTTGAGTCTTATAACATCTTTTAAGGCTATAAATTTAACTAGAGATATCTCGCATCGGAAAATAATAATAGTTGATGGAATTCTATTACTGAGTATAGTAATAATTCGTCTTTAGATATTAATATGAAATCTTTGGAGTTCTAAAGATTACTATAAACTTAAGTAAAATTATTTCACATCGAAAAATTATGAGAGGTAATGAAATTCTATATCATAAATAAGAGACAACATTCGTTTTTGAATATTAACCAAAAAAATTGAGTCTGATAACATTTTTTAAGGCTATAAATTTAAGTTTAAGCAAGATTATTCCACATCGAGAAATTTTAATGAGGGGATGAAATTCTACTATATAAATAAGGGTTATGTTAAATACAACATTAAGGTTGTTTATAAGCCTTTAATACCTTCTTAATTTGGTATAAAGTTAAAAATTAAAGAATAAACTACACGTACATCGATGCAATTAATACAACTATTATGAATTTGTTTCCTCTTTTACACTCTTTGATGCAATCCTAAGGACTGTATTTATCATTTCCCTATAAATAAAAGTAATCATTCATCCTTATAAATCAAACAAAAATCTTTTGAGTCCTTAAAAAGTTTTTAACACAATAAATTTAAGTAGAAATATCATACATCGAAAAATTATAATAAGTTGATGGAGTTCTATTATATAATTAAAAGTAACCATTTGTCTTTAGGTATGAACCTGAAATCTTTTGGGTCTTAAAAATAGTTTTTAAGATTTTAAGACAACAAACTTTAAGTAAAATTATCTCACAAATCAAAAAAATTATGATGAGGTGATGAGATTCTATTTCATACATAAAGAGAAATCATTCATCTTTAGATATTAATCAAAAAATCTTCTGAGCCCATAACAGCTCTTAATAAGACTAAATTTAAATAGAAATGCATCAAAAAATAATATGAAGTAAAAAGTTGATGGAAAACTATTTCTCCGTATATAATTAAGAGTTTTCATTCGTCTTTAGATTTCAACATGAAATCTTTTGGTTGAGTCTAAAAAGAGTTTTGAAGAGTACTACGGAGTAAAACTCTAAGTTGAATTATCTAAAATTGAAAAATTATGATGAGGTGAGAAATTTTATATCATAAATAAGAGAAATCGTTCGTTTTTAGATAATAATAAAAAACTTTTGAGTCTTATAACAACTCTTAGCTTAAAGTTATAAATTGAGGTAAGATGATCCCACATCGAGAAGTTGATGAAATTCTATTATGTAAATAAAAATAATCGTTCTTCTTTAGATATAAAAGCATAAATCTTTTGAGTTATAAAAAGAGTTCTTAAGAACTTCGAAAATTTCTACAAAGGTAAGAAATAAATATTGGTACGAATATGTAAAAATCGGTCCGTGCATCTCACGAGCTTTACAACTAGTTTCTAGTATATGGGTAGTCATTTCAATTCCGTCACTTATCATTGGTTTGTTTTTCCGCATAATTCTGTTAGAATATTTTTTTTTCCATATTTGAAATTTGATATTTTTCTAATGAAAAATTTTCAAAATAAAAAATTTGGGACCGTGACCCGACTTCACCCGCCCGAATTCTAATTCCAAATCAAAGGGTACCCAAGCACAATTTTTGATTTGGATTTGGAATTGAATTCTAAAAATTTAAATACAAGAATTGAATTCATGATATTCAAATCAATTCCGAATACTCAAACGCAACCCTAAGAAAATGTGGATTTGATGCCCAAAAGTTAACAAGTACACTAAAACTAATTTTGATACATTAAAACAGGAGTTAAATAACTAAAAAATTTAGATACACTAAAACAAGTACAAGATACACTAAAATTATATGCTTTCTTTTCCGTCACAAGCTGAGATTTTTTTTACCAACAAATATGTTACCCAATCATTAAACTCTACTAGGAAGCCAAAATATGTCATTAAGTTTTGAAAAAAAAAGTTTTGTCAAAAGGCACATAACATTTAGGCCTTCTGTAAATAAGACATCGATAGTTTTTTTATGTCCAAAAGCACCTTAAATTTACATTTCTTTGTTAAAGGACACCAAACCCCAATTTCCGTCAAAAACACGTTAATATTGACGGTTCTCATCCCTTAATCCTATTCCCCCATCTCTTAATCAACACTCATCCCTTAATTAAAACTCAATCAACTTTTTCATTCCTTCTTCCTTTGCATTACTCTTTATTATATCTCTTTCTCATCCTCTTTATTTTCCCACAAGGCCACAATACTCCATTTTCCCTTCCAAAAAAACTTGGTTTCTCTCCAAAATGAAGGGGCCAAAGTCGGTGACGACGGTACCCACAAAATCAACCTCAAGACAATCAAGCCAATTCAACAAGAACAAAACCAATCCAATAACACAAATTACCACCAAACAATAGAGCAAAATCGGGCAGCAACTATAAGTAACAACAGAACACAGAATACAGAAATAACAAGAGGAAATTATACGTGGAAAACCCCTTTGATGTGATAGATAAAAACCACGGGACTTGTGAGGAGTCCACCCTTTTCTTCTTCTCTTATTATGATAAAATTGAGGGTAAGAGAAACTCAAATCAGTCTACAAAGGCTTCAAGACCCACCAACAACTTCATACATAAGAGATAATAAATTAGACAACAAAAGAGAAATGTCACCAAAAACGCAGCCTTCTGTCCAGCTGAGATAACAAACATTCTAGAGGTTCAAATGACAATCTGAGCGGTCAGAATGTAGCCCTGTGAGTCTTGAACAAGATCGCAAACTCTCAGCACGATCAAACGGTTGAAACTCCGGCAATCAACAGTTCAGTGAAGACTGTCATGAGAAAATTGGAACTTTCTTTCTCTCTTTTCTCTGTTTTGTTTATTTCTTTTTAATGTTTGTTTCACTCCTCAAAGTTACCTCTCAAGTGGAACCAATAACCCCCCTTTAGGGTTGCTACTTAGGCAACCGAAATCCCATTACAAGTGGGCCACAAAAATAAGTCTTTTGGATTTACACAAACACAAACACAAACACAATGCTTTGTACCGAATAGGCTGGACCATAAAAATCTCCCCCTCTAGCCCGTTGCAGAGAAGATCAAACCATTTCAAGATCGCTTGAAACTAAGACCCGCAATCTAGCTACAAAGTAGAAGCTTACTTGGAGGAACTCCTTTGGTCAACATATCTGCACCATTCTTGTCGGTATGGACTTTCTTCAGCTTCAACTACTTCTGCTCAATCACGTAACATAGCCAATGATATCTAACATCAATATGCTTTGTACGAGCGTGATACATAACATTCTTGCTCAAGTTCATAACACTCTGACTATCGCAGAATACCTCGAACTCATTTTGCTTCAAACCCAACTAACGAAGGAATCTCTTAACTCACATCTATTTACATGCTTCCATGGGTGCATGCATTGTACTCTAACTCTGTTGAAAGTGCTACACATTTATGTAACTTGGATTGCCATGAAATAGCTCCCCTCGAAAAAGTGAACACATAACCCGAGGTAGTTTTCCTTTTATCAAGATCACTCGCCAAGTTCGCATCTGTGTATTCTTCAAGTATAGGTTTGCCACCTTTGTAACACAAACTCAATTTGGAGATGCTGGTTAGCCTAGGTCGTGTGCTCCCAAAGATAAATAATTAAGTCCTATTACCTTTAACAATATAGTAGAGATAAGTCTGGTGTCGAATTCACAGGGAAGGCGATGTAACTAATGTGTAATTAAAATAAAGTAACGTAACAATAATAATGGGGGGTTTTTGAGTGATTTTGTCTAATAACTAAAATAACGAAAGTAAAATAACTAATAATGAGAATTCAGATGATTAAGAAACTCAACTCAAAGAAAATCCACTAACTAGTTAAACAATTGATCATTGACTAATAATCTTTATTTAATCCTAGAGTATTGTATTGTGAAACTGAAAGTTTCAATTATTCCGTAGATAATATTACTTAGGTCGAAACGCGATACTAAGCAACCTAATTATTGAACAACCTAATCCACGCATCTAGATTTAATTCAACAACAGCATGAACGATATGAACAAATCAATAGAAATAACGACCTTTAACACACGCGGTTATTGGTTCGAATTATATGTTTATTCCTCCCTTTACCCAATTACGATGAAACGCATACAAATAATTAGGTCTAAAGCTTGCAACTTTATCTAGTGAATTGAACAATTACGGATTCAAACACAAAGAATTGCAATAGATTGAAGATTGAAATAACCAATTGGTCAAAAAGATTAAACAAGTAACAATCATAGTTCCGGTATGGAAACGGGTCCCTGACCTTGGGCTTCGCGGTCCTCCTCGGCTCCGGGTGCGTGCCGACGGTGATCCTGCAAGGTGAACTCCGGGCCCGGGGGAACCCCCGAGGCGGAGCCTCCGACGCCCAAGTCAGTAAAATGTATGACTGAATATAGATATTTAGGGAGATCAGAGAGGTAGAGAAAGAATAGGGAGGAATATGCGTCCCTCCATCCCCCCTTTCCCCTCACCATAAGTGGGGTATTTATAGGGGAAAGGGTGTAGTAGGGTGATGTCACCCATGACATCAGCACGATGATCAGTAGAGAAGTCTCTCTGATTCAGTTAACGACTACCCGTAAGGGGGGTCGTCTGATAGGGGGTTTGGCCTCTAGGGTCGGCTAGGACCCAGTTGGGCCTTCTTAGTCCCGACAGTCGGGCCTATGCGTTTGGGGGTTTTTATCCCCCATCAATTTGCCCTCAGCGGAGTCGGATACTGAGTATGCGGGTCCGGTGCTAAGCATGGTTGGACCGACAAACTAAATGACAGACTTCATTTTTTATACAAAGGCACATATTCATTAGGCCTTGCTGGCGCGTCTGCCCTAGCGTCATCTGGACTCTGTCAGGGCGTCAGAGATCGTGCCTTTTGTGTACTCGGAGGTGTACACGGGGTTTTATCATTCTATACATGACTAGGTAATCACTAAATCTGTAATCCCCTAGAAAATCTAACGCGATACAGTGGCGGAAACACTGTAGTGTCGGGATTAAAACACACTGTAACTATGTCTTAGTAAAATTAAAATGGTAAAGTCAGAGGTTGAAAAGTTTTTGCATGAATCATCACATTAAAACATGGTAAAAATATCTTGTGAAATAATTGTTCTCTTAAAAAACATAAAAATAATAAGTTGTAAAAACATGTAGTAGTAGTGTGACATGGGGGTCACGGTCCAAAATGGTGGGAAGGGGTCCAAAAATAATTGTAGGTTGATTAAAAAGATGATCGTAAAATTATTAAAGGTATTTCAAAGCAATTCGAGTAAACCTCACGTTGGAATTTTATTATTTACGAAATTTCATAATAAAATCATTAATGGCTAAATTTTCATAAATAAAAATATTTCTTAGTTGAAATATTATATAAATATAATTAGACATTTGTAGGAAAAGAAATAACATAAATTCGAGCTTAAAAACGTCAATTCAAAGAAAAATAGAATTCCTCGCGGAAAATTAATTAGTTTACGAAGAAAATAAAATAAATAGATTTAAAAGAATTAAAACCTTTTAAATTATAAATAAAAATCATTAAACTCAAAAATAAAAATAAAACCTGGAAAAAGATGAAATGCAAGGCCGAAATGTGACAGAGTTATGACAGAGTCATAACGGTAAGGATAAAAATGCTAGGAAAAATAGCGGGTGTTACAATCCTCCCCACTAAAAGAACGTTTCGTCCTCGAAACTGAAAATAAGCAGAAAGGAAATTGAGGTTTACCTTACTCGAAGAGATGAGAATACAAAGTTCACATAAAATTTTTACTTTAAAAGCAAACTTTACAACTTTCAAAGTGATACGAAATCGAATGCAAATATTTATTCCAAGAGGAATTGGGCTAAGCTACCCGAAGTTTAAAATCTTTTAATTAATGAAATCGTAAATTAAAGTTATTTGATAAAACGTCAAATAACATTTGTAAACGAACTCGAAGAAAATTGGGTAACCAAACATTTTCAAAACAAAAGTAAAACAATTTTTGCTTAAGAAATTCGATAATATTTCTTTTTATGATGAAACGAAATTTAGTTTGGAGAAATCAAAATTTGTAGTTAGTAAAAATCAAACTAGTCGTCAAACATTTTCAATAACAAATTCAAAAGTCCACCAACAATAAAGTGAAACTAATTTCAAAACGTTAAAATTTCGAAAATGTTATCAAAGTGATATGAAAGTTTTCAAAAATGTTATCAAACTTGAACATTCAAAATAATTTCGACAATGTTAAAACACTTTACAAAATAATCCTATAGAAGTTGAATTATTTGGAAATTTGAAAGTCTTCATAAAATTTCAATCGTTTGAAAATCAAAAATTGAAATATTTTCAAAATAATTTAAAATAAATTATTAAGGCATTTTGAAATAGGACTAAATATAAATATCAACCAAAGATAAAACAAAAATGAAGTATAAAGTTCTTAAATTATAATTCAAAAAAGTTAAATTTCACGATATCCGAAAAGTTTAATTTAGTCAAATTTTTACAAAACGGGGAGTTTCATAAATAGAAATCATAACTCAAAATGTTAAAATTTCACGATAACCCAAAATGTTAAATTGCTCAATGTTTTTACAAAATGGGGAGTTTTAAAATTTGAAATTATGCTTCAAAATGTTAAAATTTCATGAAAATCAAAATTTTTAAATTAGTCAAACTTTTCATAAGTTTGGGGAAATGATGAACGGATAAATAGAGTCAAGGTCAACGACAAATCGAAACAAAAGTTTTTAAACCCGAAAAAGAAGTTGAAGGGATTGAGCGAAGAAGAAGTAGCAGGATTTAAGAAAAGCTAGGGGGTGAACGAAATTGAGAGTGAAAGAGAGCTCTCAAGGATTAGAGAATACATTAACCATCCCGAGATTCCTACAACGGTTTCCACAAACACGGGTTCCTAATTGGCCCATCAAATAACGCTAAGTCCAATATCAGTACAGGGTGGTCCTACTCAATCTACAACCTCCAAAATTATCAACTGGCACAACCTCCAAAAATTAAGTCTTACATATATAATCTTTCAATTGGTACGGTAAAAATCCACAAATGATTTAGACAAATCCATTAATTAAGATTCCAACGGTTATCAAAACATACCCAAACTCGTAATCGCTAAGGCTAACAAATTCAAAGCTCATAAGGTATGAACTCGAGGTATACATCAAATTTCTCGAGTAAGGAACACTAAATAAAATCCACCAATTAACAATGTTCGGACACGAAAACTACAAAAATGATCTTCAACATATTCTTAACATCCTCAATAGGCAGAGGTTAGGAAAGTACGCCAAACCTTAAACACACTCAGCCTGACATGGAATGACAGATACTCACATTTTTTAACACGTCATTCGACTAAGGTTTCTGAGAATTCCATCGAATTTCATATCGTAACAGCAAAACCACTAAAATGTTTATTAACTCAATGAAGCCACAATCTCGTTGGTCTAAGGGTATTGAACTGTAAATCCATTAAGATGATTGGCATTAAGTATTCCTCAAAACAACGCGATAATTTCAACCTTTAATTGTGCAATATGTTTCTCTCCCTCAAGGCTAACAACAATTTAGCCAAGTTAGATCACTCAACTCCAAAGTTCATAGGTTACAACCTTAAACGACGATCAACAATCTAATCCACCAGAAATAGGGTAATCTATGTCAACCGAAATTTCTAACAACGTTAATGAAAACCTTCAATGGTACCACAACACTCAGGCTAACACTTTAAACAGTACTCTATGATCCCGAATATTCGCGATGCATCCATCCAATAAGCATTAGGTAAGAATCCCAAAGTAGTATTAACAGTTACACCTAGTTCGGTTCTAGGTTAGGTACTAGGTATCCATCAAATATGACATACTCTCACTACTCCAAAATATATTCAACTGTAAGTACTCCAAAATAATCAAAGTAACCTATAACCCAAGGTTTAGTGTCTAAAGTATCATCCTAATTCCATCAATCAACAATTTGCCACTCAAATCAATCCTCAATAATTTCTTACTTGCTTAGAAGATAGGGTAGACTCACAGCCCTTAAATCAGGTAACAAGGGTTTACTAAACCTCAAACATCCATAACTCGGGGTTCACTAAGATAGAATCCGGTGTAACTAAAGAATCTCAAGAGAAAGATGGTAGAATAGAAGAATAGAACAAGGATTCACCAAGAGAATAAAGATAAGAATATAAAAGAGAAGAATTGGAAGAAGCAGAAGTAGGGCGAAAAGAATCAATAATTCTAGATGATAGAGACCTAAAACGAGAAGGGAAAGTTCGGACCTCTAAGGTTCACGAGGGAACTAAAAGGATTACTTCATCTTCTTGTAGAGGAATGAGCACACAAGTCTTGGGTCGCTCCATCTAGATCTACTGCAACATCATGGAACAGGAATCCACTCTTGATCATCTAACTTGTAGCTCAAGCAAACTGAAACGGAACTGAAAAGTAACCATCGGCATCTTTCTTGGAGCACCAAGTTGTCCACTCGAGCCAACAGTCGTTGAGAGTTCTAAGCAGGACTTGTTCTGATCTTGAGCAGCATCATACCAATATCTTCTTCCAGACAAAAGAAACAATTATTCAATGCTAATCATTGAGTTACAAAAACATGTAAGTCTAACAATTAAGTCCTTATCTGTTTCTACCCATTTCTAACAATATTTTTTTTATTCACTGTTTAAAAAATTTACTGATATTTTCCCTAATTTCAGGTGTAAGCGTCGGGCGCAGTGATGCTCTGATACCAACTGTAATCCCTATAAAATCTAACGCGATACAGTGGCGGAAACACTGTAGTGTCGGGATTAAAACACACTGTAACTTGTAGACACCCGCATTTTGACTGCCAGGTGTCTATGGTAGTTTCCAAAAATCACCCGATGATGATCGGACGCTAACGTGTTTCTACGCGCTCGGATACGGGCTCAAATCCATTAATCGCTGGCTAATGCACTTACAGAGTACAAATTCCACAAAATCAACCTCGAATCCAGGCCCAGCGGACCATTCCGAGTCAAACAAGACTAATTTGGGCCAAAACCGACACCGGGAATAAAACCGACTTTTAGCGACCGGATTAAAACCCGATCAAAGCTGTTTCCGAGTAGCTCACCCACGGTCCGCCTCCAAACGGGCCATCAAATCAAGTCCGTCAAGGCACAAAACCCTAGACACCAAGGTGCCCTAGCTTTGCCTATATAAGCAACCCCATGCAACACAATTACACAACTTCTCACAACCCTAAAAACCCTAGTACACTCTAGGACAATCATCTTACACATCTACACATCACAAAAAACCCTAGCAATCTACACCCTACACACATACATACTACGTCGTCTACAAACCCTAGAAAAACCCTAGGAAATCGACCTTAGCAAAACCCTAAACCTAGTTTTAGGAAATTCAACCCGAGCCACCACAACTTAGCCTCCATACACCTCGAAGACTCCCGTGCCATAACCACGTTTACGAGCCTTAATCCGAGACAGAAACATGTAGGTTGAGGGTGACAAACCTCTTTCTTCTTTCTCTTCCCTATTCTTCGTTTTTTTCGTATTATTATTATTATTATCATTATTACGTATTATTATTATTATTATTATTATTATTATTATTATTATTATTATTATTATTATTATTATTATTATTACGTACTATTATTATTATTATTATTACGTACTATTATTATTATTATTATTATTATTATTGTTATTATTATTGCGCATTATTATTATTATTATTATTATTTCGTATTGTTATTATTAGTGTTACGGTTATTTTTATCATTATTATCGCGCATTCATCATTCTTCCTCGTTTTTTTTCGTTTTTTTTATTATTTTAGTCATCGCATCATAATATCTATAATATCTTTAGTATTAAAACATTAAAATACTCATTGATTTGTGTCGAGTAAGAAGGATATCGGGATAAGAAATCACGAACATACAAGTGTACTGCACACAGCGTTGACGGTCGCTTATCCCGGTACCCCGATTATTTGATTATTGAGATGAGTCAACTTAAACAAGATTCCGTTAATATTTCTCGTTATCATCATCAATTTTGCATCCATCAATTTCTTTAAACATCAATTTTAACAAGGGTCGAAACCCGTTGACACGGATCCGACATCACAATCCCTAGGGATTTATTTCGATGTCGGAGAAGTCGAGGGAATCAAGTTTTTTTATTTATTTATTCAAGTAAAGCATCGATTTTGGATTCGATACCAATTCCGTAATTGGATATCGAATCTAACAATCAAGTCATATGAATTAATTAACGTGATTTACTCATATCACGATAATTAATTTAAAACGACTAAAATCAATTTATTTATTTTTTCTATTTCACTCTAATATTCCATATCGATTCAAATAATCGAATATGGGATACAGCGAGTACTCCAAATTTAGAATCGGGTATAAATTCAACAATATTTATATTCGGTTCAACAAAATTCGCGATTTATAAAAAAACCAAGTCGAACATAAATTATGCAATATTTATGTCCGATTCGGTAAAACCGTCGAATTATCATAAATCAAAAGCAATTTCAAAATCAATAATTAAATTGCAAACGAACAAAGTTCGCACAGGTGCCACTCGACCGAGTGCCTTAGTCACTCGATCGAGTGACACCCTAAAATCGAGTCAGAAAGCTAATTATGACACCCACTCGATCGAGTCTCACAGTGACTCGGTCGAGTGGCCATGTACTCGACCGAGTTAGTCAATAACTCGACCGAGTACGGTCTTTGACGCAAAACAGAATCATTTTTTTGGTTCCACTCGATCGAGTCCATCGACCAATCGATCGAGTGGCCTCATAACGACTCAAACACGAGTCGTACATTATTCTATTTTTTCAAACTCGATAGTATTTTACGACTTAGGTCAACATGTGCATAATTAATCACGTATATACTATCTTTTCAAATCATGCATCCTCATATTTGCATCTTTTCAATTCAATTCAATATTTGCAAACCGTTATTATTCGTTATATCGCTATATCGTTACTAACGCGTTTTCTGTTTCTTTTGTCAATTTAATCATTATTCGTTTATTATACTAAATGAACCCGCATGCTAAAATACAACTTTGACATTAATTTTAGTTGCATTAAATTGACCTAGAAACCCTTTCAATTCCATTCGCATGTTTAGGGAAAATAAATCTTTGCATATCATTTTCCCGTTTTACTAGCGCGCGTATTGTAAGTCATTCGAGTTCTTAGTAGAGGCCGCTAATGTGCGGGCGGGGTTGGGTGTCCTTTGTGGGCTTCCCAACACGTACCCTCACCCCTTACTCAGAACCTCGGTTTCCGGATGCCCGAAACCGTTGGCGCACGAGAGTCATTCAATATACGATTAACCGCTCAAGTCGGCATCTATATCGATATGCAAAGGGACGAGCCCGATAAACTCTGACATCGGAAATGGGCCGTATTTTGTATATGGCCCACTACGACATAGAGTGGGCTCGAACGGTTCCGAATAACCATAAAATTCGGTGGCGACTCCACATAGACCTAAATTTCAATTCGATCCTTCTCATATGGAGATTCATTCGCCTACCCAAACCCGCGCGTGGCCGCGTCGGGGTGGACCTATGTCATGTCCACTTAACTATGTCTTAGTAAAATTAAAATGGTAAAGTCAAATAATAGGCCTTAAATAAAATGGCCAAAATGATGTATGTGGAGGTTGAAAAGTTTTTGCAAGAATCATCACATTAAAACAGGGTAAAAATATCTTGTGAAATAATTGTTCTCTTAAAAAACATAAAAATAATAAGTTGTAAAAATATGTAGTAGTAGTGTGACATGGGGGTCACGGTCCAAAATGGTGGGAAGGGGTCCAAAAATAATTGTAGGTTGATTAAAAAGATCGTAAAATTATTAAAGGTATTTCAAAGCAATTCAAGTAAACCTCACGTTGGAATTTTATTATTTACGAAATTTCATAATAAAATCATTAATGGCTAAATTTTCATAAATAAAAATATTTCTTAGTTGAAAATATTATATAAATATAATTAGACATTTGTAGGAAAAAAAATAACTTAAATTCGAGCTTAAAAACGTCAATTCAAAGAAAAATAGAATTCCTCACGGAAAATTAATTAGTTTACGAAGAAAATAAAATAAATAGATTTAAAAGAATTAAAATCTTTTAAAATATAAATAAATATCATCAAACTCAAAAATAAAAATAAAACCTGGAAAAAGATGAAATGCAAGGCCGAAATGTGACAGAGTTATGACAGAGTCATAACGGTAAGGATAAAAACGCTAGGAAAAATAGCGGGTGTTACAAAATCCTGTGATCAACGCTCATGCCCTGGTATATCTCATACGGATGTATCAGGGTGCCAGAGGCCTGCCAAGGTAGTTTATGGACCTTGTCTAGGTCTTGGGGGCTGTGCCCCTTGCCTGTTTGGAGGCAGACATAAGGACTTATGCTTAAATACAAGCTCAAGTATTTAATTTTTACGCCTTGTCGGTCGGCGATCTTGGCTCGACCAATCTATGAGCTTTGGTCAAAGCGCGATCTTGGCTCGGCCCATCTATGAGCTTTGGTCAAAGCTTGAGAAACGTGCCCCCTGCCTGCTCTGATGTAGGCAGAATGACTTATATATTTTTTTACAAGGCCAAGTATTCATTAGGCCTTGTTAATCGAATGACCTACCTCGACCGATCACTGAACCTGGCTGAAGTTCGATAGCCATGCCCCCTGCATGTTTGACGCACACAGAAGGACTTATGTTTTATACAAAGTTGAGTGTGTCTCAGGCCTTGATGGCTCGGCTATGACGCCCGGCCCGTCTCTGGCTTCTGGTCGAAGTCGAGGGAGCGTGTCCTTTGCCTGACGGGAGGTGGGTAGAGGGGCTTATGTATGGTTTTTATACAAGGCTGAGTGTGACTCAGGCCCTGATGGTTCGGCTTTGCCCTCTGGCCTGTCCCTGGCTTCTAGTCGAAGTCTAGGGGGCCTGCCCCCTGCCTGACTGGAGGTGGGCAGAGGGGCTTATATATGTTTTTATACAAGGCTGAGTGTGCCTCAGGCCTTGCTGGTTCGGCTTTGCCGCCTGGCCTGACCCTGGCTTCTGGTCGAAGTCCAGGGGGCTTGCCCCCTGCCTGCCCGGAGGTAGGCAGAGGGACACATGGTTCGGCACGTGGGGCCCGACCTGACCCTGGCTTCTGGTCGAAGTCCAGGGGGCCTGCCCCTTGCCTGCCCAGAGGTAGGCAGAGGGACTCAAGGTTCGGCGCATGGGGCCCGGCCTGACCCTGGCTTCTGGTCGAAGTCCAGGGGGCCTGTCCCCTGCCTGCCCATAGGAAGGCAGAGGGACTCATGGTTCGGCACGTGGGGCCCGGCTGACCCTGGCTTCTGGTCGAAGTCCAGGAGGCCTGCTCCCTGCCTGCCCAGAGGTAGGCGGAGGGACTTATGGTTCGGCGCATGGGGCCCGACCTGACCCTGACTTCTGGTTGAAGTCCAGGGGGCCTGCCCCCTGCCTGCCCAGAGGTAGGCAGAGGGACTCATGGTTCGGTTCATGGGGCCCGGCTTGACCCTGGCTTCTGGTCGAAGTCCAGGGGGCCCGCCCCCTGCCTGCTTAGAGGTAGGCAGAGGGGTTTAGAGTTCGGCACGTGGGGCCCGTCCTGACCTGGCTTCTTGCCGAAGTCCAGGGGGCCTACCCCCTGCCTGCCTAGAGGTAGGCAGAGGGGCTTATGGTTCGGCGCATGGGGCCCGGCCTGACCCTGGCTTCTGGTCGAAGTCCAGGGGCCTGCCCCCTGCCTGCCAGAGTTAGGCAAAGGGATTCATGGTTCGGCACGTGGGGCCCGGCCTGACCCTGGCTTCTTGCCGAAGTCCAAGGGCCCTGCCCCCTGCCTGCCCAAAGGTAGGCAGAGGGACTTAGGGTTCGGCGCATGGGGTCCGACCTGACCCTAGCTTCTGGTTGAAGTCCAGGGGGCCTGCCCCCTGCCTGCCCAGAGGTAGGCAGAGGGACTCATGGTTCGGCTCATGGGGCACGGCCTGACTCTGGCTTCTGGTCGAAGTCTTGGGGGCATGCCCCCTGCCTGCCCAGAGGTAGGCATAGGGACTTAGGGTCTGTACAAGGCTGAATCAATCGTTTTTTTTGGGGGTCTACTTTCCCTGGATTTTGCAACAGGGGGCCCTTCCCCTATTGCCCCCTGCCCATTAGCTATGAGAGTAATGAACAGGTGATGGGTAAATATTAATCTTGTCTTCGTAGAATTCCACATGATGGCTGGCGGACCTAGGCGGTCTCTGTAGGCGTCGAGGTTGAGCCGTAAGTCAGCTGGACTACATCTTGGCCGAGTCGTAAGTTGGTAGGGCCGAGCCGTAAATCGGCAGGGCATCATCTTGGTCGAGCCATAAATCGGTAGGGCCGAGCCGTAGATCGGCAGGGCCGAACCGTAAATCGGCAGGGCGGTATCTTGGCCGAGCCGTAAGTCGGTAGGGCCGAGCCGTTAGTCGGTAGGGCCGAACCGTAAATCGGCTGGGCAACATCTTGGCCGAGCCGTAAGTCGGTAGGGGCGAGCCGTAAATCGGCATGGCCGAACCGTAAATCAGCAGGGCCATGTCTCTGTCAGGCTACAAAATTTGAGCTCATTTGTTACCCATTTTTGCGACTTATCTTCATCATTTTTCGGCTAAATTTTTTGAGGAGTTTTTTGGAATTTTTTGTGACGGGCAAAAAGTTGGGTCATTTTTTGTCTCACAACTTCGACAATTTTTTCGCTAATTTTTGTGAAGTATTTGTGAATTTCTTGTGGTCGGATGGTATTTTTGTCACTCATTTTTGAAATTACAACCAAGAAATAATCATTTTGGGATCATTTTACCTCAAAATACTCCACCGAGCCGTACCGTCTAGCCACGAGTAAACTCTCCCCTTTGGACTCGGCTAGAGCTCAGGTTGATTTGCTACGTGGTTGGAATGGTACTTTTTCCGAGGCTGGTGCGGAATAAGCGTCAACATGTGCTGACTTTAAGTGGCATGGCGTCTGGTGGCCAATCCGAGTAGCCGATCCAGGTGGCACGCCTACTCAAGTGACCGACTCAAGTGGCACGCCGACTCAGGTGGCTGACCCTACGAACCTAAGATACTCGGGAGGCCGAGCTCTCAATGTTGCCTTGTTAATGTTTGCCTCACTCTAAAATTCGCCCGTGACTCAAATTGATTTTGAGAGTAATCGGTGACCATATAAGATTAAGCCCGGATACTGTTTTGATTTGTTGGCAGTATATACACATGAACAGGCATTTAAATCAAGAAAATAGTACTCCGTAGAGATTTTTCGTCGATCTGCCAAGTATTCCAACTTACACTAAAAGGAACTTCATGTTCTATCATTCGTTTAGCTTAAAATGGACTTAGCTTTTATGATTTCTGGTGCTCTACTTCATCCTCTTCATCTTGGCTTTTATTTGGGGCAGCCCTTTAGTTTTTTCCTCCTGCTGAACCAAGCTCAAGCCTAGGTCCATGCACCTGACAGCTGACCCGATCAGTACATTATACATCGATTCATGAGAAGTTTGGTGAGTCTCGACTGAATATTCCGACTGACATAACCAGCATATCGGTTGGGCAGGCGAGTCCCTCAGCTAACACTCGATCGGTAGCTTCATACGGATGTGGTAATTTCATTGTTGATGTGGAGTATTTTTTATTGAGAATCAAAATTCTTATCCTTGATTTGATTAATTTTTAATCAAATAGTGGATGCACACTCCAGTATGACGTGTGAGGATGAATTTGATGTGATGACCATTTGCTTATCTTCTAAAAAATCGGATCTGGGAATTGTATCTGCACTTCAACGAGCTTTTCTCCTTACTATCTTCCAATGGATTCCTCATCTCTCCCTACTTGTATACCCAGTAGGTTTGGTGGGGTTTTTGTTTTGGGTAAAAATAATTGTTTCGTCTACAGTGGTGACAACGAACACCCATTTTTTTGTATTTTGTGTCATTGATTTTTGTGGATCTATCTCAAAGATGAAGATTAGATCTGGAAAAAATTGTATTTGGGAGTGGTTGGTTTTTTTTGTGTGGATCTTCGTGAGCACAACCGTTCTCCCCACAGACGGCGCCAAATTGTTCCGGTATGGAAACAGGTCCCTGACCTTGGGCTTCGCGGTTCTCCTCAGCTCCGGGTGCGTGCCGACGGTGATCCTGAAAGGTGAACTCCGGGCCCGGGGGAACCCCCAGGGCGGAGCCTCCGACGCCCAAGTCAGTAAAATGTATGACTGAATATAGATATTTAGGGAGATCAGAGAGATAGAGAAAGAATAGGGAGGAATAAGCGTCCCTCCATCCCTCCTTTCCCCTCACCCTAAGTGGGGTATTTATAGGGGAAAGGGTGTAGTAGGGTGATGTCACCCATGACATCATCATGGTGATCAGTAGAGAAGTCTCTCTGAGTCAGTTAACGACTACCCGTAGGGGGGGGTCGTCTGTTAGGGGGTTTGGCCTCTAGGGTCGGCTAGGACCCAGTTGAGCCTTCTTAGTCCCGGGAGTCGGGCCTATGCGTTTGGGGGTTTTTAGCACAAGGAATAAACAATACTCAAGTAATTAGATAAAGATAAAGAAAGTCTCACAATCAATTAACTAGAAAGCTTCAAATCCTTGATCCGAGAAGAAAGATTAGTTACACATGATTAGGGTTTTTCTTCTCTTCTCTTCTCTTCTTGTGAATGTAACGTGAATAATGATAAACGTAATACTCTTAATACTAATAGTCTTAATCTAATAATAAAAGGAAAGTTACAATAATAATATAATAATATAGTAATAAGCTGACACAGACGGAATCCAACGCAATTTCGTTTTCAACTACCGAGCCGCGCTTTGATATTTCACTCGGGTTTAGTTGGGCTTGTTCTTCACACTCTTTATCTCGAGCCCAAATCACACATCACGTAATTAAGAGCTCTGAAAACCGTCTCTTCTTCAATAAAACACAATTTCCTGGATAAAACTAAATAGACAATTTGTACTCTAAATCCGCACCTTTAATCACCAAATCTAGTTCAAATTTCCGCCGTAAACACATATAAAACACGCTAGATCAACTTCCCCACACTAAGACCTTTGCTCGTCCCGAGCAAAACTCGGGAACATCAACAATAAAACACAAGATCTTGCATACAAAACATGGAAAGCTCGACATCAAACAAAATTCATCCTTCCACCACCTTCCTTATATCATCTTCAACGTTTAAGCACAAGGTCACAATGACATGAAAAACACACAACAAAAACTGTGACCACAAGACAAATCCAAAATATCGAGACATGACACTACGCCCCTTATTTCTCCGAATCCTAAACATGATCACATGTGCTACAAAATATCACCAATGGTAAACGATGTATACCATTATTCTCCACAACCCACACATGTGATCGACCTAAACACCTCTAACACATTAACACAACACAAAACAACACTTCAATCGCATAATATTTAGTGCTACGACTACACCGCACCCCGATTCTTCTCACCTTAACCAACTATCCTACCCGACCGACCTTCTGTGTCACCCTTCTTATGACACCAACACCAAGAATGGAGAAAGTAAATGTGAATTTTTTTCCTAAATCCCTCATTTTGCCTAGAGTGTCCGCCCTTGCGGATTCTCACTCTAGCTTTTCATTTTTTTTGCAACTCACACTACTCTCGTGGCACGCAACTCGATTTTTCTTTTTACCCGGAGCGCTCTTTCGGGTTTTCACTCCGTCCTCGGGCACTTTTCCCATTCTTGACTAGACGCCCTTTTCGGGTTTTCACCTAGCCGAGATTCTTTTTGTTCTTTTTCCATTTTTTTTTGAATGATGAAGTAACGAAAATAAAGTATATCACACAAGTACAAAGCTATTATAAATCAGACCAATTCTCCTCCCCACACTCGAATAAAACATTGTCCTCAATGTTACAAATGACACAATAAAAGGAAAAGGAGAACGCACCTTGTCGAACGAAAATCGATCGATCGAATGTCACTAACACTAACACTAACACTAACGAGCAACGAACCACCACGCTCCTATCGATCCCAACCCGAAAAAACCGCCATGCTTTGAAAGTACTCTCCTCAACAAAAATTTAGCTAAAAAATTCACTTAGACAACTTATCGAGCACCTTCCATGCATATTCCATTTCCTTCTTCAACTTATTGAATTAATGGCCGAACTGTATCCTTGCTATGCGCCCAAACTCGTACTCTGAATTGAATTGGGGAGTTCGAAACCATAGGTTTCTTCTGACCGAGAGCTACATGTGGTTGAAGGTTGGGATAGATGTGGTTGAACTACTGGAAAAAAAAGGAGGGATTTTAATGGAGTGTGAAATGAAAGGAGATGGAAGAAGGAAAATGAAGAAGAAGATGGAAATGAAAGGAGAAGGACGAAGAAGGGTGATTTTTTTAAAATTCAGTCTTGAACCGAACTAAGGTCGAGGGGTGGTCGTGGGTCGGTCGTGGGGCATATTCTGGTCCTCTTTTTTTTGCTATTTCCCACGACCTCACTTCAAGTACCCCTCGAGTCCTCCTCGAGTGTAGCTATTTTCAACACTTGTATTTTTTTCACTCTTTTTTTCCTTCACAAAACTACCTCACCACTCTCTCACTTGCTCACTAGTCACTCTTTTTTTTTTCTCTCGTCCCTCATATTCCGAATGAGACGGTGACATCGATCCGACCTGAAAATAGCTAAAGTTAGATAACTAAAAAAAAAAGAAGATAAAATCACATACAAACTAAATAAAAATATAGAAAAACTAAAATAAATAAATAAATAAAAACTCGGGTTGCCTCCCGGAAGCGTCTTGTTTTACTGATGCGTGCTGTTCCTATTCGATTTTTCACCTATTTTGGCAAGCATTTCCGTGTCGTTTTATTATTTTTAGGAGTCAGTTTACGTTATTTTCTCCCATATGTGCTACTCGGGTATTCTTTTGTTGTTCTGTAGATAATCGAGACCGAGTAGTTAAAAGAGCTAAAAAATTGCATCAAAAATCTTAAAGCTCTAAAACTGATTCGTTGTAGACCAAGAAGAAGGAAGCAAGTCTATAGACTAGACTGTGAGTCTATAGACTGAGAAGACGGAAGTAAGAAAGCTGTAGACTAAAACACAAGTCTATAGACTGGGAAACAAGTCTATAGACTGAGAAAGTGCATCAAATCGTCCGTAGACTGAGGAGAAGTCCGTTAGAGGCCTAGACTGAAGAACTTAATAGGCAGACTTGGATCTCAAGTCTACCAACATAAAATCCAATTCTGCAGAGTAGGATACTGCCACCAATTCAGGGCAGATATTTCTTTGAAGCTACCCACCATTCCCCCTCTTACGCATATTCAGTTCTTCCTACTACCTAGTTAATGGGATTGAAGATAGCAGGAAAGGAAGGGCAGTTATTGAGGGCTTGAACAGTTTAAATACAACTGTAATTTTAGGATCTCATCATCTTCTCATCAACACATCATCTTTTATTCAGTAATTCATTCTTTCATTCAGTAATCATTCCTGTAAATACTTAGTTTCTCTTTCATTAATTTTATCAGATTTATGTAATTATTATTTCTGTCAAGACTCGGTTTTTATTATTATTCTCATCTCCATTCTAATTAGTTATTTCAATTTCGGTATTTCTCTCTTCTTCCATAATCCCCTTCTCAATTACTGTTACTATTATTAGTTCTTATCTTCTTAATTTTTTCCTATTCCTGTCACTTTTCTTTTCTTTCCTGATTTTTCTTTTTATTCATTCTGATTCATCCTGCTAGTTTCTTATTTCTTCATGTTTCATTTTATTAGCACTATTGTTATCGTAAATATGCTTAGCTAATTTTCCGTCAGTAGAGTTTAGGTGAACTACGGATTGAACCGAGTTTATATGTGATGACTAAATAATCGACCTTTATGAGTTAAATCGCTCTTGCAACATTATAATGACGAATAATTAATTATAGGCCAATTGATTGTTTGTATCTCGTAATCCCGACCTACATAGCTAAAGCCCGGGAAAGGATAAGACTCGTTGTAATCGATAGAATTCCCTAATACGTAGTGAGAGCCCGTTAGGTGACTTCTAGGATGACTAGTGATCCGAGAGGACCGTGTCAATGTTCTTTAACTCATTTTAACTGATTATTTGGAAATCCTATGTATGCCAGTTTTGATTTGTAATAATCCGACGACTCTGGTGATTTTCTTAATTTATTAATTCATACTTTTATTAATTCTGTGTTACTGTCAGTTCATCCCAAATCATTATAAAATCGTGACCCGATAGATTAATTGAGTAACTTATAATTTTCAACCTGCCTCCCTGTGGAATCGACCCTACTTACCGCTAGCTATCCGTTAGTAGTAATCTAGGATTATTTTGATATCGGTGACGCGACTAATCCGTATCATTTACGTCGTTGACCCGACGTGGAAAGCATAATCTTCATTAATTGGGTCGAAAAATCGATTCCCTCGACTACTTCCTCCGTCCAACTTCAAGTGAAGTCCACAAACTATCTTACTAAAAAAACAACAAAAAAAATCATCAAATAACAAAAAAGCGGGTTGCCTCCCGTAAGTGCTGATTTTTAACGTCCCGCACGATGCAAAGAGGTCACACAACACTACCTCTTTATAAGGTAACTCATTTTAAATCAAGATCGCAACAATTAAGTTAATGCTCGTAAGAGACGGTCAAACCAACTAGCAAAAGAGTTAGTGAAAACCGTATAAAACATTATAATAAGAATATACCATACTCACCGCATAAATATGGAGGTATATAGAACGTTGGACTCATGATATGTATCTCTAGATAACAAAGTCATCTTAAACAATGTTTCTGTGTCCCTACTCCTTATGAATGTATCTTTCAAATCTCATAATATATCACCCAATTCACCACCCAAAGAGGGATCAATAAAATATGTGGGTAACGGTAAGTATGATATGGGTTTTATATAGGACGTAGTCAATAAATACAAGTCACCATCCTCTCCCTCATCATCTAGTGGGGCACCCTCGTCATGAGTAAGGGAAGTAGGATACTCAATTTCGGTCACATCATCACTAAAAATCGTTTCATGTTTAGGAGACTCAAAGTATTGGGGAAGTTCAAGAAATAAAGTGGTTATCTCTAATTCTCGAGCATTGTTAACCAAAATATCAATCACATCCCATTTTTCCTTACGGCCTAACTCAAGAAATCTACCATCACATTCAACTTGAAAATCAATTTGAGTTGCTCGAGTAAAGTTATGGTAGATTGCTACCAAGAGTTGTTCGTTACTCATAGGTAAATATGTGCGTTCTAGCACATACTCCGTGAGTCTTTCAATATAGTGATGTAGTAACTCATTATCAAGTTGGGGACACCAAAAACTCATTTCTCGATGACAAACAAAAAGACCCTTGATTAAAATATATATTTACAAGAGACACTGATGGGTGGGATTTGTCGTGAATCCCAACCGTCAAATAAAACCAACTAACCTAACTAGGGTAGCTAGGGTAAGTCGGGTCGAATCCACAGGGACGGGAGGTCGGACTAAGGTATGCTACGGTCTAGGACTAGGTTCGGGCTAGGTCTAAGGAGGGAACCAACTAGGTCTAAGGAGACAAGCTATTCTAAGGAGGGGGAGACTAAAGCTAAGCTAGGTCTAAAGCAAGAGAACTATCAAAGGAAACGGGCTAGGATTAGGTCGGGGTCGAAGGGGTAACGGAATGGGCGAGGAAGAGCTAGAGGTGAAGGAGGTAGTAGGGTAATCTAGGTAATGCCCGGGCTCTCGCAACTTAGACTCACCTAGAGGTTCCACCTAAAACCCAACTCGACGATACACAACACAAACGGGGTACTAGCGTGCTATAGGCCTAGGTCGCATCCGGGCTCTCGCAACTTAGACCGACCTAGGGGTCATCCTCACCGGGCTCTCGCAACTTAATGAGGGAACCGAACCCACAAACAAACTAATACCCACAAGAGAAAAACAAGCATTCGTACATACTTAGTCAATCAAGCATTTCGACAAACATGTGATGTGCATCATACAAGAGGAAACCCAAATCTTCCACCAACATCTCCAACAATCCCTTAATCATCCAATTAACACCCTAATCACCCTACTAACCCTAGCAAGGACACTACTCTAACATATCTAATCTAAAACTAACACTAACAAGATGAATCAACATAGCAATCAAAACAAGCAAGAAGAAACTAACAAGAACTATGAACTATGAACAATAACAAGAACAAAGAATCAAACTTTAATGATAAAAACAAGATTAGAAGAAGGAAGAGGAGATTATACCAAACTAGAGATGAAAGGAAGAAAGAAACTTGCATAAATGGAAGAACCCAAAACAAACATCCAAGTTTGTCAAGCTTGGTGAAGATCTTGAAGAATTCCCAAATTACAAGCATTAATTTAAGATTAACGATAATCTAAAGACTAATCTACACTAATCTATGCTAATCTATCTAGGGTTTAGTCTCTAATGAAAGGCATAAGCTTAACATAACAAGGGAAGAGTATATATAGGGTTACAAAAGGAAGGGAAAAGAAAGAAAACAAGGCGGAGCTGCAGCAGGCCCGTCCCGGCCGAGACGGGGTGGTCCCGGTCTGGACAAGGTCGGTCCCGGTCGGGATGCCATGGTCCCGGTCGGGATGGACCCTCAGTAGCCTCATCTTTGTTTCCTCCTTCATCCCGGACGGGATGAGGCCATACCCGTTCGGGATGAGCCTTGTAGGCCTCCAATATGAACTTTTTGGTCCCTCCTTGCTTCTCATGGGCTTCCCATAGATTCTCGGGACTCGGGATCGGGTCTCGGAGGCTCAGGATTGGGTCCCAAGGTCTCGGGGTCGATTCCAAGGCATCGAATCATCGTTCCTTAGCTTCGTTGGCTCCAAAATGTGTATGTATAGAGTCGGAATCGCTCCAACTCTTCCAAATCGGTCTCGAGAACCTGAAACGAACTAAAGGAAGCATAAGAAGCCCCTAAACCGCTCCCAAGGAGCGATTCTACAAGGAAAATGGGACCAAAACACTACAAAATGGCACTACAAATGGCACTTATCAACTCCCCCACACTTAACCCTTACTCGCCCTCGAGTAAGCACATACTACTACTAAACTATCCGAGTGGGTATTAGCGCACCCTACGCCCCTTCAACTCACGCGAGTGCACTTAGAGGACAAGTGCACTCCGCAAGGCAAGTTGGGTCTTGCGACAAAACTGTGGATGCAACCGGACACCAAACACACAAACAAACAAACACACAAACAAACACATAATTGGTTGCACCCAAAACAAAAGAAATACCGCTTCCATCTAAAAGCGGTGAAAGAAGCGTTTAGGACTCGAGGTAAGTGACAACGTTCCCAAGCTAGCAATACAAACCAAGGTGGACTAAACCCTAATAGTATGACGATAAAGCAACAAAAACATTGGTAACTTACCTAGGTCCTCCTAACTTTCTAAAAACGTACTACGGGATGATCGGCGGAGTGGGAAGTGAAGAACCACGGTGTTAGTCGACACTGTAGGTAAGTGAGACCCCGCCCCCTTTAGCGTGAGCCAAGAGGGTCGTCCCAAGTCCAAAACCGCCTAACTAGTCCAAGTAAAAAGGTGGAAATATGCAAAATGAGGGAAGACCGACTAATGCCGCTATCATCCTTCCTAGGGACTCGGTCCTTTGGTAGGCTCTTCACGGCAAAAGTCGGAAAAAGGCTTATTTTGAGAGGTAGGGGTTATTTTTGTGAATCGGATTTTCTTTTGGCATTTTCTCTTTTCTTTTGCATTTTTGCTTTGTTTTGCCATGCCATTCTTTTTCTTCTTTTCTATTTTCTTTTTGGCTTTTGTGCCTTTTCTTTTTCTTCATTCTTTTCTTTCTTTCATTTTCTTTCATTTTCTTTTCTTAGCCCTTTTTGGCTTGATTCGGCTTTTTGGCACTTTTTTTTTGACAATTGAGAAAGAGAGAAATCAACAGATTGCATTTTATTTGTGTAGAATGTGTATGATAAGTGTGGTTTGTAGTGCCTATTTTGTAGTGTTTTGGTCCCATTTTCCTTGTAGAATCGCTCCTTGGGAGGGGTTTAGGGGCTTCTTATGCTTCCTTTAGTTCGTTTCAGGTTCCCGAGACCGATTTGGAAGAGTTGGAGCGATTCCGACTCAATACATACACATTTTGGAGCCAACGAAGCTAAGGAACGATCACTCGATGCCTTGGAGTCGACCCCGAGACCTTGGGACCCAATCCCGAGCCTCCGAGACCCGATCTCGAGTCCCGAGAATCGATGGGAAGCCCACGAGAACCAAGGAGGGACCAAAAAGATCTTAAGAGAGGCCTACAAGGTCCTTCCCGGGCGGGATAATGCCTTCCCGACCGGGAAGGAAGGTGCAAAAGCAAGTGCTCCTGTCTTGAGCCCGTCCCGGCCGAGAAGGACTTCGCCCCGGTTGGGACCATCTCGTCCCGGGCGAGACCATCTCGTCCCGGGCGGGATGAGGAAGCTGTAACACGCATTTGTTTTCTTTCTTCTCCCTTCCACTTGCAACCCTATATATACCCTCCTCTTGTATTAAGACACCATCTTATGTTATATCCTTAAAACCCTAGACTACTTTAGGTTAGATTAGATTAGATTAGTGTAGATTAGTCGGTAATTAGTAGTTAATCATAGATTAGTACTTGTATTAAGGGAAATCTTCAAGACCTTCTCCAAGCTTGACAACCTTGGATGTTTGTGTTGGGTTTTCTTCATTAATGCAAGTTTTGTTCTTTCTCCTTCTTTAGTATGGTACAATATTCTTCCTTTCTACTCTTAATCTTGTTTAGTTGTTCAAGTTTGAATCTTTAGTTGTTATTACTAGTTTGTTTATGTTTGTTTGTTTTCTTATGTTGATTCCTCTCATGCTTGTTAGTTTTAGTTTGATTATGTTAGAGTAGTGTTCTTGCTAGGGTTAGTAAGGTGATTAGGGTGTTAATTGGGTGATTAAGGGTTGGTTAGAGATGTTGGTGGAAGATTTGGGTTTCCTCTTGTTTGATGCATATCACATGTTTGTGGAATTGCTTGAATGACTAAGTATGTACGAATGCTTGTTTTCTTGCCTTTCTTTCGTGGGTGTTAGTTTGTCGTGGGTTCGGTCTCTTCACTAAGTTGCGAGAGCCCGGTGAGGACGACCCCTAGGCCGGTCTAAGTTGCGAGAGCCCGGATTCGACCTAGGACCATAGCGCGCTAGAACCCCGTTTGTGTTGTGTATCGCCGAGATGGGTTTTAGGTGGAACCTCTAGGTGAGTCTAAGATGCGAGAGCCCGGACCAACCTAGATTACCCTAATACCTTCTTCACTCTAGTCTTCCCTTGACCATTCCGTTATCCCTTTGACCCCGACCTAATCCTAGCCCGTTCTCCTTTGTTTGTCTTCTCCTTAGATTTAGTCTTAGTCTAGTCTTCTCCCTCCTTCTATCATTCCTTAGCTTAGCTCGTTGACTTAGTCTAGTATTTGGGCCGACCTAGTCTAGACGCCTCTTACCGTCCCCGTGGATTCGACCCGACTTTCCCTATCTACCCTAGTTAGGATTAGCCGGTTATATTATTGACGGTTGGGACGTGACGAATCCTTACCATCAGTGTAGGAAGTCGGTGAATGGGTGAGTCGGGAGCGCGCTTCCCCTTCAAACCCACAAAAAAGGGAAAACTTGGACTAATCAAACGATCCTAAACACGGTCACCTAAGGGACGAGACTCGGTAACCAAGGCCTTTTCACACCGTGGGTGGTCATAATGGTCAAAATGCAAATCCCGTAGTAAATCCCTAGTAAGCTAGGTGGACTCAAGGTAAAGGACCAACGAAATCATTGATATAGGATCATTCTACTAGACTAAAGTCCAAGAATCGATTTATACTACTAGGAAGGGAAAATAGACACTCACACTCTAGCCTCTAAACCGGGTTTTCGAAAACGGTTTACGCACAAGACACATAACACAACACAAAACAAAGACACGACGAAAACGAACGAAAGAAAAACAAAAGGCAATAAAACAAAACAAAACATAACAAAACAAACATAAAACAAACACATAAGCAACACAAACACCTCCCCGAATTTCCAAACAAGCCACCAAATCGTCCACAAACTTTACAAAGCTCCACCCGAGCACACCACAACACACATCTCCTCCAAACCCCAAAAGAAACAAAGAGGAAAAAGGGTGAAAAGCTGTTACCGGGTGTCTTGAAAGCTCTCCAAAGCTAACGGTGATTAAGCAACCTATAAGGAAAAAGGGAGGCAAAGCACGCACAACATAACAAGAATACGACACAAAAACATAAAAGGAAAACACACAAAAAAGGAAAATCTTTTTGATTTTTTGTGAAATTTTTCAAATTTTTAGGGATTTTTAAGATTTTTTTCGAAAAAACTAAGAAAATAAAACTAACTATGCTAGAATATCGCTCCCCCACACTTAGATCGAGCCATGTCCTCATGCTCGATCGTAGGGTGCGGAGAGACAAAAGAAAGAAAAAGAAACTACGAAAATAAAACTAAAAATCAAAAATAAAGTGAAGAAAAGGTAGAAGGTGTTCGGCCGGGGTGTAGTCAAGTCACCATGGGCCGAGACGAGAAAAAGATATGGAAGGGGGAAGAAAATAAAAAGAAGGAAGTAAAAGGAAATGGGAGGGGAGGGCTAGGTGTAATCAAGTCACCTAGCCCGGATTCCGCCTAAATCCGACTAAATCCTCTAAAAGAAAGTGAAAATCTTGTAAAATTGGACTTTTGAAAATGACTCTCGATGTAGTCACATCATCGAGAGTCGGGAGCAACATATACCAAGGCTCCGAGGGCCACCATGACACCATGACACAAAAGTGTACAAGGGGAAGCGGAGTAAACAAAGGAAAACAAGCAATAAAAGACGGAAAAGAAAGGATAGTTGCCGTACCATAGGTTAGCAACTCACTCTCACCATCGTCTCATAGATCAATATAGGCACTTGCTTGTCTTCATCATTGCTATTCCTCTTCAAACTCGAAAAGTACGCATGGTTAAGGTAGTAATGATGTGAGGGGGTTGAAAGTGATGTGAAAGTCGGTGTAAAGTGAGGAGGAAATGAGGTAAAGGTATATGGAAATGATGTGCGAGGGTCATATGATATGAGCAAGGAAGGTTAGGGAGGTTGGGAGGGGGTATAAAGTGGTAGGGTGGGCTCACATGATGAAGAAGAGGCTAAAAGAGGAGAAAAGAGACCATCCCGGTCGGGATGGATGGTCCCGATCGGGAAGACACACTCGTCCCGGTCGGGAAGCCACCTTCCCGGTCGGGACGGCACTCCAGCAAGCTCCAATTTTTGCACCTCCATCCCGATCGGGACGGCTTCTTCCCGGTCGGGATGGCACATCCTTCCCGGTCGGGAAGCTCCCTTCCCGCCCGGGATGGGTCTTCTTGACCTCCAAAACCCCAAAAGCTTCACCGAAGCTTCAAAAACCGACTTTCATACTCACGATCCAAGCTCTATCATTATCTACTCTCCTCTAGGAATCACCTTTCCTTCACACCTAACACAATGAACTCAAATACAACATCAAATTCCCTCCCTCACATCGCTCATCAAAAATCCAAATAAACAAGAATTTCACAAAAACTAACAACCCTAGAAACCAAACTATACAAACATAAACACAAATACAAGCACAAAATAAAAGGGAAAAGATATTTACACTAATTACTCTCACCAACAACGCCTCCATAGCCATCAAGAGCTCGAAGGAGTAAGTCAAATGCCCTAGCAACATCTTCAATTAAGCTCACATGGCCGAGCCTAGCCACTCCCAAAAGTTTCCAAGTCGGAGGGAAGAAGCGATCATCTTCATTATGCTCGGGGCTCTCGTGATCTTCCGGGTCTTCGGAACCAACATAGCTACGACTCTTATGACCATCCGGTAGGTATAGTGGTCTAGAGTCGTGCTCGGTGTCATGAGGTGGGAAATCACACCCTAGGGGTGTCGCTTCTTCTACGGGGTCGAGAGTGGAACTCTTTTCCACCGCCCGACAAGGATCCTCTTCATCAACCGTCTCACAAGACAAAGGACTAGGCATCGAGTGCGGTAGAGGAGGAGAAAGCATCAAGTTTTCTTCATTGGAGGGTTTAGGATCCTCCAAATTCCCATACAAAGCAAGTTCCAAGGCGTCTGCTTCTTTTTCCCAAGTATTGCGCTCCTTTTCACTCACCTTGTCAAAATGGTCATGAGGGGTGATCTCTTCACTTGGGTTTGGATTGTCACCATTCGGTTCATCACGAAGAAAATCAAACAAATCCAACTTTATAGCCAATACATTGGCTCCCCAAGAGTTATCTTGATAATCATGTTCAACTCCCTCCTCATTGTCGACCCTTGAAGCTTCAACTTCCTATACTCTTCCCCTATCTTCACCGCCCAAGCAACACTCGACAATGGTCTCTTGATCGACCCCCTCTTCTTCATTAGTAGCTTCAAGTATGGGTTGAGACACCCGACCTTCATGCCCAAATGAACCTTCCTCAACATGTTGTGGAGTTCGAGCGGCCAACATCGTGATATGAGCCATGAGTGCATTGATGCGAGCATCTTGCATCTCTATTTGGGCCTTGAACTCCTCCCTAACCCCTTGTATTTGAGTCAACATCAATTGTTGACCCTTTTGCAATAACATCATCATCTCATGTTGGCTCCCTTGTGTTTGGGCCAACATTTGACAAGTCTCAAGGATATTTGGTTGTGGGTTATGTGAGGGTGTTTGGTAGTTGTTAGGATGTGGGAACGATCCTTGACAACTTTCTTGGTAACCATAAGAAGAGGGTTCATAAGATTGTTGATGAGGTTGATATGGTTGGTAAAGTTGTGGGTTTTGGTAATTCGCCCCATAGTTGTCCCATGATGATTGATGGTAGCTTGGACGAGCCATGTCCATAACGTCGCTTAGGTACCTAGGATGAGCTAGAAGCACTTGAGCAAACGTTAGTATCCTAGTGCTTTTGAGGCACTAGGAAGAGAGAGTAACACACAAGAAGAAAAACGGAGAAACACAAGGAGAAGAGAACACAAAAATCAAGAACAAAGTCCCAAACTAAGCAAACTAAAGTCTAAACTACGCCGTCCCCGGCAACGGCGCCAATTTGATGGGTGGGATTTGTCGTGAATCCCAACCGTCAAATAAAACCAACTAACCTAACTAGGGTAGCTAGGGTAAGTCGGGTCGAATCCACAGGGACAAGAGGTCGGACTAAGGTATGCTACGGTCTAGAACTAGGTTCGAGACAAGCTATTCTAACGAGGGGGAGACTAAAGCTAAGCTAGGTCTAAAGCAAGAGAACTATCAAAGGAAACGGGCTAGGATTAGGTCGGGGTCGAAGGGGTAACGGAATGGTCGAGGAAGAGCTAGAGGTGAAGGAGGTAGTAGGGTAATCTAGGTAATGCCCGGGCTCTCGCAACTTAGACTCACCTAGAGGTTCCACCTAAAACCCAACTCGACGATACACAACACAAACGGGGTACTAGCGTGCTATAGGCCTAGGTCGCATCCGGGCTCTCGCAACTTAGACCGACCTAGGGGTCGTCCTCACCGGGCTCTCGCAACTTAATGAGGGAACCGAACCCACAAACAAACTAACCACAAGAGAAAAACAAGCATTCGTACATACTTAGTCAATCAAGCATTTCGACAAGCATGTGATGTGCATCATACAAGAGGAAATCTTCCACCAACATCTCCAACAATCCCTTAATAATCCAATTAACACCCTAATCACCCTACTAACCCTAGCAAGGACACTACTCTAACATATCTAATCTAACACTAACACTAACAAGATGAATCAACATAGCAATCAAAACAAGCAAGAAGAAACTAACAAGAACTATGAACTATGAACAATAACAAGAACAAAGAATCAACCTTTAATGATAAAAACAAGATTAAGAAGAAGGAATAGGAGATTATACCAAACTAGAGATGAAAGGATGAAAGAAACTTGCATAAATGGAAGAACCCAAAACAAACATCCAAGTTTGTCAAGCTTGGTGAAGATCTTGAAGAATTCCTAAATTACAAGCATTAATCTAAGATTAACGATAATCTAAAGACTAATCTACACTAATCTATGCTAATCTATCTAGGGTTTAGTCTCTAATGAAAGGCATAAGCTTAACATAACAAGGGAAGAGTATATATAGGGTTACAAATGGAAGGGAAAAGAAAGAAAACAAGGCGGAGCTGCAGCAGGCCCGTCCCGGCCGAGACGGGGTGGTCCCGGTCGGGACGAGGTCGGTCCCGGTCGGGACGCCATGGTCCCGGTCGGGATGGACCCTCAGTAGCCTCATCTTTGTTTCCTCTTTCATCCCGGACGGGATGAGGCCATACCCGTTCGGGATGAGCCTTGTAGGCCTCCAATATGAACTTTTTGGTCCCTTCTTGCATCTCATGGGCTTCCCATCGATTCTCGGGACTCGGTATCGGGTCTCGGAGGCTCGTGATTGGGTCCCAATGTCTTGGGGTCGATTCCAAGGCATCGAATCATCGTTTCTTAGCTTCGTTGGCTCCAAAATGTGTATGTATAGAGTCGGAATCGCTCCAACTCTTCCAAATCGGTCTAGGGAACCTGAAACGTACTAAAGGAAGCATAAGAAGCCCCTAAACCGCTCCCAAGGAGCGATTCTACAAGGAAAATGGGACCAAAACACTACAAAATGGCACTACAAATGGCACTTATCAGACACGAAAACAAATAACCACACAAAAACAACTAATTGCCTTACCCGGCAACGACGCCAAAATTTGGTGAGCCTAGGTCGTATGCTCCCAAAGATAAATAATTAAGTCCTATTACCTTTAACAATATAGTAGATGTAAGTATACTAGCACAAATATACACAAAATTATCATAATTTCATACTAGCACAAACATCTATGCATCGTGTCCCGTTTAGCGTATACTTCGAGGGTGCAACCCCTCACTATGTGATTTACTTACATTTCGCATTTACCGCTTTCGTATGATTTATTGCTTTTATGACCTTGTAATTGCATGCTAAATCACCAAACACGGAATTTAAAACATAAACAAGCTAAAACTGAACAAAACGATGGTCGGGTTCCATATTAGTCCCGATGCTCACCATATCGGGTTCGACGCATCCCTATTAATACCGAGCCCATCTTAAGCAAAATACTGATATGTCGTATTTATATAGCTTTATTCCCTCGATTCCGTTGTCTTTTATGGTCGGAACGCGCTCTTTAGAGCCGTTTCTTCTAACATTTTGCTTTGAGTGAGTGTTTTTGTAGATTCTACACGATTTCAGGTCTTTATGTGCATTTACACTCATATCTGGTTAGAAGAACGATCCCGAGACAAAACCCGTGCTTTAGGACGCCTAGGCGAAGAAGAAACGAGAAGTGTCGATTCATTGGGCCATGGAAAGCGGCCCATTTCTTGTTTTATTAGTGATGTGCGCGCCAGCCTGCATGTGGCAGGCGGCCTGCTGGCCGGCCGGCATGACACAAGGACCATTTTAGCTTCAATTTTAGGTGTGCGTCGGCCCCTGCATGTGGCAGGCGGCCTGCCAGCCGGCCGGGGCGCACACCCAGTTCAATTCCGCCTATTTTGTATAATTAGGGAGTTGTATTATTTGCGAATCATCACTTTTCATACTTAGTTTTATTTTTACTTTAGAAGCTCGTGACTCTTAGGATTCTAGCACTCGGTTTTCACTCGTACTCGAATTCGGTAATCTCGTTTATGCAATTTTTAGTTTGATTTTCTCAATCTTTATCGTAATTACTTAGTTCGTCGTAATTTTCTCTACTTTGCATTTCGTTGCTCCGTTTACTTCGCTAGATTTTCGTTTGATTCTCGCTAGATTTGTTTGCTTCACTTTCAATCATGAATTCCATGTATGCGTATTGTTGTTCCGTAATTATCATGTGTAGCTAATTTTCTCGCTAGGGTCGAGGGGGATGGAAGGATTATTATACGATTATGCTACATTGATACTAAATGTATAATTATGCTAGTACCATTTTCGCGTGCTTTATTTGTCGATTAATTTGTTAAAGGCCACAACATGTTAATCTGTTTGGGAAATTCTAGTTCTCGTGCGAAAGCCAAATTAGGATTAGACAACGCGCGATTTGGTAGGAAGTCTAATAAGTTGCGAGATCCCGTTAGATCATTCCTAGGTTGGCACGGTTCGAGAGAACGTGTTATAGCCGACTAGCATGTTTATGTGTTTATTATTATTGTCGCATAATTGTTGAGCATCTATCGTGAACCTGTGACCTTAGTTTTCATCTCATTGTTAGATTTGATTTTTATTATCGTCTTTTAGTAGTCTTTTATATATTTTCAATCAATCAACCGTTTAGAGCATTTTAGAATCGCCATAGCTAATAGACGAAAATTGACTGTTTCCCTGTGGATTCGATACCTTGCTTGCCGCTATCTTCTTGTTAGTAGCATTAGGTTTATCTTGATTGGGTGAGACGACTTAACCCCTATCAAATACCAGGTAAGGTATACCACGAGAACTACTAATATCCGTATTATCACGTTAGAACTGACTTGCTAATATGTATAATATTTAGTACTCTCTACTCTCCTACGTGCATCTTTTCATGGCCTGCTTGTCACGGGATATCGCATGCAAAGACTGTAAATACACCTACTTCGACGACAACGCTTACTTGTTCTTAACAACCGACATAGGAAAGACATAGGGTTAAAACAATGTATGTTACAGTACTTCCGCCACAACAAACGAACAAAGTTATCATCCCACCGATTGATTGGTAGAGGCCGCTACGTGCGGGCGGGATATGGTGTCGATGTATAGCGGACGTTGGCTTCCCAATACGTACCCTCACCCCTTACTCATAATCGACAGTTTCCGGATATCGGAAACCATTGGCAATGAGAGTCATTCCAGGCATGGAGTGCTTAAGGGTACAAGTCTTTATCTTTAGGTCCCGTGCCACTCAACTTTGAGCCGGCTAAGGATCAAAGTTGTCTTGAACGATTTCCGAGCCCCATAATTGACTCGGTGGCAACTCCACAAATCGGCAACGAATTGGGTTCACTAAAAAGGTCGTCTTACCAAACATATCCGCCTCTAAACATTTTCAACCACGACTCGATCGATTCCAACGGAAACACGGGTGCCAACACCTGTTTAGTACTAGTCCGAATCGTCATCTGAAATATTTTCCCGAATGAGAGATCGAACCGGTCCCCGTCCCGGAGGGGCCGTGTGGGTAGACGCCGCGATGAAACTGGGTCTGGCCTGCGCGGGCGTCTGCGGGGCTCCGGGCGGTGCGGACGGATGTCCACAGTTTGGCGACTCCGCTGGGGATTTGGAAACAAGTTTCCAGCGGTGGTGTAACTCGAACGAGGTCGGTGAAGCTTATTTCCTAGTTTCTTGTTGTGGTCACTACAGGTTTTGGCGCTAAAAGGCACACCCTAACCGATATTAGGACCAATCGACCTCTTCGCGGTAAGATCCTTATGGACACGTGGAGAGATCCTCGGTTGACGCTCCGGCCGCCTAACGCGCATCCCGCGGATATACCAAACGAGTGGGTCCAAGCGGATGGTATGGCACTCACCTCCCCAGGTGACCTGTCGTCACCTACGCAAAGACTATTCGTGGGCGGTAGCCTACCCTAACCTACCCGTGTCTGCATCCTGCATGAGTGTACGCATTCCCATTTATGTGTAGTGTGTTTGAACAACCCAAATAAAACACTAAAATCTGGATTGAACCACGACAACATATTCAACCACACCAACTCCATTTTCAAAAAAAAGGAGAACATCTTCTTTTCAAAACTACCTTTTGAGCGCCGATGCTCCGGCCAAATTAGAATTATTTTTAAAGGTATTTTAACACCGTCATCATGACAAATTTTACACTCACTACTTTCAAGGAACCATTTTGAGCGCCATCACCTTGGCCAAAGTAAAACTCCTTTTTTTCCAAGCAACAACGAGAGCCGTTAGTGTCACCAAACTCCCAACTAATGGGATCAAGGCACCTGAAACGGTTACATTCATTTAACACAACCAAAACTTCAATTAATGAATCAAGGAACCCAAAACGGTTATACCCTGAAAACACTTTTTACAACACACCATCTCCATCGTCGAAGCACCAGTCAATGGAATCGACGAGTACGAATCGCCCATTTTAAAAGTTTTCTAAAAACACTTTCACTGCCTAAATTCTTAATAAGAATTTAGGCACACCTTTAAAGCGCCATCACAGACATCACGAGCACTGTCTACACCACAAATATCGAACTAACTAATTAATAGTAGTCTAGATGAAAGCACGACCTTATCACTTTCAAAACCGGTTCCTCTAAGAGTCACGCTTCTTTTGTAAAATCACCATTTACACTTTTGCTATCGTCGAATCCTCGACGCGCACGTAGGAATAACACTTTTCACGTCACAAACGATGTCACCACACCATCGTAACACAAATTTTATGAACTCTCACCTTCAAAAAAGAGGTTTTATTTTCAAAACCCAACCGTTTTTAAAAGCATCAAAACTCTTTGATTCCAAGCCGGGATCGAGATCAATCTCTTACGTCGTACAACCGTGTGATGAACTGTCTGTGTTAGTCACTAGGGTCGCCTCTATCCGAGGTCTTACTCTTTGGGTCCTCTCAACTTGAGAAGTCCTCTTCTTTAAATCTCACTCCCGAGATTTGTGTTAAATCATCTCGTTCCAGAGGCATAAGTTCATTAGGCGTTTCGCCGAATACACCGAGAGTTTAAAGCACCTGAGTCCCGATGACCGCACACACACGCAAATCAAAGGTCTCATTTTCGTGTCGCTCAATTACGAGCATCCCTCGAGTCTTTGGTTGTCTGGTGGACCCAGTCTCATCTTCAGTTCTGTCTCGCATATCTAAAGACGTCTTTTAGCAACAACCTTGAACCGCTCAACACCATGCTAGGGCTTGTCAACGAACTCCAAAACAACATGGCCCAAATAACTGTTGCCCATGACAACATCCTCCTCCAACTCGACAAGCTTGAAGAAGCTGCCTCCCTAGGAACAAGATGAGACTCGGGCCGGCTAGGTTCGTCCCAGCCCTAGGGGGGACGTCCCTTCAGAAGCCTGACGGATCTAGGCATGACCTACGCCGAGGCTCTTTGAATTGCTAACGATGACTTGCAGTTATCACAACTCGTCCCTACTCCGGACCCGCCTCTCGGAGCCCTAGATGTAGACTTGGATCCCAGTGCCTACTGCCTATATCATCAGGACAGAGGGCACGATACGGAGGACTGTGATCGCCTCAAACATGACATCCAGGACCTGGTGGATGCTGCAACCTTCCCTCCTGTGAAAGTACAGACGGCACAACTCACTATTGGGGAGACTAGTGACAAGGTAACCACGTCGGTAGTGGTAAAAACGAGCGGCACCATCTAGGTACTCTTCTCGGGAGGAAGCCTTGATGCTTAGAGGCGAATCCGGTCTTAGCTAGAGTCTAGTACGTCTATAGGGCCTAGCTAGGCTTAAATAATAACAAACATTTTTTTATTAAGTCCGGGAGGTGCAAGGGGATCTGTCCTCCACCTCCCTCCATCAAACAATATCGCGGGCACCTAGCCCGTTTACTATTATATCAATAAAACAATTTATTCTTTTACCAACATGCCTCGACAATTGCTCCATTTTTTAATAACGTACTTTATCGCTTGAAACTCGACAGTATGCCATTTATCGATAACAATTAACTAAAGCATAAGGGCTACAACAAACGGCCCACTCAACTTCACCCTAAAAAGAGATCAGGAAAAACTACCCTAAGTTCAGCCCACAACTGACTCCTTAACCAAAAAACAATAAAACATAAATAGTCCACAACAAATTGGTGACCACACACCCAATATCTATCAAACTAGACTTCTCAGTTACCAACAATGCAGCCGAATACGAATAGGGCTAAAAGCCGCCATAACTTTAGGAGTTAAAAACTTTAGAGTCCACGGAGAATCATCCCTAGTAGTCAACCGAGCCACATGCACCTGGAAGGTCTATAACGAGAGCCTAGTCCCGTACCAAACCCAAATAGAAACAATATCCCGGGAATTCACCGAAATCAACTTCATACACATACCCCGCGAAGAAAACCAATTCGTTGACGCCCTATCCAAGCTGGCCTCACTAATAAACGTGCCCGACAACCTCTTCTTGATAAGTGTAGTTTGTAGTGCCTTTTTCACTATGTTTTGGTCCCATTTCCTTGTGGAATCGCTCCTTGGGAGCGATTTATGGGCTTCTTATGCTTCCTTTAGTTCGTTTCATGTTCCCGAGACCGATTTGGAAGAGTTGAAGCGATTCCGACTCTATACATACACATTTTGGAGCCAAAGGAGTAAAGGAACGATGACTCGATGCCTTGGAATCGACCCCGAGACCTTGGGACCCAATCCTGAGCCTCCGAGACTCGATCCCGAGTCCCGAGAATCGGCGAGGAAGCCATGAGAGGCAATGAGGGACCAAAGGGCTCTTAAAGGAGGCCTACAAGACCCATCCCGTTCGGGATGAGGTGCGCGTTGAAGATGGCTGCTGTGGGCCCTTCCCGGTCGGGACCAACCCGTCCTGATCGGGATGACAGGGCCGTCCCAGTCGGGACCAACCCGTCCCGGTCGGGACCGTAGACCTGCAGCGCGACTTCTTTTATTTCTTCTCCTTCATTCTTGTACCCATATATATACTCCCCTCTTGTATTAGTAACATATCTTATCATAGTTTAGCATTCCTTAAGCCTCTCTACAACCCTAAAACCCTAGATTTAATCTCACTCATTAGTTTTAATCTTCCTTTAATCTTAGTTAATCCATTGTAATTAGTTCTTGTATTAAGAAGTTCTTGAAGATTGTTCCAAGATTGACAACCTTGGGATTCTATTTGGGTTCTTATTTATACAAGATTGCATCTTTTCATCTTCCTAGTGTTGGTATAATCATTCTTACTCTTGTTCTTAGTTATTTAATCTTGTTTCTATCTTTTTATGTTGTGATTGTTATTGTTCTTGTTATTTATTATGGATGTTTGTTTTGTGATGATGTTTGCTCTTGTTATTGTTGTTTTGTTCTTTATCATGAGTGAGTAGTCTTCTTGTGGGGTTAGTAGGGGGATTAGGGGTAGATTATGGATGATTAGGGTTGATTAAGGGAAAAGGGTGAATCTTTGTTGTTAGTCACATTGTGGGCATTCTATGTGTTTGTTGATATGCTTGTATGAGTTGTAGTGGCCATGCTTCCCATACTTGTGCTCATCTTCTCGTTGATTGTCTATTTTGTGGAAATGTTGAGAATAGTCGTAGTCACGAGAGTGCGGAATAGGGTCTAAGTTGCGAGAGCCCGGACCCATCTTGACATCGGTCTAAGTTGCGAGAGCCCGGACCGACCCTAGCAATTAGGAGACACCTATACCCTTGATCACCCCAATTACCCTTCTACTCCTATGAACCCGACCTACCCCACTTCATTCCATATTTGAGTTCATCCTCTTAGTTAGTCATCATTCCATTAGTTTCATTGTTTAGTTAGTCTCTAGTGTTAGTCTAGTTTTTATCTCTTCTCCATCTTAGTTTTCCAATTATTGTTTCTTTGCACTTGTTTGGTGATTTAGTCTCGTTTTAGGCCGACCTAGTCTAATCCTTGCAATACCCTCCTCGTGGATACGATCCCGACTTACCCTAGCTACCCACTAGGTGTAATCGGTAGTTTATTGACGATTGGGGATTCCACGACAAATCCTTACCATCAATTTGGCGCCGTTGCCGGGGACGGTGCATTGTTTAGACTTAGTTTGCTTACTTCTAGACTTAGTTACCCTTCTTTGTGTTCTCCCATCTTCTCTTGTGAATACTTTATAGTTTTTCTTCTTTTCTTAGCTTTCTTTTCTCTTTGTCTCTAGTTGTGCTTGTTTATTGTCGTTGCCTAGTGCCCACAAAGCACTAGGTATTCTCACGTTTGTTCTAGTGTGTAGTGTATGCCTAGGAGGAGAAGCAACTTCTATCTCTTTAATCCAGAGCCGGAGAGACTCTTTCGAGCCTTTCGCCAACGGACGATTAACCGGGTTAGGATCTCTCAACCAAGTGCAAGCAATACTCATCAAGGGCAAGCTCAAGGAGCTGACTTTAGCGAGTCACCTCGAGAGACGGCCGGGGGGACCTTCATCAATCCCTTCGGTAACTCTTCTTCTCCTAATTCCCCCTCTTCATCTACATCAACACCGTCTACACCACCATCTTCTCCCTTATATCCAATCATGCCGAAGTTCTCATCTCACTCCACTTTTACCGAGGATGTCTTGCCGGGACCGAGTGCATTACCGGAAGCCTATACAGGGAATTTTGTGGCAAAGACTCAATTTATCCAACTTGTGGAGAGGAGCCCATTTAGTGGTTTGCCCACCGAAGACCCGCACCAACATATGGAGACCTTCTCCGATTATTGTGACGCTATATCTCAAACCGGGGTTACTCAAGATCAAATTCGTTGGGTACTCTTCCCGTTTTCTCTTATTGGAAAAGCGAAGCAATGGATCAAGAGTCTCGATAGGGCAACCGACACTTGGAAAAAGCTTGCCTTGGTGTTCTACCAAAAGTTTTACCCTCCGGAAAAGACGAATTTGCTTAGGGCCTCCATCACCGGGTTCCAACAAAGGGATGAAGAAAGCCTATATGAAGCTTGGGAGCGGTTTAAGTCTTTGGTAAGATCGTGCCCTCATCATGGACTCTCACAATGGTTCTTGGTGCAACAATTTTGGAATGGTCTTTATGAGGACTCGAGAGCCATTCTTAACATGGGCTCCAATGGTAGGTTCACCGAGGTTGATGACGACCAAACTTGGGCGAGAATCGAAGAGATGGCGGTGCATAATTCGCAATACTCTAGGCCTAGGAAGGCACATCGAGGAGGCATGCATGAGGTTGATGCTATCACTAAGTTAAGCATTGACCTTGGAGCTCAATTGAAAACACACATGGAGACTATTGACAAGAAGCTCCAAAGCCACCTCAACCAAGTCCAAGGCACTAGTTCCTCCCACCATCAACCGATTCAAGAAGTGAATGCTTTGGGATTTGCACCTCCTTTGCTCTATTTTGGGATGTGTGACACTTGTGGAATCGTTGGTCATGACCCTATGAATTGTAGAGGGAGTATTGAGCAAGTGAACGCCTTTCAAGCGTTCAAGCAAGGTGCCTCCTACTCTAATCAATACCAAGCTTCCAATCAAGTCCCTCAACAACAAGCACTTCAACATCAACAACAACATCGTCCCTATGTTCCACCTCCCTTAAGGGACAACAATCAAGGTTATCAAGGTTATGTGGGTAATCCAAGACCCTTCAACAACTTCAAGCAAAATAACCAAGGTACCTTCCACAACAACAATCAAGGGTTCCAACAAGGGAACTTCAATCAAGGCGGTTTCCAAGGAAACCAAAACTTTCAAAGACAACAAAACCACAACCAAGGCCTTAATCAAGGCAATTCTCATGGGTTCCAAGGGAACCGTCAACAACAAGCTACACAAGGTAATCAACAACAAAGCAAGCCTAGGAGCCGGTCTCCTACTCATGATTATGGCATTCCTCTCACCATCACCGATACTCCACATAATCCATCATCCCCACCTCGGGATTTTGACATTCAAAAGACTTTGATGGAAATACAAAGGAGCAATCAAGATATGAAACAATGTCAAGTGGACATGTCAAGAAACCATCATGAGCTCTTCACTTATATTCAAGGGGAAAACGCGAAGAAAGATGCCCGTATGAAGATACTTGAGACTCAAGTATCTCAACTCGCTTCGGGGAGCTCCTCAAGGCAAAAGGGGCAACTACCTTCTCAAGGTGTAACTCCAAATTTTTAGCATGTGAATGCTATCACCACAAGGAGAGGTACATCCTATGACCCCCCCTCTATTCCCTAGTGAGCAAGAGCCAATGCAAGAACCAACAATGGAAATGGCATCTCCAACTCAAGAAGAATCAAGCTTTGATAATCCAATGGAGGAACAAGTTTTATGGGAAGTTGAAAAACCCCAAGAAGACAACCCTCCCCCACTTCAAGAGAAAGACAAGGGTAAAAGGAAAGTGTCCTTTGAGGAGTCCAACCCTATTGAGCAAAACAAGTACCAAATCAAGTTGCCTTTCCCATCAAGGCAAATGAAGACTAAGGTGGACACTCAATACGACAAGTTCCTTAGTATTGTGAAGAAATTGGATGTTAGTGTCCCGTTTACCGAGTTACTTACCCAAATCCCGGCATATGGTAAATTCATGAAAGAAATCTTGGCTAGGAAGAGGTCCATCGACAAGGAAGAGACGGTAGCGTTCACGAGGGTGGTGAGCGAGCTTATTCAAGGTTCCACGATTCCGAAGTTGAAGGATCCGGGTAGTTTCTCGATCCCTTGCACCATAGGCAATTTCATGATCAAGAATGCATTATGTGACTTGGGCGCGAGTGTGAGCATCATTCCCTATTCTATTTGTTGCCGACTCGGAATGAAGGAGTTGAAATGTACGTCCCTCACCCTCCAAATGGCCGATAAATCATTAAATCGACCATTGGGAATGTTAGAGGACGTACCGGTACGAGTCGGGAAATTCTTCATTCCGATAGACTTCGTTGTGCTTGATATGCCGGAGGATGCAAACACTCCCATTATTCTTGGGCGCCCATTTCTACACACCGCCGGTGCCATGATCGACGTGAAGAAGGGTAGGATCACATTTGAGTTAGGCGAGGAAAAGATAGTGTTCGACCTCCAAGGTAACACTTCGCCTACTAGCGATGAGTCATGCAATATGATCCAAGCCACGGGAGACGTCGGTCTAGGGGAGGAATCGGGACAAAGCTTGAAGAAGTACTCCTATGTACTTGAGGATGATGACTCCGATTTGGAGGAAGATGAGAGTCCACATCATGGGTTAGGTGACAAATACAATGACAAGGAGCAAGATGAGCCTCCCTTGAGGCCACATGAAGATCGGTGGACGTTTGGGTATATCCCGAAAGACCGCAAGTACAAGTTCAAGCCTTTGAACTTGGAAGATCGGGATGCCCCGGGAACTTCAAGGCAAGGCCATGAAGAGCCTTGGTATGTGGCGGTTACATTACGAGCTTGATTGAAGACTTCGCTAGGGCCTTTGACTTGTTCCTACGTGCCCTTGATGGGGATGGAATCGGTTTCAAGGTTGTTGAAAAAGAATGAAGAGTGCATCATCCTTGGTTTGACGGAGTTCCACAAGAACCGTCTCATTGTATATATTTCTTAATTGTAGTTAGTTTGAGTTTTGTGATATTCTTGTTGTTTGGATTGATTGATGAGCGTAGTGAGGGAGAGAATTTAATGTGTGTTGGAGCTTTGTTGATAGGTGAAGTGCATGTGATTCCTAGAAAGGAATGGTTGACGATGGAGTTTGGCTTGCGAGCGAGGAAGTCGGTTTTTGAAGCTTGGAGCAAGCTTTTAGGATTGTGGAAGGTGAAGAAGACCCATCCCGGCCGGGAAGAGGCGTCCCGACCGGGACGGGCATGGCATCCCGACCGGGAGGGAGTCATCCCGATCGGGATGGGGGTGCACAAATTCGAGCTCACTGGAGGCCCATCCCGACCGGGAAGGAAGCGTCCCGACTGGGATGGGTGAGACATCCCGACCGGGACCGATCATCCCGACCGGGACCGATCATCCCGACCGGGACGAGCACCTGCTCCCTCTTTGTGTTTCTTCTTCGCAAATCGAGTCCACCCATCCATTATACCCCCTCCCAGCCTCCCTACTCCTCCTTACTCCTACCATATGACCCGTACACCTCACCTTACACCGAAATCCACATAAATTTTCATCCCCTCGAACCATTACTACCCCGACCGTGAGTTCTTCTTGAGTGTGAAGCGAGATGGCAACCGAGAAGACAAGCGACGAGCCTCTAATGATCATCGAGACGATGGAGCAAGTGAGTTACTAGCCGCTCGGTTTGGGTAACTATCCTTACTTTTCCGTCTTTTTATCGCTTGTTTTCTCCTATTCGCCCCCTTCCCCTTGAGTCACGGTATCTTAGTGGCCTTCGAGGCCATAGTATGGTTGCTCCCGACTCCCGATGACGTGATTGCGTCGAGAGTCAATTGTTTAATCCAATTTTACAAGATTTTCACCCCTTTTTAGGAGTTAGTCGGATTTGGACGGAATCCGGGCTAGGTGACTTGATTACACCTAGCCCTCCCCTCCCATTTCCTTTTGTTTCCTTCTTTTTATTTTCTTCCCCCTTCCATATCTTTTCTTGTCTCGGCCCATGGTGACTTGATTACACCCCGGCCGGACGCTTTCTACCCTTTTCTCCATCTTTTCTTTTTGATTTTTAGCTTTATTTTCATAGTTTCTTTTCTTTTCTTTTGTCTCTCCGCACACTACGATCGAGCATGAGGACATTGCTCGGATTAAGTGTGGGGGAGCGATATTCTATCGTAGTTAGTTTTATTTTCTAAGTTTTTCGAAAAAATCTTAAAAACCCTAAAAATTTGAATTTTTTTCACAAAAATCAAAAAGATTTTCTTTTTGTGTCTTTTTCTTTTGTGTCGTTGTGTCGTATATTTGTTTTGTATTGTGTGTGTTTTGCCTCCCTTTTCCTTATAGGTTTGAAGACATCCGGTAACATCTTCTAACCCTCTTTCCCTCTTTATTCCTTGTGATGTTTGGAGAAGGTTGTGTTGAGGTGTGCTCGGGTGGAGCTTGTACATACTTGTGGTGGATTTGGTGACTTGCTTGGAAATTCGGGGTGGTGTGTGTGTTTATGTTTTTGTCTTGTTTTGTTTTATTTTGTTGCCTTTTGTTTCTTTTCCTTTCATTTTCGTTGAGTCTTTGTTTTGTGTTGTGATTGTTGAGTCTTGTGTGTAAATGATTTTCGAAAACCCGATTTAGAGGCTAGTGTGCGAGTGTTTACTTTCCCTTTTTAGTAGTGTGAATCGAGTCTTGGACTTTTGTCTAGTAGAATGACCCTAAATCAATGAATTCGTTGGTCCTTTACCTTGAGTCCACCTAGCTTACTAGGGATTTACTACGGGATTTGCATTTTGACCATTATGACCACCCACGGTGTGAAAAGGCCTTGGTTACCGAGTCTCGTCCCCTAGGTGACCGTGTTTAGGATTGTTTTGATTAGTCCAAGTTCTCCACTTTTTGTGGGTTTGAAGGGAAGGGCCCGTCCCGACTTACCCATTCACCTACCTCCTACACATACCCACACAAATAAAATGCAATTTGTCGAACTCTCTCTTTCACAATTGTCAAGAAGTGCCAAAAATGCCAAATCTTGCCAAAAGGGCAAAGAAAAGAAAAGAAAGAAAAATGAAAGAAAGAAAAGAATGAAGAAAAAGAAAAGGCACAAAATCCAAAAAGAAAATAGAAAAGAAGAAAAAGAAATGGCATGGCAACAAACAAAGCAAAATGTCAAAAAGAAAGAAAAGTGCCAAAAGAAAACCCGTCTCACAAAAAGAAAACCCCACAAAAATAAGCCTCTTTCCGACTTTTGCCGTGAAGAGCCTACCAAAGGACCGAGTCCCTAGGAAGGATGATAGCGGCATTAGTCGGTCTTTCCTCATTTTGCATATTTCCACCTTTTTACTTGGACTAATTAGGCGGTTTTGGACACGGGACGACCCTCTTGGCTCACGCTAAAGGGGGCGGGGTCTCACTTACCTACAGTGTCGACTAACACCGTGGTTCATCCTTTTTCCACTCCGCCGATCGTCCCGATAGTACGTTTTTAGAAAGTTAGGAGGACCTAGGTAAGTTACCAACGTTTTTGTTGCTTTATCGTCATACTATTAGGGTTTAGTCCACCTTGGTTTGTATTGCTAGCTTGGGAACGTTGTCACTTTCCTCGAGTCTTAAACCGGTGCTTCTTTCACCGCTTTTAGAGGGAAGCGGTATTTCTTTTGTTTTGGGTTCAACCGTCTAAGTGTTTGTTTATTTGTGTGTTGTGTCCGGTTGCATCCACGGTTTTGTCGCAAGACCCCACTTGCCTTGCGGAGTGCACCTTTCCTCTAAGTGCACTCGCGTGAGTTGAAAGGGCGTTGGGTGCGCTAATACCCACTCAGTTAGTTTAGTACTTAGTTTGTGCTTTCTCGTGGGCGAGTAAGGGTTAAGTGTGGGGAGTTGATAAGTGTAGTTTGTAGTGCCTTTTTCACTATGTTTTGGTCCCATTTCCTTGTGGAATCGCTCCTTGGGAGCGATTTATGGGCTTCTTATGCTTCCTTTAGTTCGTTTCAGATTCCCGAGACCGATTTGGAAGAGTTGGAGCGATTCCGACTCTATACATACACATTTTGGAGCCAAAGGAGTAAAGGAACGATGACTCGATGCCTTGGAATCGACCCCGAGACCTTGGGACCCAATCCCGAGCCTCCGAGACCCGATCCCGAGTCCCGAGAATCGGCGAGGAACCCATGAGAGGCAAGGAGGGACCAAAGAGCTCTTAAGGGAGGCCTACAAGACCCATCCCGTTCGGGATGAGGTGCGCGTTGAAGATGGCTGCTGTGGGCCCTTCCCGGTCGGGACCAACCCGTCCCGATCGGGATGACAGGGCCGTCCCGGTCGGGACCAACCCGTCCTGGTCGGGACCGTAGACCTGCAGCGCGACTTCTTTTATTTCTTCTCCTTCATTCTTGTACCCATATATATACTCCCCTCTTGTATTAGTAACATATCTTATCATAGTTTAGCATTCCTTAAGCCTCTCTACAACCCTAAAACCCTAGATTTAATCTCACTCATTAGTTTTAATCTTCCTTTAATCTTAGTTAATCCATTGTAATTAGTTCTTGTATTAAGAAGTTCTTAAAGATTGTTCCAAGATTGACAACCTTGGGATTCTATTTGGGTTCTTATTTATACAAGATTCCATCTTTTCATCTTCCTAGTGTTGGTATAATCATTCTTACTCTTGTTCTTAGTTATTTAATCTTGTTTCTATCTTTTTATGTTGTGATTGTTATTGTTCTTGTTATTTATTATGGATGTTTGTTTTGTGATGATGTTTGCTCTTGTTATTGTTGTTTTGTTCTTTATCATGAGTGAGTAGTCTTCTTGTGGGGTTAGTAGGGGGATTAAGGGTAGATTATGGATGATTAGGGTTGATTAAGGGAAAAGGGTGAATCTTTGTTGTTAGTCACATTGTGGGCATTCTATGTGTTTGTTGATATGCTTGTATGAGTTGTAGTGGCCATGCTTCCCATACTTGTGCTCATCTTCTCGTTGATTGTCTATTTTGTGGAAATGTTGAGAATAGTCGTAGTCACGACAGTGCGGACTAGGGTCTAAGTTGCGAGAGCCCGGACCCATCTTGACATTGGTCTAAGTTGCGAGAGCCCGGACCGACCCTAGCAATTAGGAGACACCTATACCCTTGATCACCCCAATTACCCTTCTACTCCTATGAACCCGACCTACCCCACTTCATTCCATATTTGAGTTCGTCCTCTTAGTTAGTCATCATTCCATTAGTTTCATTGTATAGTTAGTCTCTAGTGTTAGTCTAGTTTTTATCTCTTCTCCATCTTAGTTTTCCAATTATTGTTTCTTTGTGTTTGTTTGGTGATTTAGTCTCGTTTTAGGCCGACCTAGTCTAATCCTTTCAATACCGTCCTCGTGGATACGATCCCGACTTACCCTAGCTACTCACTAGGTGTAATCGGTAGTTTATTGATGGTTAGGGACGTGACAAATCCCTACCATCACTTCTCTATGCCTATTTACGTAGAAAGGAGTGTACAACCCGCCTACATCCACAACCTCGAAACCGACAACACCCCCGAGGAACCCTGGTACATAATAATCCTAGACTTCAAAACCAACGGATCATACCCACCAACACTAGCACCAGAAGCAAAAGAGCCCTACGAATACAAGCTGCTCATTACGTCCTAAACCAAGGACAACTATACAAACGAACCCCACAAGGAGTACTCCTTAGATGCATAAACAAAACTCAATCCGAGAAATTCATGGAAGAAGTACATGGCAGGGAATGCGGACCCCACATGACCGCACACCTATTAGCCCGAAAATAATGAGACTAGGCTATTACTGGACTACCCTAGAGGCAGATTGCCAGCAACATGTCCGCCACTGCCACAACTGCCAAATATTCGCCAACATCCAACACCTACCGCCATACCCACTCCACACCATAACAACACCCTGGCTCTTCTCTACCTGGAGAATTGACATCATAAGAAAAGGTACACTCGTCCGGAATCGGCAGACACTGTTTTATACTAGTGGCTGTCGATTACTTTACCAAATGAGTAGAAGCAGCCTCTTACACCTTACTAACCTCCAAACAAGTAGTCAAATTCCTACCAAATAACATCATCTGCCGCTACGGCATACCCCACGAAATCATTAGTGATCAAGGGGCTCACTTCAGCGCCGACACCCAAAAAATCCTAGACAAATTTAAAATCCAAAGACACAAATCCTCACCATATAGACCTCAGACAAACGGGGCCGTAGAGGCCGCAAACAAAACCATTACCACAATCCTTAAGAAAATGATAGACAACTACTAGGATTGGCCAAACAAGATACCCTTCGCATTATGGGGATACCGAACCTCCTACCGAACACCCACCGAAGCCACACCCTACCACCTAACCTACTGCTCTGAGGCTGTGCAACCCATAGAGTTGGAAACACCCTCTCTGATGATACTAGCCGAAAGAGGCATTCCCGAAGAAGAATGGAACCAAAAGCGTTACGATGATCTAGTTCCGGACGTCCGTCCGCACCGCCCGGCGTCCCGCGTATGGGGCGATGTTTCGGACCTCGATTCGGATGATGATCCAGACTTGTACTAGACGGGTGAGGACACCCGTGTTTCCGTTTGGGAATCGATCGAGTCGTGGTTTTAAATGTTTAAAGATCGATTTATTTGGTAAGGCGACCTTTTTAGTGAACTGAATTCGTTGCCGATTTGTGGAGTCGTCACCGTGTCAATTATGGGGACTCGGAAACCGTTCAAGTCAACTTTGATCCCTTGCCGGCTCAAAGTTGAGTGGCACGGGACCTAAAGATAAAGACTTGTACCCTTAAGCACTTCATGCCTGGAATGACTCTCATTGCCAATGGTTTCGGACATCCGGAAACCGTCAATTCTGAGTAAGGGGTGAGGGTACGTATTGGGAAGCCAACATCCGACAGATGTCAACACCCAATCCCGCCCGCACTATAGTGGCCTCTACTAATCAATCGGTGGGCTGATAACCTAGTTATTTTGTTGTGGTCGAAATACTGTAACATCCGTTGTCTTAACCCTATACCTTTTGCTATGTCGGTTGTTTAAAGACAAGTTTTGTCGTCAACGTGGTTGTGTTTACATTTTTTGCATGTGATTTCACGTGACAAGCAGGCCTTGAAAAGATGCATGTAGGAGAGTAGAGATTACTAGTATTATACGTATTAGCAAATCAGTTTTAACTTGATAATACGGATATTAGTCGTTCTCATGGTATACCTTACCTTGTATTCTGCTTAAGATGCATCGGCCCGGTATTATTAAAGATGCGTCGAACCTAGTAAGGCGAGCACCTGGACTAATATGGAACCTGACCATCACTTTGTTCAATTTTAGTTGTTTTACGTTTTGAATTCCGTGTTAGGTGATTTAGCATGCAATTATAAGGTCATAAAAGCAATAAATTATACGAAAAACTGTAAATGCGAATGTAAGTAAATCACATTGTGAGGAGTTGCACCCTCGGAGTATACACTAAACGGGACACGATGGATAGATAGTTTGAGAATGGATTTCGGAATTACTCGGGTCTATTTAGTGTATTTTTAGTGTTTGCGGTTGAAGTTGGGACATTACGTATTTTAGTAGGTGTTTGTGGACCTAGCGTCCACACCTAGTGTTGTCGTAGTGCATAATAATAGAAAGTACGAATATGGAAAGTTTTGTTTAGATGGCAACCTAGTGATGACTCGACTTCAATAGGTGGATCCTCCTAGCTTGACCAGTGACCCCAGCAGAGCTCCGTTACCGTTGACCCTTCCTGCGGCTACTCCGGCAGAGCTTCGTTACTACGGGCTGATTCTGCGGCTAATCCGGCAGAACTTCGCCACTAGAGTTGAGCTAGTCGAACACAGGCACCTCGATATCGAGTGGGGTGCTCGAAAGTGAGGAGTAGCGTCGATGTCGCTTTTTTATCGGAATTACGATCGAGTGGATCGTTTGCCTCGGGTGTTGGAGTGTGAGCCCTTAGTGAGAGATTAGAGGGAGAAGAAAAGATGAGATGTCGAATGAATGAGGTGAAGGGGGGGTATTTATAGGTGTTTTCGGCCCTCGTCTCCCACATGGACGCCTGAGTTGAGGCGCACCAAGACTCAGGCGCTAGGGCTTAGGCGCGGGGAGACTAAGACGCGTGAGCTGGGGCGGTTGGGATTCTGAGGATACGATTTTGATACTTTCCAAAACTGAGAGGGAGAGTATAATACGAAGCTTGGGAACTAAGGCTTCCGTGCGTGTTACCCTAGCGCCGTGAACATTAGTGAACCTCGGGTATGCATCTCGAGGTTCACTTGGCGCGGTGTTGACTCGGCTCGAGTTTCGGGACCGAATCGGGGTCTCGATGTCAGAATTGACTTTAATTAGTGTCTATGCGACCGTAACGACACGACTAAGGCTGCCATCATGTTAGTTTAATTTGCCCGAGTAATCTATTTGATCTATTCTATAGAAAAACTACCTAAAACATCGCGAACTCGTGTCGTGTTGCAGTCCTATCATCATTGGGTGTTTGTTGGGCACTTCTGCAACCACCAGGTCCAAATCTAGGTGTCTACAGAAGCCCTCACTTTGACCGAGGCTTGGACAAGGCGAAAGTCAATGTATAGCCGCCTAGGTCAATCGAAGATTAAGACCTGGTGGCTGTCCGATCGGGTCGTTTTAAGTCCATTAGACTGCTTGTTGAGGCTCGCCATCCAAGGCTTAGAAGTCATGCCTGACGTCTTCGCTTCCGATTGCTTGCTTGGGCCCGGGCCGTTGCTGGTCATCTCATTCTTGATTCTTTATGCGCGCGTGCTTTGTCTTCTTCGGTTTATCTAAAGGTTTTGTTCAATTTTAAGTGTTTTCGTGCGTAGGTGACGCGTTAAGCGTGGGTGTAAGGAATGTTCATATGTGTTGGCTTCCATTTTGAACAAACATTTTTGGGATGCTTGTGAGCCGTTGATGAAATAAAACGTTCGAGGGCGGCATTCTCCACTCGAGCGGCTTTCTTTAGGATGCTTGTGACCCCTTGGGCGAAATAAGGCTAAACAAAAATATTCCAGAGCCTCAGTCTCCACTCGAATACTAGTCTTCGGAATGTCTGTGATCCCTAGGACAAAACAAACAAAATAAACTACATGAGGGCATCGGTCTCCACTCGGGTAGCTGTCTATGGGGATGCTCTGACCCCTAGGACAAAATAAACCATAATAAACTGCTTAAGGGCGTCAGTCTCCACTCGAGCAGCTGTCTTTGGGGATGCTCTGACCCCTAGGACAAAATTGCTGTTGTAAACTACGCGAGGGCGTCAGTCTCCACTCGAGCAGCTGTCTTTGGGGATGCTCTGACCCTTAGGACAAAATTGTTGTTTTAAACTACTCGAGGGCGTCAGTCTCCACTCAAGCAGCTGTCTTCGGGAGTGCTTTGACCCTTAGGACAAAATTGTTGTTGTAAACTACTCGAGGGCGTCAGTCTCCACTCGAGCGGCTGTCTTTGGGGATGCTCGGACTCCTAGGACAAAATCACAGTTGTAAACTACTCAAGGGCGTCAGTTTCCACTCGAGTAGCTATCTTCGGGAATGCTCTGACCCCTAGGACAAAATTGCTGTTGTAAACTACTCGAGGGCGTCAGTCTCCACCCGAGTAGCTGTCTTCGGGGATGCTCTGACCCCTTGGACAAAATTGTTGTTGTAAACTACTCGAGGGCGTCAGTCTCCACACGAGCAGCTGTCTTCGGGGATGCTCTGACCCGTAGGAAAAAATTGCTGTTGTAAACTACTCGAGGGCGTCAGTCTCCACTCGAGCGGCTGTCTTTGGGGACGCTCTGACCCCTAGGACAAAATCGCTATTGTAAACTACTCGAGGGCGTCATTCTCCACTCGAGTAGCTGTCTTCGGGGATGCTCTGACCCCTAGGACAAAATTGCTGTTGTAAACTACTCGAGGGCGTCAGTCTCCACTCGAGTAGCTGTCTTTGGGGATGCTCTGACCCCTAGAAAAAAATCACTATTGTAAACTACTCGAGGGCGTCAGTCTCCAATTGAGCAGCTGTCTTCGGGGATGCTCTGACCCCTAGAACAAAATTGTTGTTGTAAACTACTCGAGGGCGTCGGTCTCCACTCAAGTAGCTGTCTTCGGGGATGCTCTGACCCCTAGGGCAAAATTGATGTTGCTGTGCCTCCGGGATACTAACGTCCCTCGGGCAAAATTGTTGTTGCTGTGCCTCCGGGATACTAACGTCCCTCGGGCAAATTCTTGTTGTTGTGCCTCCGGGATACTAACGTCCCTCGGGCAACATTGCTGCTGTTTTGCCTCCGGGATACTAACGTCCCTCGGGCAAAATTGCTGTTGGTCTGCCTCCAGGATACTGACGTCCCTTGGGCAAAATTGCTGTTGTTTATTCGTTTTAGTTAAATCTTGTTTTGCAGGTTTTATCCTGTTCGAGTTTGTTCTTGCTTTTGTCTCGGTTTGTTTACGCATTTGAGTCTTGCTCAGAGTTCGTCTAGATTAGTTTGAATTGCTTTATTATGCGTTCGGGTGCAGCGTTTAGGTTAAGTACAGTTCTTATGCTTGTTTCATTATCGAGAATGCATTATCAATGTTGATTAGTAATTGCTCCGTTATTGTTATTTTACTTGTCTTAAGGGTGCGTGTTTTTATGTGTATCGAACCTCGAGTCTTGTTTGTTTTGCTTTAGTCTGTACTGGGCCGTTTAGACGCGCATCCGTCTGCGCCCTAATATTCAGACGCCTAGCCCCCAGCATGCTAGGATTCAGGTGCGTCGCTTGGGGTGGTCGGGTTTCTGTGGACCGGGTCTGTTTAAGTAATCGAAAATTGGGGGCGCTCGTTCCATTTGATCTAAAACTCGACCGCATCACCCCCTTCGCCTACAAATCGATTTCTCGACTTTCTTTGCCAAATTTGTCTCGATTTTCCGTCGTGCGTGACAATGTCGACTCCGGGTAAGCATTCTTTACTTCTTTATTGTCAGTTTTGTTTGATTTGATCGATTATGAGTTCGTTTTGTTGAAAACCCTAGAAAATCGATTTGGGTGTTTTTGATTTACTAAGTTTCGATGCTTGTGCATAATCTCATTGTTAAATTAAGGTTGATTAGAGCTTGTTAAAGTAGTTATAAGCTTGATAAGGGTTTTCGAGGTACGATAATGGCTCCCTATGGAAATATGTTTGGAATGCTAGGGTTAAGGACTGTTTTTCCGATTATTCCCGTATTTATTTTGCGTAATTTTGCTCAAATAGTGTTTGTGAGGATGTGGGTAGCTCTCTTGTTGATTCTTATGGGCTAGAATGACCTTTAGGACCCTCCATGAGGTCTTGTGTGTCTTAAGACGGACCAAAAGGTGTCGTAACGACGCCGGATTTTCCCGAAACTACTTCCATTGTGACCGGGATCGAAAATGCGTGCTAGCGGCTTTCTCGGAATTTTGATATCCTTATCCGAAATTTTGACCTGTTTAAGCTGCTTTAGTCTGATTAGAGATATGTTTTTTGTTTTTTGTTTGGTTTCATAGCTAGAGATGATACCGAGCGTTCCGAGGGAACTTGCTCGGTTGGTGCTAGTGAGGAGGTTGTTGGGGCGAGTTCACAGACTCCTCGAGGGATTCCCAGGAGGCGATGGAGCATCTCGTCTCAGCGCCACAACCCCAGAGACCATTAATGAGGCTGATTTTGATAGAGTGAAGAAGCGTAAGCTTCTGGAGAAGGTGGGTAGGAGGGTTCATGTTCCGGTTCCTGTACCGGAGAACGAGGAGGTCTGTTACGAGCATCCCGATTGGGCTCGGGACTGGGATGGTCATCAGCTGATGTTTCACCTTGACCTTCACGTTTCTCATTGTATCGTGCATGGTCTGGTGAGTGTCCTATTCGTGCTTATTAGTTATGTCTCAGATTTTTCTTTTTGCTCGGGTTAGATTAGGTTTGCTTATTCTCGTATTGTTTTGGTTTGCAGCCCCCAGGTTCGATGAGGAATTTCTCGGGATTTACTACGTGTCTCGATATTTACTTTCAGAAGTTGACCCCTGCAGTAAAGGAGATTATCACGAGGACCGCTCTAGGTCCCGTGGTCGAGCAGTGGGTCCGGATGGTGGGTTGCAACACTAAGTGAAACCTTATGGTGATTAGGGCGATGATAGATCGCTTTCATGATACTACATCGACCTTCCACATGGCTTTTGAGGAGGTCGGGATGACCCTAGAGAATTTTGGGATGATTATTAATTTGCCCTGGGGTCCGGATAGGATTAGGTGGGCCGCCGAAGGTCCTAGGCTAGATAGCGATGAGGTGCGGGGCCTCATCGGGGATTGTTTGGAGCGTGAGGCATATAGTGCGCCTCATGCTCTGGTGAGCTCGTATATCACCGATCACTTCGAGCGAGTGGCGGTGTTAGAGGGTCGAGAACCCAACACGCCGGAGCAAGATGCCCGGCTGTGGTTGTGGTATTTTCTAGAGTTGACCCACTTCTCGGATAAAGGCGAGAGGTTTAGTACTAGGATTTTGCCTTTCCTAGCTGAGCTGGCCCAGCTAGGACGTTATGATTGGGTGACCGCGGCTTTTGCGGAGATGACTCGCTGTCTGCAAGTCATGGTGAGGCCGTTGGTGATAGGGTCGGCTTCAGTTGTGCCTATCGTGGGTCCGGGCCTTATACTGGAGGTTAGTTGCTATTCTCGCTTTTGTATTTCAAGTTCTACTTACTTTCGGCTTGGTTTTTCTAAAGTTGTTTTGGGATTTTACATTCTTGGATCTACTCCTATTTCCCGTGTTTGGCACCTAAGACGGTGCGGGTTCACCCGAAGAGATTCCCGGCGGGAATCGAGTGGAGGTTGGCTCAGTCTAAGAGCACAATCAGCCATTACCTGTCGGAGAATGCGTTGGTTAACAAGCTACGCCTCGAGGATGTAAGTTTTCCTTTTAAAGACTATTTTGTTCAATAGCCCTCAAGGTTTGGGACTCATTGGGATGTTGGTTCTACTTGTGTAGTTTATGGCCCGCCCTTGGGCCGATTATGAGGGCGTGCCAGGGTATGTGACTGCGGAGCTAAGGCCTCGGAGTTTTAGGAGGATGCTCCTTCCTGCGTTGTTTCGCCCAATTTGGTATCTGGGCGAGCGGTTGGTGCGTCAGTGTCTGTATGATGATTTTAGGGTGCCGGTTGATCCTCCCCGGACCATGTTCAGACCACCGACCACCGCAGAGGTCCTCGAGGATAGGGACGGAGAAGGAGGCGATACACTCTTGGTGCCTGGTGCCTCCTATCTATCTCACGTCACCCGGCCGTTAGCCTGGTACCGCCTCGTGGTAATGTTCTAATTTTGGTTCTATGGTTTGTTTCGTGGTTTATTATTTCTTTGCCCTCTGACCGACCTATTTGTCGTTTTGTCAGTTGGCCGATCCGGCCGATGAAATCCAGCCCCCAGATTTTATCCAGACGCTGCTTAGGGTGGACGCGGCCGGGATACCTTTTACCGAGCCTCTTCCCCCGTGTTCTGCCGAGGAAATGGATGTCGGTATAGAGTGGCGTGACCGGGTATACCGGGTGAGTTTTGGCTTTCGTTTTCGATTTGGGTTCTAAGGTTTAGGATTGGTTTATCTAACTTTTATGGTTTCAACTCTCAGGTTTCGTCAGCTTGCCATCAGCGGTTGTGGCAGGCCGCCAACTGCTTCCGGGCCTATGCCTTGAGGGTTTCCCGTGACACTTCGGGCCTCGATCGGTGAGTTTGCATGACTAAGGTGGTTTTCTAGGTTGCTTGCGTGTTTTCCTAATGTTTGAGTGTATTCGCAGGATGTCTCGGATATGGTGGGACAGCTGGAGACTCGGGTGACCGAGCTCGAGGCGAGAGAGGTTGAGTCGCAACGGCTCCTGCAGTCTCGGGCTGACGAGATCGCTTTCCTTAAGGAGCAGCTGCCTCGGTCTCGGGGAGAGACCTCTGCGCAGGGTGAGGCTAGGCGTCGGCTTGAGAGAGAGACTGAGGCTGAGGCTGAGGCTGCGGCTACGGGTGCTACCGCGGAGGTTGGAGGAATCCCTAAGACAGCTATCCTAGACATGCTGTCGGGGATGGATGGTAGTGCGTCTCCTCTTCTAGACTTGGAGGATCTAGATTTGGATGATGACATTTGCGAGGTTGTGATGGCCATTGGTGCGACTTCTAGGGGTCCTCCCTAGCCTCTATTTGTGTATGGATGCGCATATTTTGTATGTTCGTTTTAGATTCTTAGTAATCAAATTAGTTGGATTAGTCTTGTGTTTGGTGAATTTATTTACCTAGATTGACAAGTAATCACTCTTTCGTTTGTTTGCTTTGCGAATTGACCTAGTTTAGGGCATGTTAGCGTTGCACGAGAGTATGAAAACCGTTTCTTTCGGATATTTTGAAATGCGTTAGTTTGAGCCGGGAATCGGATCAGGTAGTACGTCGATTAAAATGTTTTGACTCGAGACATGCAGAATGTAAGGAATGCTCTTGTAACTAAAATGTTTCAGATGAATGCGTGTTCGGTGTTGGGAGACAAGTGTAATCGTCCCGACATTAATATTTAAAATGAGGCAAAAAAAAGGCTAGACCACTTTTGAAAATAGTGGACCACTTTTGAAAAAAGTGGACCACTTTTTTATACTTAAATGATAGTGTCGTACTAGGCTACAGATGCGGATTGACGATGCCGTTAAAGGCTACAACACGCCTATGTGGGGTAGCTTCTCCCCCTAAAAAGAAAATAAAAAGAACGTCTAAGTCTGGTGGATCCGACGGGTGAAATGTGTTGTCCGTGTGGACATGTCACTCTTTGACGGGCATTTCGGCTTTTGGAAAGGGGTTTAGCGACTTCAGAAGGTTGTTCCTGACGTCCGGGGTTGTCGAATGTGAGTAAAAGGTTAAGGATTGTGGAGATAACTTTACTACAGAATAAGGAAGCTATGTGGGCCATTGTCACTAAGCATCCGACCAAAGACGACGTTACCGATCCTAGTATTCGTCAGTTCATCCAGATGGGCCTAGACTGACAAGACCCATATTGAAAATGTGAATGACGAGGGGAAGTGAGATTGGCTAGGCTCGCTTTTGGTTAGGGAGGTGGAAGGTTGCGTTAAGAGGGTCAATGGTGAGAGACCCAAGCAAGCACACACGAATGGCATGGGAAAGGAAGAGTTGGACCGGTAGAGCCCAGCCGTTTTATATTATGTCTTACTAGTTGATATTATGTGGCGTATTAGTACTAGTTTTTTGTGGAGTTTTGACACGTTGTTGCTTTCCGGGATATCCGGATTTCGGATGCTTGATGTAAATGCCTCGACAAAGGCTCGATTTAACCAAATTTTATTAATGAGAAGCACATTGTCATTATTTATTTTATTTTTTTGTGGTGACTCGCAACTCGATTCTTCATTTTACCCGGAGCGCCCTTTCGGGTTTTCACTCCGTCCTCGGCTCACCTTTTTTGCTTTCTTTTTTTTCTTTCTTTTTTTTTTTTGTTTTTTTTTTGTTTTTTTTTGTTTTTTTACGACGGCTCACAACTCGTTTCTTCATTTTTCTCGGAGCGCCCCTCCGGGTTCTCACTTAGTCCTCGGCTCGTCGTTTGTGCTTCGTCATTGGAATCACTCGTTAACCGGAACGTGGAAAAAGGTTTTGGTTTGTATGTGAATCGAGTAATCAATTTTGTTATTTGGTTGGTTGTAGCCGAACAAGGGTTGCCTACGTATCCGTGTTTAGACGGAATCAAACCATGTTCGTAGTTCTTTTATAGATGTGAGTGATTTTGCTTTAGACTCGTTATGCCAATTATCGATGTGAGATGTTTAGAGTGTATTCTCCCTAGTTAAATAACTGAGGCGGAGTGATTGGGTGTAACCTCTTGAAAGTGACAATTACCGAGATACCGTGTATGGGTCAGGGTGACTGGCTTGGATGGTTTTGGAATGTGGAGCTAGGTAGTAAGTGGTTTCGATAGATCAAAATCTGGAGCTTGATTTTTGTGGAGTTAGGGCTGTGGGCTAAGGTTTCGTAATGCGGTAGGAAAGGGGAAGCTGAGTAAAAATGACTCAGACTTCAATCGGGCGGGAAGTAAATTACGTGGGATCTAATTTCCATGTCTGGCCCTAACGGTTGGGATTATCCTATTGAGCTTGAATCCTCAAAACTTCGGACTGACTCCTAAAAAGTGTCTCGGGAAGGCCTTAAGGGTTGTAATGTAGGGAGGCTAGTATTTGGGTGCTGGCTGACTGTCCTGTTCATTTTCTTTTTCTCTTTTCTCTTTTTTTGTTTTGCTTTTCGTTTGGACTTTGTACTTAAAGTGTAGTTGAATGATTGGGGGTTTCATTTTGACCGTTGAGTTTGGTCTTGATCATTGAATTGGGCCGGTTTAGCTTGACCTTAGTTTCATTTTTTCCCTGGCTCCTTTTGGTCATTTAAGACTTCTTTTTCTTTTTCTTCTTGTCAGACTAGCACCTATGGTAAGAATTGGTCGGTCTTAATTCGAGGGGTGTTTATAGTGGGAAACGAGTTTGCCTTCCGTCTTTGATCACAGGCTGAGAGACTATCTAGATTTGTCATAGGATTCATTAATGCTCGTTCTAAAGGATAGTTTGTGGCTTTCTATACCAGGCATGGAATAGGTACAAAAAGGAACACGGGATCTCGGTTCTTGTAATTCCTCGTTGTTTTGAGGTTTGTTTGATTGTTATCGGTAAATGGCATAGTATCGAGTCGATGCCAATTGTAATATATAACGAGTTTCGTAATTATGACGGATACTTCAACCCAACACACTGTCAATGCGAGTTTTGGAATAACATGCCAATTGAGGAATCGAGAAATAAGGAAACAATTGGAGATTTTGGAAAATTAAGAGAAATCAATACAAGAGTTTTGGATTAACCCTAAGAACTTATCACTGAAAGAACCACGCAACCCTAGGAGATCAAACTTTTGGAATATAAATGTTTAGGGTGCCATAAGAACAATGAATTTCGATATGATTGATAATTTAGGATATACAATTATCAGTCGTGATGAACCTAAAGAGATCAAAACTAATAAACGTTTTAAAATTTTATGAAAATTAGGAACAACCTTTATTTGATTGGATTAATACCTTAAGCCAAACCAAACATTTCCATAGAACATCCAATATTGTTTTTAAGGAACATAGATTATCACGTTATATATGGAGTTAGAAATCATAATAAACCAAATCTCGAAATGACCCGAGATTGTTTTACTTTTGAGAACTTGAGAAAATCCTACGGATAAATACCAACCTCCAACCAAATATATAAACCTCTTAAATGTATGAAGTTTGGAAAACCCCAACAATTACCCCCTTATTCTCAATTTCTGTTTAGTTTTTCGTTCAATTTTCGTTGAGTCCAGTTTGGTGAGTCCTCTTCCGTTGTAATCAGTTTAGGTTTTTTTTGGGTTCGCGTTCCTTTTCAATTGTTTGCCTTGCTTCGATTGGAGCTTTCGATTGCAAGTCTGGATCGTTTCCAATTCTTCTGGTGTCGTAGCGTCGCGTTTTGGAACGAACTTTTTTAGTGGCTTTGAATGTCTAGGGGCAATTGCAGCTTTGGTTTTCGATTGAGTCTGATTTCCATTTTCGATTTTTTTATTAGTTTACTTTTCAATTTCTGGTGAGTACAATTTACCGAGTCCGATTTCGATTCTCAATTTCTGTTTAGTTTTTTCGTTCAATTTCCGGTGAGTCCAGTTTGGTGAGTCCTCTTCCGTTGTAATCAGTTTAGGTTTTTTTTTGGGTTCACGTTCCCTTTCGATTGTTTGCCTTGCTTCGATTGAAGCTTTCGATTGCAAGTCTGGATCGTTTCCAATTCTTTTGGTGTCGTAGCGTCGCGTTTCGGAACGGACTTTTTTCAGTGGCTTTGTATGTCTAGGGGCGATTTCAGCTTTGGTTTTCGGCTTTTGTAGGTTGGTTATAACCAAGGGTTCGTTTCCATTTGTTTTGGGTGTCGAAGCATCGCTTTTCGGAACGGACTTTATCAGTGGTTTTGAATGTCTAGGGGTGAATGCAACTTTGGTTTTCGACTTTGTAGATTTGTTATAGGTCTGGACCATTTCCATTTGTTTTGGTGTCGTAGCGTCGCGTTTCGGAACGGGCTTTTTCGGTGGGTTTGAATGTTTAGGGGCGATTGCAGCTTTGGTTTTCGGTTTTAGTAGATTGGTTATAAGTCTGGATCGGTTCCATTTTATTTGGTGTCGTAGCATCGCATTTCGGAACGGACTTTTTGGGTGGTTTTGGGTGTCTAGGGGTGATTGCAGTTTTGGTTTTCCATGACGGAAACGTGGAAAAATCCAGGAGATGCTAGGGTAATGAGACATAAGGTGATGAATATGAAGAGGATTCCTTCCCTGGAGGCCCTTTGTTTTTCATCTCATCCGGAGGAGAAAACTGGACTTATAGTAACACTAGAGTGTTTCTTTATAATGACGCTGCCAACTTCCTAGCCACGGAAACATCAGATACTAATAATAATAATAATTTTGTGACGGGTATAGGGTGTATTTTCCAAACTGCTCACTTAGCCCCTACTTTGCTCAAGTATTACGGCCTTCGTCTGTTGAAGGCCAGTTACACCATGACACTGCACTTTGCTGAGATAATGTATTCTTCTGATGCAACTTATAGTAGCCTTGCCAGGCGCATATTCGATGTCTCAATTCAGGTAAATCATGTCCTCCACTACACTCGATCAAAACCATCTTCTTTTTTGGTAAATTAGCTGTGTTTTTTGTAAATTATTCGAGTTCTTTTATTCAGGTAAATCATGACCGCGAGTATTCTCAAACCCGTCTTGTTTTTAACCTTTTTTTGTAATGTATTCGAGCTGTTTCGGTAGATTATTCAAGTTCTTTTGAAGGGGAGAGTGGTGCTAAAAGATTTTGACATAGCAGCAACAGTAGGAGGTGTAGGGAAGCCAGTTACTAAGGTGGTTGAGAATATTGATGTTGACGACAGTACACTCAAAATCTTTTTATATTGGGCGGGTCGGGGAACGACTGCTTTACCCTTTAGAGGAGCATATGGCCCTCTTTTATCCGCAATCTCTGTGAAATCCAGTGAGTAGAATGAATATCTTCTCTGTTAAATTACTTTTGTTTTCGATATGTTTATTTTGAGATGAAAGTTTTATTGATTCGAGTAAATCTCGCTTCTGCAGACTCCAGAGTATCCACGGCCACCACGGGATTGTCTGCTGGCGATGTTGCAGGAATTGTGATTGCCTCGTTTGTCACTGTTGTATCAGTTTTGGCGATTCTCTGGATGCGAGGTTACCTAAGTGGAAAAGTCGATGAAAACGAAGGTGATTCTTGAATTTAGTTTCAAAAGGCGAAAGAGCCAGGCTAATGCTATTGTATACTGTATACTGCAGAATCCCGACATTTAGGTACATGCTATTTCTTCTTGAAGCAAATTAAAACTGCAACTGATAGCTTTAGCATCAGAAACAAATTCGGCGAAGGAGGTTTTGGGCCTGTATATAAGGTAAACTGGTGTAGATGCATCATAATAACTGGTAATTCATTTTTTTGGTGTTATTATTGGTAATTTTGTCATTATTGTAGAGAATATTGGTGGATGGAAAGGTGATTGTTGTGAAGCAGCTTTCGTCAAAATCGAAGCAAGGAAATCGCGAATTCGTGAACGAGATAGGCATGATTTCAGCTCCACAACACCCGAACCTTGTAAAGCTTCATGGGTGTTGCATTGAAGGAGAATGGCTCCTGCTTGTTTACGGGTACATGGAAAACAATTCTCTTGCTCGTGCCATTTTCGGCAACTTTTTCATCCTTGAGTCGTTCTTGTTAGGAAATAAGTGCCTAGCAATTGTCCTTTTGGACCTTGAATTGATTTGTTCCTGATATCTTTCCTAAAGTTGATCTTCTTGTTTTGGTAAGATAAGATTGTTTGATTTTAGGAAAGATTGAACCGTGTTTCCTAATTAGTTTAGGTAACTAGTTTAGGTGGAATAATACTATATAAAGACCTGACTAGTTTCTAGGTTAATTAGGACAGAGAGATGATTTGAGAGCACAATATAGAGGGCTGATCTGTGAGGTTTTCTTGGGGGAAAACTCAGTTTGTTCCGAGTCCCTACTATTTGATGGTTCTATTGATCTCGTCTTCGTTGGAGACCGTTGGAGTTTGTCCGGATCTTGGTTGGCCGCAAGATCGTCTGTCCTTCGTCTCGTCGGTGAGTTCGTCGCAGGTCGAACTCGATCTGGGTAGTCTCTTTCCAGTTTGAGATTACTATCTGGTTGGTAGGATTGGTAGTACTTCTGGCTTTAGCTGTGAGCTATTAAGCACGTGTATTACAGTCTACTATTGTACTATTATCTCCACAATAGTGAATTTGGTCTCTTTCTCGGTGTGGACGTAGCCAGTGATTTTGCTGGTGAACCACGTAAATCTGTGTGTCACTTTATTATTGTTTGCTATTTGTTTTGATCTTCTCGCGTAATTAACAAACCGTAGGTAACGGGACGCCTCCGTTACAACAAACTGGTATCAGAGCTTCAGGTTGTTCGGCTTCCGCTTCTGAGCTTCAGGTTCGGCTTCCGCTGAGTTAGGCGTTATTTGGGTTTGTTGAATTTTTGGTGAGAAGATGTCTGGAGCAACAATTTTAAAGGTTGATAAATTCACGGGGAGTAATAGTTCTGGGTTGATAGGCTTGGGTGAGGATGGTAGTGTTGGCGGTAAGGTGGAGTTTTCATCTGTACGGGTCGAACTACGTAATTCTGAAGACAAGCTATCGACTGTTGTTTCCTCTTCTCAATGAGGCGGGCTCCTAGGTGGAGCAAGACCCGCGCCTTGGGTGAAAAATGGCAGAACCCGTGCCTTGGGTTAAAAAGGCCGAACCCGTGCCTTGGGTTAAAAAGGCAGAACCCGTGCCTTGGGTTAAAAAGGCAGGACCCGTGCCTTGGGTGAAAAAAGGCAGGACCCGTGTCTTGGGTGAAAAAGGCAGGACCCGTGTCTTGGGTGAAAAAGACAATGGGAAAGGAGAAAAATTACTATTTGACTGAAGACCGTTGAAAGATGCGATCGTTCAGGTCAAGGTGGAGACTATTGGGACAAGTAGTGACTTGAGAATCGACTGTTCGAAGCTGCACTTTGAAGATTGGTTCGAGTTGGACAATTCTAGTCAAGGTGGAGATTGTTAGGAAATAAGTGCCTAGCAATTGTCCTTTTGGACCTTGAATTGATTTGTTCCTGATATCTTTCCTAAAGTTGATCTTCTTGTTTTGGTAAGATAAGATTGTTTGATTTTAGGAAAGATTAAACCGTGTTTTCTAATTAGTTTAGGTAACTAGTTTAGGTGGAATAATACTATATAAAGACCTGACTAGTTTCTAGGTTAATTAGGACAGAGAGATGATTTGAGAGCACAATATAGAGGGCTGATCTGTGAGGTTTTCTTGGGGGAAAACTCAATTTGTTCCGAGTCCCTACTATTTGATGGTTCTATTGATCTCATCTTCGTTGGAGACCGTTGGAGTTTGTTCGGATCTTGGTTGGCCGCAAGATCGTCTGTCCTTCGTCTCGTCGGTGAGTTCGTCGCAGGTCGAACTCGGTCTGGGTAGTCTCTTTCCAGTTTGAGGCTACTATCTGGTTGGTAGGATTGGTAGTACTTCTGGCTTTAGCTGTGAGCTATTAAGCACGTGTATTACAGTCTACTATTGTACTATTATCTCCACAATAGTGAATTTGGTCTCTTTCTCGGTGTGGACGTAGCCAGTGATTTTGCTGGTGAACCACGTAAATCTGTCTGTCAGTTTATTATTGTTTGCTATTTGTTTTGATCTTCTCGCGTAATTAACAAACCGTAGGTAACGAGACGCCTCCGTTACAACAGTTCTAGGTTCTAACCCTCGCTCCATAGGGAGTTGGGACAAATCAGTTTAGGCTGGGTTATTTTCGGCTTAGTTTTGTGAGACGGTCTTACGTAAGGTCATTAATTTGATAGGCACGGAGGAGCAGAAGTTGCGGTTGGACTGGCCGACAAGGAGGAGGATATGCTTAGGAATCGCGAGGGGGTTAGCATACCTTCGTGAGGAGTCGAGGCTCAAGATCGTCCATCGGGACATTAAGGCCACTATTGTCTTGCTTGACAAAGACTTGAACGCTAAAATACCGGATTTTGGCTTTGCTAAGCTTGATGAAAAGGAAAATACTCATATCAGCACTCTAATTGCCGGAACAATGTGAGTTCACTGCCTTCTTAGCAACATTTAGATCTAAGTATTTTATAAGTTCTGAAACCAGCCGGGAGAGTAGATCGAGTTCCATGTGGAATTCCTTCGAGTTTTTCTTCTGATAAGAAGACATTACTGCTATTTTCACAACGACTGTGGTTCCGTCCTTGAGAACGCCCTTGAATACACAAAGAAACTCCCTCTTCCAACTATCGACTCCTCATTGAACCCTCATGTCAATTTCATTGAACATCAATTAATATTTCATCATTATCATGTTTGTCATTTAGGACTTTACCTCGATCTATCGTGTTTGAACAAAATCGTTAACTGTTCAACTTTAACTCGATAGTATTTAAGCTAGCATGAGTGGGGATTGATCAGCTGGATTCAGTGATGATGAATCACTTGGAAACTCGAAGTTCATACCAATGTAGTGTCGGTCAGCATGTTTGTAGCGCTTCTATGTGCTTGTATACTTATTGGTCATTTGTTAGAAGATAATCCTTGGATCAACGACTCTATCGCTGCTCTCATCATTGTAAGCTGCTTCAATGCTTACTTTTTTCCATTTTGTAAGCATCATTTGACCAGGGTTTAGAATTGTTCATAGTTCCTGTGACGGGAGTTGAATACATGGGTTATGTACAGGAATGGCTATATTGATGAAATCAGGAGGGAAGAGTTCAAAGATACTGGTGTTAGTGAAGATTTGTTCTTTATTTACCTCTTGCCTTCTGTATCATTTTTAATGCAAGGTGAGCCTTTTTTTTCACTTCCTACTTCTGTCATTCCTATGTAGAAGCTAATGTGAATTACTCCATATGTCGTCTGAATCTGATCTCTCTGGTTGAAATCAACCATGTGGGGTTAGGAGTAAAGCATCCCGAGGTTGGCGGGAGGTATGCAGAATGAGAGGCGAAGCGAATGACTCGAGTTCGAGGGGAGGGTCATAGCTTATTCAACTTGCAGTCAATTAGGCTATATGATATTTGCTTGCAGCATTTCTAACTATTCGGTTAGCGTCTTTCATTTAATGAATCACGCCTTTCTAGGTGAAAAAGAAGCAATTTTTCCGTAATTTCATTACTACCATGCTTTTCGGCGTAGTTGGTGCCCTCATCTCTTTCGCAATTATATTATTCGGTAAGCCGTTAACAGTTATCTCATACCACGTAACCCCGGGACCCTAATAGTCCAATTGTGCAAAGCAATAAGAATGTTGATTGATTGTCTGCTTGATCAGGTGTTAGGCATATTTTTGAGAGGTTGAACATTGGTTCTCTCAGATTGGTGCATTAATTTGGTATCTGCTGCCCTCTTCGCGACTCTTGAGTGAGTGATTATACTCTTCTCATTCCTTAATTAATCTGTGATTTTCATTCTCCACTTTCAGCAATGGGAGTAATATTTTCAGCGACAAATTCAGTGTGCACGCTGCATGTTCTAAATCAGGAGGAGACGCCTTTACTGTACAACCTGGTTTTCGGTGAAGGCACAGTAAATGATGCTACTTCAATTGTGTTATTCAATGTCATCCAGACTTTAACCTCTCTTACATTACTTCAAGTGTTTGCTGGCAGTTTGTTGGACACTTCTTTTATCTATTCATCACAAGCACCTTGGTTGGAGTTTTCGTGAGACTTGTCTTACTTTTCTGCCTCCCTGGCTTTGTACTACTATCTGTGTGATCGTATCCTTCAGTTAAATCTTATCGACGCATGCATGCTCTTGTATTGATGTTGCAGACTGGGTTGTTCAGTGCATACATGCATAATAAAGACACCCTATTTTGGCAGGTTGGTACTACATTACATTTTGGAGTTTCACATTAGAAATTTATTGTCCACTTAATTCTGATAATAATTAAGTGCGAAATTCAGGCACTCCACTGATCGTGAGGTCGCACTGATGATATTGATGGCGTATTTCTCATACATGCTCGCTGACGTAAGTCCCCAGGAGCTGTCGAGCTTCTATTTCGTGTACAAACAAGCAGTGTCGTTCTTTTAACTGTCACAACTCACTACAAACAAACCTTGTCTTGCAGTTATTCGACCTAAGTGCGATTCTCACTGTATTGTTTTGTGGATTAGTTATGTCACACTACACATGGCACAATGTGACTAAGAGTTTACGAGTAACAACCAAGTACATAAAGTTGTCGATTTCCCTCACTAGACAGACTATTTTGCTTTTTTTTTTCTGAAAGTTTTATTATCACCTTTTCTATGTATGTTTGCAGGCACGCGTTTGCAACACTTTCATTTGGTGCAGAAATTTTTAACTTCCTTTATGTGGATATGGATGCTTTGGACATTGAGAAGTGGAGGGTTATCAGTGATAGGTATGTTTGTTGATCAACTTACCTTTCTTCCAAGACTTCCGATCAGAAACATCAAAAGATTATTGAAACGATCGCGTTCTGGTTTTCATTACTCATGTTTTCTGTAGTCCCGGAACATTAGTCAGCGTGAGTTCTGTGCTGCCAGGACTAATTCTGCTAGGCCGGGCAGCATTTGTCCTCCCCTTGTCATTTTTATCCAACTTAACAAAAAATTCGCCGAGTAACAAAATTAATCTGAAACAACAGGTAATTGCTCCTAATTACCATATCATACTACCAGAGATTATACTACCTAAGTTGCATTATACATTTATACAACTTGTGTCTGTCTAATCTTTCAGATTATTGTTTGGTGGGCTGGTCTGATGCGAGGAGCTGTTTCGATGGCACTTGATTATAATCAGGTAACATTCCTTTCTACCCATTTGTGTGGTTACTTTTGCCAAACAACTGAAATTTAGTCATATTTTCGTTTGGCATTTGGTGATGGCATTACTTCTATGATGAAACTTCATCATTCTACCACTTATGGAGTAGTTGACATTGACAACACTCCTTCATCTTCCTCTTGTAAGGCGTGGCCAAAAACCGGAAGTTATAAACTTCCCGATGGCCAAAGTCATGGCAAGAAAGGTAAAACTATAGAGGTGGGCCTTGATGGTGATGTTGAAAATAGTTCTGGCTGTAATCGGGTTCCCGGGTTTGAGTCTAAAACTTCCCTTAAGCCTGTTGTTGGTACCATTTCCGAGACCTATGATTCGTGTCCCAGTCCTCAACCAGTTTTTACTCTGCTAGGCTGTTTACGGAAGCTAAAGAGAGTTTTACCATAACCGAGGCAAGTGAAGCCCACAACAGTATTGAGAAACCGGGTGAAAATGGTGAGACGACTCGTCAGTCTGGCGATTTGTTGGCAAGTAGGAAAGTGAGTAGCACTTACAGAGGAAGCACTGGAAGTGATCTTAGTGACGAAAGCAGCTCGAGTAGTTTGAGTAGTGCATTGTATAAGCCTCACAAGAGGAACGATGTTAGATGGATTGCAATTAGGAAAGCTGTGTCGCATTTTGGCGCGTTGCAGTTGAATCACTTCAAGCTTTTGAAGCAGTTAGGATGTGGAGATATTGGTAAGGTGTATTTAGCTGAACTTGTTGGAAGCAGGACTCATTTTGCGATGGAGGTGATGAATAAAGGAGCATTGGAGGGTAGAAAGAAGCTTTTGAGGGCTCAAACCGAAAGAGAGATTCTTGGGTCACTGGATCATCCGTTCGTTCCTTCCCACGTTATACACACACTTGGAAATCGAGAATCATTCTTGTTTAGTGATGGGGTTCTGTCCTGGAGGGGATCTTCACTCGCTTAGGAAAAGACGGCCGTATAAATGCTTCCCTGAGCATGCTGCTAGGTGGATATTCTCTCGACTCTTACTTTTTTATACTTTATCCTATGTATATTGTCGTCATTTAACTTTGTTGACCTTTTGGATAAATAAGATTGAATTTATGTTGTAGTTTTTCTTTCCTAACTTGAACATGATATAATCTGCAATGCATCTCTACCTGTATTTATTTAGGAATTGGGATCCAATATTATTTCTGATGTCCATTTATTGTTTGAATACAAAAAGACTTGGGGAAGAGAGGGGAGGAAAGTGGTAATGATTCCTTGTTTTTCCCTCCAATTTTCCGAAACGTGGTAAGTACCCCTTCTCTTTTCTAGTCATTATATTCTCTTTGAATAATCATTGCTTTGGAATTAGTATGAGATGGGAGAGGGTAGAATTTGTTCAGATTGAATCTGCATTTGGAAGAGCAACCGGTGCATTTTATGGTCTAATTTCACCATCAACTCCTTCGTCCCTAATTTTCACCATCAATCTTCTCTTCATTATTTTTTTTCCTCGTCCCTAATTTTTTTTTTTTTGCCTTCAACTTTAGTTGGGTCAAGAATCGGGTTAACAAGGAACAAGTTTTTTCGATGTTATGCTTGTAAACCTCAAGAATCAGGTTAGAGAGTACTTTTTTTTCCTGGGTTTAATTTGATTGAATTTCATAGGTATTTCTATGTCTTTCAATCAAATGATTACACTTGATATCTGTTTTTGTTGATTACACTTGATATCTGATCACGAGCAAACTTTGATTGAATTGATAGTTTCGAACCTGTCCTCTAGCTATAATTTGATTACCCATCGTATGCCTGTAAACTTCTATTGAATCTGATCTAAAACTTCGGGTTCTTAACCGGGCTTTCGATCCTAGGCTTGTGAACTTCATGAATTCGATCTAAACCTCTCAAATTATACTACTCAGCTCAATGTATGTTCTAACTCGATTCTCTTCGATTCATTTTGTTTCTGTGCAGTAGAGAGAACAGTAGAGCGGTGTTTGGCATGTGATGTACGCATAAACTGAGCTTTCCTTGCGATTTGCGAATCCTATCTATTTTGAGAGAGGAAGAGTTTCTCCCCAACATGGACCGAACATCGTTGAACAACACACTCAACCAACTTTTAATTAAGGTATTACTTCCACCTAGATTTTGAGCTTGAAACTATTACTAGAGTTGGGTTGGTGCGGAAATAAGTTTTTCCCATGACTCGCGTAATTCTTTCCTTCAAGATACTAGCATAGTAGCAGGCGTACTCAGTATTCAACTTCCGTTTCCAATTTCGTGTGGTTGGATATTGTCCTGTATCGGTAGAATTAGAGTAGTTTATAAAATAGTGGACTACTTTTCATATCAATTTTGATTTAAGGATGAAACTCAATTGTTTATGGGTCAGTCTCCTGCACTTAACAACATGTGTTATGCGTATTTTTAGCAGACAACATGGTAGAACTGCTCTTAACTATTCACGGTTTTCAAACTACCCGAGGAAATCGAGTAACCCTTATCGAAGCAAAATGTACTAAAACAATTTTCACTTAGCTCGAGAACCTCTATATAATACCGTTGTTCATTAATACCATTTTTTTGTGAAACTATTTAAAAAAAACAGAATAGATATGTGAACATAATAGCTAATCTGTTCAATGCACCACTTGGAGAGACAGAGGTTGCGGTCGGAGTAGGAACTGTTGGGTCTTCAGAGGCCATCATGCTTGCTGGTTTAGCTTTCAAGAGAAAGTGGCAGAACAAAAGGAAGGAACAAGGTTTACCCTATGACAAGCCCAACATTGTCACTGGTGCTAATGTTCATGTATCTTATCAACTTAACCTCTGCATTCGTAATTGTTTTTATAAGACCGTCTTATGCGTAGACCTAGCAAAAAAGTTAGGTTCGTGTTCATGTAGCATGTAAATGATTTAATGAACCTTTCAATCCATATCTGACACAATTAAATCCCGTGCAATGCTCGTGTGGACCCATTTGCAATCTATAGGAACATGTTAGTGCAAGTTTGCAATCTGTAGGTTTGACTGATCTTTTAGGTTGCCTTGATGTTCAAGATTATTTATTGGCTGCTACAAAAATAATGACTAAGAAGAAAAAGGTATTTGTTAATTCCTTGCTGTGTACATGACATAGTATATGGAAGCAATGGGTGAATCTAATATTGCATACTCACTATAATTTCAAAAGTGACAAGAATTACTTTGTAAAGGTAGCTATGCTGATCACAGTGATTAGAAGTTTGATTGACGCAGACGCACAACTTATTGATGCAGGGACGGATTTTTGACATTGGGTCAATGGTTGGCTTAACTAGCAATGTTGGCCAAGCAAATTATAGTGTTGCACAAGCTGGTGTTATTGGTTTCACGAAATCAGTTGCGCGCGAGTATTCGCATTGCAGAAATTGTTTTAAACGATTAGATACTGAGTTATGACCCGTTTACAACATGGTGTTATTGGTTTAACTAATTTTTTAGTTATGAACCGACAAATGATTAGATCCTCACAGATGCCTATTTCGGAAGAAGCCAAAACTAAAGAGAACAACAAGGTCCACTTCAACAACGTTCCATTAAATAGAACTCCTGCTTCTCTAGATGACGATCCTCCTGCTTGCTCCATCGAAATTCAACCTCTTATGGGCAGGACATGACTCACCAAAGTACATCATGATGAATGCAGTTTCTCTAATATGTAGTGACATGTTCTAAAATATCTGTTTTCGGGTTTAATTAAATATTGTACTATATGGACTGGTTTGAGTTTATTTTATTCTGCGTCAAAATATTTGATTTCCGAACTGGTTTGGGTTTATCAAACAGACATTGACAATTTCACAGGAATCTGAGTCGTTTTCTCGACTCATGAATGGTGTTAAAAAGCAAACTTAAAGAATCAAATGATTCTTACGGCGCAGGAACTGCAGATAGTTTCTTTCTGCCTGCAGCTGCTGCAGATTCTCGTCCTCGTTTTCAGATGTCAGCAGTAACTAATCTCTTAATCTCAACATTAATGTCATGTATACAAATGATTCACGTAACAACTTGCTGAGTTGTTTAACAGAATTCCGCAAAACCCTTAGAGGTTGTTGGCTCGATAATAGAATTCGGTTTGCAGAAGTTAGTTGCATTACTTGTATAAATAGGAATGTATATCACTCATTAAATCTTATCTCTTGTATTACATTCATCACAAAACTCTCTCTCTAATTCTGTTACAACATTCAACAATCAATAAAACTTCTAGCTCGATTGTCTTCTTCATCGCAACCCTGTAGTTGTTTCTCGAATTTCCTCGATCAATTCCTGGAGGTTTATTCCAAGTGGTATCAAAGCTCCGAATTCTGGCGTTAATGGCGACTAAAGCACAAGCAGCAATGGAGGAATTCCAGAAAAGCATTAAAGATTCATGGACAGAGTTCTTAGCAGAACAACAACAACAACAAGAAGAGTTCAGAGCCGAAATGCGTGCGCAGAGGGAACCTATGCTCCGAATTACAAATCAATTCCAAGAAATGGGAACAAAAATCACAACATTGGAGAGTAATAACATCAACAATGGCGGCCAACAGTTCACTTCCAATTTTGCTCGGTTTTCGAAAATCGAATTTCCGCACTTTAATGGTGATGACGTGCAATGGTGGGTCTATAGGTGCGAGCAATTCTTCGATGTGGATGCCACAAATGAGAACCTGAAGGTGAAACTGGTATCCATTCATTTGGAGGGGAAGGCACTGTTATGGCACCAGTCCGTGATGAAGGCTGATCCGCCGGGTGTTTGGCTGGGTTGGGAAAGGTATAAGACGACAATTTTAGCTCGCTTTGGCACTCAAACATATGATGACCCCATTTCTGAGTTAATGAATCTAAAACAATCTGGAAATATAGAAGGGTATCAGGAGAAATTTGATGCGCTACTGATTAGAACGGATCTGACAGAGAAGCAGGCGATTAGTTGCTTCTTGAGTGGGCTGCAATCCGAAATTCAGAGTACGGTAAGAATGTTCAAACCCCAAACTCTAAATGATGCATATACCCTTGCTAGATTACAGGAGAACACCTTATCTTGTATCAATAAGAGAAATAAACCTCTCTTAGAGAAGCCTGTTACCAAGCCTTTCACCCCATATTAACCTCAAACCGGGGGGTAGCAAAGTCAGTGATAAACAACAAACCACCATTTAAAACAACAAGGACACAATTGACCCCAGAATTTGTGGCTGAAAGGAGAGCGAAGAACTTGTGTTTCTTTTGCCCAGAAAAGTATGTACCGGGTCATAAATGTGTCACTCAATTGCATAGCATTGAGGTGATTACAGTGGACAACGATGAGTCAAATGAAACGGAGTTATGGCAACATGAAGAAACCAATGAGGAATTGGCTCCCTTGATATCATTGAATGTCATCACGGGCAATACTGGTTTTCAAACAATGAGGGTTACAGGGAAGGTACGGGATAACTCAGTGACTATACACATAGATTCGGGAAGCACACACAACTTCTTGGATGAGCAAACAGCTAGGAGATTGGGGTGTAAAATGACTCCTAGTTATCCAATAGCAGTATCGGTGGCCAACGACGAGAGTATTTACAGCAAATCGATAGTCAAACGGTTTGAAAGGCAGCTGCAGGGGGAAACATTTCAAACAGATATTATGATAGTTCCCTTAGGAACATGTGACATGGTGTTGGGTGTACAATGGCTATCATCTTTGGGTCCTGTATTGTGGGATTTTCAGCAGCTCAGAATGCAATTCCAGTACAAAGGAAAGAAACATGTACTAAGGGGAGGTAAGGTGGGAGCGATGGATTGGGTGAACACCAGAGAGTTGCAATCCCTTATTGCTAAAGAGACCAGACCCCAGTTATTTGCGCTTTCCGTTTTATATGCAGCGGAGTCTACCATGTCCAAAGGTATATCTATACCACCTGCAATACAATCAGTTTTAGATGATTTTAATGATGTTTTTAAGACTCCTACTGAACTACCCCCACATCGAATGCATGACCATAAAATTCACCTTAAGGAAGCTAAGGCACGCCTCCCATTAATGTGAGGCCGTATAGGTATCCAGTGGTTCAAAAGGATGCCATTGAAAATATTGTGAAGGAAATGTTGGAGTCAGGGGTGGTTAGACCGAGTCAAAGCCCTTTATCCTCCCCTATTGTGTTGGTTAAGAATAAAGACGGCACTTGGAGACTTTGTATCGATTACAGAGAAGTGAACAAACACACAGTGAAAGATAAATTCCCTATTCCTGTGATTGAGGAATTGTTGGATGAGTTACATGGAGCGGTGATGTTTTCTAAGATTGATCTTAGATCAGGCTACTGGCAAATCAGAATGTACCCAGATGACATTGCTAAAACTGCATTTAGAACCCATGAGGGTCATTACGAATTCTTGGTCATGCCTTTTGGGTTAACGAATGCTCCCTCCACTTTCCAGCATCTTATGAACACTATCTTCAAGCCTTATTTGCGTAAATATGTCCTTGTATTCTTTGATGACATCTTGATATATAGTAAGAGCTTAGAAGACCACATACATCATGTCAAAATGCTCCTGACCACCCTTAGACAACACACTCTTTATGCCAAGATGTCTAAGTGTGTATTTGGAGCATTAGAAGTGGAGTACTTGGGTCACATTATTTCTGCTCAGGGGGTAGAGACGGACCCATCAAAAATCAAGGCCATGGTGGATTGGCTGGAGCCCAAAAATGTCAAGGAGTTAAGGGGATTTCTTGGTCTCACGGGCTATTACAGGAAGTTCATTCGGGGGTATGGTCCTATAAGTAAACCCCTAACCACTTTGTTAAAAAAATGCATTTAAATGGACTGACACAGCTGCGGATGCATTTCTCCAGTTAAAAGGGGCAATGGTGAAGGCACTTGTTCTTGCTCTCCCTAATTTTTCTAGTGAGTTTATGGTCGAAACAGATGCTTGAGATAAGGGAATGGGGGCTGTCCTTACTCAAAATGGGCATCCTATTGCTTACATCTATCAGCAAGGCTTTTTCTCCTAAGGTGCAAACTAACTCCACATACGAGAAGGAGTTGATGGCTGTTGTGTTTGCCATTGAAAAATGGAGGCCTTACCTCAGTGGCAGGCATTTCAAGATCAAGACTGACCATTTCAGTCTGAAGTATCTCCTGGAACAAAAAATAACCACACCATTTCAAAGTAAATGTCTGCCCAAACTGTTGGGATTGGATTACGAAATTCTGTACAGAAAGGGCAAAGAAAATGGAGCCGCGAATGCTCTTTCTAGAGTCGAGAGCAAGGAATTAATGTCCTTGATTTTGTCGCAAATTAATACTGATCTTCAAGCCCAGGTACAAAGTAGTTGGCATGAAGATGATCAATTGCAGGCCTTGATTCAAGAGTTGCAGGAGGGGAGTCATAAATCACATTATTCATGGACTCAAGGGGAGTTGAGGAGGAAAGGCAAATTGGTGGTGGGAAATAATGAAGAGTTACGACAGAAAATTATTTCCTTAATGCACAATGCGCAGGTGGGAGGTCACTCAGGGATACAAGCTACCGAAAAAAGGATAACAACCTTATTTTACTGGAAAAAAATTAAAAAAGATGTGAGAAACTACATCCGGCAGTGTGGCATTTGTCAGCAGTGTAAACCTATTCTACACAAATCAGCAGGTTTACTACAGCCACTTCCGATTCCCGGCGCCATATGGACCGACATATCAATGGATTTTGTAAAGGGTTTGCCCAAATCTCAAGGGAAAGACTCAATTTTAGTGGTGGTCGACAGACTTAGCAAGTATGCACACTTCGTGTTGTTGAGCCATCCTTTCACTGCAGTTTCAGTAGCTCGAGTGTTTTTGGATCAGATATTCAGGCTCCACGGGATGCCCCGAACCATAGTCTTCGGCAGAGACAAAGTGTTCATTAGCACTTTTTGGAAGGAGCTATTCAGATTACAACAAGTAGACCTTCTAATGTCATCGAGTTATCATCCTCAAACGGATGGACAAACTGAAGTGGTTAATAAATGCCTCGAGACATATTTGAGATGTATGACGGGGGAGAAACCAAAAGATTGGGCGCACTGGATTCCTTTGGCAGAATGTGGTATAATACTACCTACCACTCATCTGCACACACGACCCCTTTTGAGATCGTGTATGGTCAGGTCCCAAGCCTTCATTTACCCTACGTAATGGGGGATAGCTCTGTGGAGTTAATTGACAGAAGTTTGACAGCGAGAGAGGAATGCTTGAAGATGCTCAAGTTCCATCTTAAGAGAGCTCATAATAGAATGAAGAGTCATGCCGACAGGGGAAGAGAAGATAAGGAGTTTAAGGTGGGAGACTTGGTGTATGTCAAACTCCAACCTTATAGGCAGAAATCTTTAGCTTCCAGGTCCTCTGCCAAGATATCTCCAAGGTATTTTGGTCCATTTCCTATCATTTCTAGGGTTGGGGCTAGGGATGGCAACGGGGCGGGTATGGGTCGGGTCTGACCGGACCCGGACTTTAAAAGTTGGACCCGGAACCGACCCGGACCCTTAAGGGTCCGGAAATTTTAGACCCTTACCCGGACCCGACGGGTACGGGTAGGGTTCGGGTCCGTCATGGGTCCAATGCGCGACAATTTAAAATATATACAATTTATAACCCGACAGTTTAAAAAGCCAAATTAAAAGGCAAAATAAAATCAGTCACTTTAAACTCCTTACCATGTGTCATTGTGTTGCTGTGTAGTTGCAAAATAAACAAATAAGAGGTGATGGTGGACGAAAGAAGCAGTAGTATGAGAGGTCTGGAAGGTGCGGTTGGTATGGGGTGAATTGTTGTGCGGGTCAGAGATGAAGATTAGTGGAACTGGACGAGGGAGGATGAGAAAAGTAAGCAGGAAGTAAGGGAAGTGGGGATATTAGGATTTAACATATTATTAATCACTTATCAGTAGTTTTTTATATATATTTATTTTATTTATTTATATTTTTTTTTATACGGGTCCATGGGTCGGGTTCGGGTCTGACTCTTTGGACCCGGACCCGGAACATTTTTGAAGGACCCATACCCGACCCGTACCCGTAGGGTCCAATAAAATTAGGACCCGTACCCGACCCGTTATGGTAAGACCCGCAGGGTCTGAGCAGGGTCCCGGACCCGTTGCCATCCCTAGTTAGGGCGGTGGCTTACAAACTACAACTACCGTCTAAGGCAAAAATTCATCCGGTATTTCACGTATCGGTGCTGAAGAAACACGAAGGACCTATACCCACGTCTTGTTCCATACCTGATATGGATGAACATCACCAGTTGAGAGCTGAACCTGTGGTTGTACTGAGCAGGAAGCTGGCCAAGAAAGGAAATCAGACAACAGTGTATGTCTTAATTCAGTGGGCTAATGGAGATGCGGCTGATGCTACTTGGGAGTCGTATGATGACATGGAAAAGAGATTTCCTCAATTCAATTTGGATGCAGCTTGAGGACAAGCTGAAACTCAAGGGGAAAAGATTGTCATGTATACAAATGATTCACGTAACAACTTGCTGAGCTGTCTAACAGAATTCCGCAAAACCCGGAGAGGTTGTTGGCTCGATAACAGAATTCAGTTTGCAGAAGTTAGTTGCATTACTTGTATAAATAGGAATGTACATCACTCATTACATCTTATCTCTTGTATTACATTCATCACAAAACTCTCTCTCTCTCTCTAATTCTGTTACAACATTCAACAATCAATAAAACTTCTAGCTCGATTGTCTTCTTCATCGCAATCCTGTAGTTGTTTCTCGAATTTCCTCGATCAATTCCTGGAGGTTCATTCCAATTAATCAACAGATTTTAATCTAAACGATATTATTTTGCTAAATTATGGTTCTTTTCCAATACTAACACCTGCATTTCCCTAATGCAATGTAATCTAGCTACTTTCTGATTTATATATCTTCAAAATTTAGTTGCCCTAAATTTGTAATAGGGTGGATTTTAAACCGTTGGAAAAAAAATTAATTTAATTTCACAGGAATCTGAGGCGAACATCAACGCCTCAAATGTTTTCAACACCGTCTTCTCACCACATCTCTGTTTATGTATACTCTCTCAAATTCATTAGAAATTATACCAAATATTTTCTCGACTCGTGAATGGTGTTAAAGAGCAAACTTAAAGAATCAAATGATCCTTACCGCACAGGAACTGCAGACAGTTTCTTTCTGCAATCTGCCTGCTGCAGATTCTCGTCCGTGTTTTCAGGTTCCAGCAGTAACTAATCCCGACATAATCTCTTAATAATCTCAACATTAATCAACAAATTTTCAATCTAAACGATATTCTTTCGCTAAATTATGCTTCTTCTTTCCAGTACTAACACCACACCTGCAACTGCAATTCCCTAATGCAATGTAATCTAGCTACTTTCTGATTTATACAGCTTCGATGTTTAGTCGAAATTAGTTGGAATTAGGTATGGATATCAGTTAGTTCAACTCGCAAAGTAATCTAAACGATATTCTTTCGATTTTATGGCTTGGCCTCTAATGGAGTTAGGAGTAAGCAGTAACACACTAACACCTGCGATTCCCTAATGCAATGTAATCTATAGTACTGTCGAGGATCAACAATCGACATTGTTGTCGAACAGAATCCAGAAATATTTAGGGATCAACAATCGAATCAACCAAATTAAATGTGCAAGATTACGAGGACGATAATGAATTGCAACAAATCAAGGTTGAGATTTAAATCGAAAAAGCCAAAGAAATTAAAGTTACCTGAGAATCTGCGATGATCATTATTCACGTGAAATCCGTAATTTGATCCAATAACCCTAATTTGATAATCTCATTCACAATCACACACACTAAATCGCTCAAAGTCAGTGCTGTGATGACGATTCATCTCTTCCATGCTCTCCTCCATCTCCATTGATCCTAAGTCTAAGCTCTCAAGCACTCTTCTATTGGCTTACAGGGATCCTAATGTGGTTTCGATATTTAGTCGAAAAATAATTTCTGGAAATTAGTTAGAATTAGTTATGGATATTGAATATCAGTTAGTTCAAATCGTAGAGTATGACATTCCAAGAACAGGCGCTCGGAATTCCGCCTTCTTTTAAACTGGAAAATTGATTGGAGTCGGACGTGTAATTCTTTGAATAGCTAATATGCAGCAGAACTCGGTTACGTCTGCTGTGAGAATACGTGCTCAATCTTCCAGAAGTGCAGGATCACTGTCGGACTAATCTAATCGCGATTATTCAACATATATATTAATTTTTTTCTGTTGTTTGTGAAATTTTGTCTGGTGTATATATATTAATTCAACATATATACTGATTAGTATGATGTCGATATGAGTTTTGTTTTGTTTGTTAGAACGGTCAATAATAGGTAGCTTGCAAATCGATAATTAGAGATCATATATACAGACTACATACAGTTGTTTTATAGAGTTAATTAGTAGAGGTATCAGCAAAAATGTCCTTGTTCTTGGTTATGCTTCGGCTATTGCTAGCCTTGAGGCTAGCAGTTAGCGTAAATATCTCGCTTCCAAATTGTCCAGATCATTGCGGTGATGTCCAAATTCCGTACCCTTTTGGTATTGGAGACGACTGCTACCATGATAAATCATACGAGATCACCTGCAATGACTCTTTCACCCCTCCAAAACCGTTTCTGAGAGACTGACAGTAGGCCTGCAATCTCCAAACCTCTGTCAAAGTGACGAAACAAAAAAGGAAGTTGTTAGTTATGACTTAGGAAACAGTCCATTTCTGTTTTCAAGGGTGCACAACTTGCTCATGGTGGAGGGCTGTGGTGGGCATGTTGTTCTCAAGAACAAGAGCGGGAACATCTTGACTGGTTGTGCTTCATTATGTTGGAATAACACAAGTGGTTGCAACAGGGTTGGATGCTGTCAAGGCTCACTCTTACCACCTCCCACAAGAGATGATGATTATGTCGACAAAGATGATGATCTTGATTTTTGTGAAATATCGCTTGCTTTTGAACAATTACCTGCCTCTAAATCTTGTAACATAACTGCCAGCTTGATTGAGAGTACGTCAGTGAAGAATTTTGCAGGGAAATTGTCGGGTTTGCCAACATTGCCTACTGTATTAGAATGGTATGGGATAAATAACTTCCTCAAGTCCTGCGACTTCCCTGGGGAAGGGAATCCATATCTTCCTAATGGCTGCCAAGGTAAACAAATGAAATTCCATCAATTTACATTCGCCCTGTCGATTTTATGATATATCAATCTCCGTCATGGATATACTAACTAAGCAAATGTTTTTTGTTTGTCAATCTCAGTCATGGAAGAATGTCGCAAGTGCAATCATATTCATAGCTCTGACGTACAGGATTCTGGAAATGGTACTACACGTAACGTTGTGTGTGACGCGACTCTGTTGGGCCAATATGCCATTTATTTTGGTACGTAGTTTATCGGATTGTAGGTAGTATTTAGTCATTAGCAAATAGCATCTCTTAATTATGAAATCAATGTTTGGACTTTATTTTGAATGCTTACAGGCTTTGGTTTCGGCATAGATTAGTGCTACTGGTTCTCGGTGGCTGTTTGCTTTGTAGATGTTTCAAGAGGAGAAGAAATCATTTGTCGGGTCATAACTCAAAAATATGGGTAGAAACGGGTTTTAAATGGGCCATGAATTGAGATTCTCGAGACTTGATCTTGAAAATAGACGTCAGGTCGAAATTTGATAGGTTTAATATCCGTATTTTTCATAACATTAGGGGAACTAACTAAGCATTCTGTTTTCTTGCAATACTGCAGAAATCGGAGGAGAATACTTATAAGCGAAACAGCAGGAAACCTGTCGACATTCTTCGACATAGGAGGAGTAGTTGGCGGTATCCTAGCCAGGTTCTTCTCAGACAAACTCGACGCACGAGCAATCACATACTTCACAATCCCAGTCTTATACCTATACAGAAACTGAAGAAACTTGAAAAGACGAAACGAGACTTGAAAGGAGCAATAAATAAAAATCGGAGGGAGTATTTTGTTTGGACAAGTGACTCTTAAGGTTACGGATATCCGAGGGAATTCGGAAACTCAAGTTGGAATCGTTGGATTGTCCCGCCTCTCAACAAGGAGAGGATTTTGTCTAGCATCATCTTCTACATCTATGAAATGGGAAGAAAACTTTTAGAAATCACCTTCGGTTTTTGGTTCGACTATGAATCAGACCCTTTATCGTTGTGGCTGTAAGGAGCTTGTGTATATTGGCTGAAAAGATAGAAATAACTAAATTGTGATTCATTTGATTTGGTTCATTCGTGAGTTAAAGGAAGAGTCGAGTTTACTTAAAGATCGTTTGGAGACTAAAGACCTAAAGCTAAGGAGCTCAGCCAGCGAAAACAACGTATAAAAAAACTTGAACGGAAGGAACGACAAGTGAACGAAGAGGTGGATTATGGAGCTTGAGCGATGCAAAGAGAGGACAAAACATGAATTTATTGATTTGTCACATGAAGCTGGATTTTTTTATATTAGGTTTGTTTCTTGTGTTACTACTTATTGGATTATTGAGTTACGTAAATAAATACTCTTTCTGTCTCGATTTTATATCGACGTGGAATAATAAATGAAGTTTGAGGAAATATTTTCGAAAAATTCAATTCCGAAAGTTTGATAGTAACTTTAGTTTGTAGAGTACTCCGTATTTATTGATTTGGTTGTATTTTCAACTTATACGAGTTCGGTTATTGTTTTAGTTTACTGATACGAGTTTATCGCTTTCGTTTACTCTCATTTTTTTCCTCCGTTGGTCATAAATATCTGGGAGGATCGGGTATAATCTGTCGAAATATTATGAAAGTTAAACAAAAAAGACGTAAATCGAGCGAAAGGTTTTCCCGAGAGAACTCTTCAAACGAACTGATTCGAGATTCGTGGCACTGAACTCCAAATCTAGTATCACTGGACTCAAAACTCGCCTTAAGTATATGTGCGCGAGAATCAAACGTCGCGCATAAGATAAAGCGTCTCTTTCACCCGAGTGCTCCATACGACCATACTCCTTCCCCTTCTCGTCTGTTGCTTTTTCAAACAATCTCAACTTCAGTTTTTTTGTTCCCGTCAACCCGTCTTACCGCTTTCCTTCGTAGAGTTCTTAACCCGTCTTACTGCTTTCCCCCCACGAATTCTTGTTTTCTTGTCACTATAAAATGTAAACATATAGGAGGACAAAACTGCACGAGGAATAGCGACTACTCACAATAATTAATACCTACTAACGACTAAATAAATAGTACATCTGTTTTATTCATTTATTTAAATTCCTAACTTTTCGCAGAGGTTCTCGAGAGTACAATCATCGAATCACTCATGGTATAAATAAAACCCGTATGTCACAAGTTATTGAACTACAGAATATTTGCCAATGTATTGAATGCAGGTTGAAGTTCAGAATGTCACTACGGGTATCACTACAAAGACAACTACCTTTCTCTAAACGAGCTCCTAGGGCTTTCCATTTACCTGATGAAGATCAGAAGCAGATCCAAATGATCACATCTTTGTTGCTTCAGCTGGTATCCCACAGTTCTAACCTTCCTGAAACTTTGAGACAACCATCAAGTAATCATGCCATATTCGACATGACAATTGAATCAGGCTACTTTGTAGTCATTGTATTCGTTGTTAGTTGATGATGAATTGGTGCTATTAGTTGTCCCGAATTGTTGAATTTTAATGTTTTATTGTGTAAGATGTAGTCGCAGATCGAACTTTGAGTTGTAGTCTTTTGTTGTAGTTTTCTTCAGAGATTCAGATTAATTAAGTGATTCGTTTCTTAAGTTCGTAATGTTCAGTGTTCTCCTCTAGAAACTTATAATGACAGTATAAAGAATCTCATAGCATCACATACGTATTCATGTCATTTACTACGAATGTCGTGGTTTACTGAGTTTGATTCCTGGTATTGTCCTCGATTATAGGTTAGTTGAGCAGTCCGGGGCTGCTGACGTGAACCAGAGTCCGTCATTCTTAGACATACTAAAGAGACTCGAGAAAATTAAAGAACATCTTCCGATAGATAATCACTGACACTTCTTTTCTGGATAATACGGGTATAGTTGGGCAGATATCGCTCAAGGTACTGTTCCGAATTAAGAGCCTATTAATCCCCAAGCTTCGTATTTTAAAGTTGCGACTGATATTTTGTATTAAACAAATACTTAACTTTTACCCACTTGTACCTTAATATTCCCTCCTATCCATTCAATTCTTTAAATGTTTACTATTTCTCCTCACAAAAATGGTCATATTTTTTAGCCTTTTCTTTTTTTTCCTACTAGATCGTCTCGATGCTAGCTTAGTGAAGCTCAATTAGTCATGGGTTTGAACTTCATTTTGGCCTGCATTTCTGCTTTGTAAATTGAGTGTTTTTTATTTACAAGTTGACATGGAGTGATGCAACCTGAACAATTTAAGGGAAAAACAATAAGAAATGGTAATGAATAAAGTAGAAAAGGTGATGCAAATAACTGTCTAAATTGGTGTAAGTAAAAGGCTGTTCAATTATGCAATTGATAGACCTAGAATGAGCTAAGAAATGCAGTAGCTGGTATTAGAAAGCTACCTGGGTTCTATAGCAAAAATAGCAAGAGATAATCAGAAAGAGAAGGGTTTTCATTAATTGATTGATGATTTCTGAGTACATGAGATTAATTATTTATAGGCTAGATTACTTGAGGATCAAGGTCAGTAATATAGCTGTTACAAAATTCTTATCCCCTTAAGCATGTGTATTAGGACCACCATAGCTAGCTGTCAATTTTCCTTGTACTATCAACGGATTGATTTCTCTTCTTTGGCCTTTTGTGAATGCTTCATTCCCTGGACCAACTTGCTGAGTCATTACTCCCATGTGCTCCATAATCCCCTTCCTTTCTTTTGATTCCAAGCCCGCCCTTCCTCTATTTTCGATTGAGTATGCCTGCGCGCCAAGTTCCGGTATGATCAGAAATAGATTTGCATCATTACCTTCCCCTTCTAAGGATCCTTGACCCCAAGGATCAAAATCCGGATGTGCCTGCTGTATGTCAAACAGAAACTCCCATATAGCATCTTCCACTTCAGAATTAGACCATTTAATGAGGACCTTTGTAGCAGATATCCTCCCTCTCTTGACGGTTTTCCTGGCCAATACAAGTTCAGGCTTTTTTGTAGTATCTTGTGCTTCAGGGATTGGACTAACTGCAGTTGGAACCTCATAACATCTCTTGAGTAAGGAAACATGGAAGGTGTGATGAATTTTTGCAGTCGGAGGTAGTTCGAGCTTGTAAGCTACAGACCCAATTTTGCTTAAAACCTTATAAGGCCCGTAATATCTCCTAGCTAGCTTCTGATTGCTTCTTTGAGTCATAGAAGATTGCCTGTAAGGTTGGAGCTTGAGGAAGACATAGTCTCCTGGTTTGAACTCCCTCTCACTTCTTCTTTTGTTGGCCTGCTGTCTCATTCTGTTTTGAGCCCTTGCTAGATTGAGTTTAATGGCCTGTAATGCTTCTTCCCTATCAATTAAGCACCTGTCTACTGCATCTACTTTACTTTCACCAGTCAAATACGGAATGTGTATTGGAGGAGGCTGTCCATATACCACCTCATATGGGGAAGTTTTCAAAGAAGTGTGGTATGACGTGTTATACCAATATTCAGCAGCCGGGAGCCATTTACACCAATCCGTAGGTGTCTCATGACAGAAGCACCTGAGATAGGTTTCCAAACACCGATTTAGTACTTCAGTCTGTCCATCTGATTGAGGGTGGTATGCAGAGGACAGATTAAGATCCACGCCTTGCACAGAAAAAAGTTCTTGCCAGAAATTACTTAGGAAGATGGCATCTCTATCGGATACAACACTTTTAGGCATGCCATGTAGCTTGTAAACGTGATCGAAATATGCCTGGGCCACTACTGCTGCTGAGTAAGGGTGTTTGAGAGGGATGAAATGCCCTGATTTGGATAATCTATCCACAACCACCATAATAGAATCGTTCCCCATAGATTTAGGCAGACCATCTATAAAATCCATACTAATTTCTGTCCAAATAGAGTCAGGAATAGGTAGAGGTTGTATCTTACCCGGGTATGCTGCTGCATCGTATTTACATTGCTGACAGGTAGTGCACTTGTGGATGTAATCTCGTATATCTTCTTTCATTCCCTTCCAATAAAACCTTTGCTTAACCCTGTGGTAAGTAGCCTCGATTCCCGAATGCCCACCCTGTAAATTATCATGCATAAGGGAGATAATTAAGGTTTGTATTCCCTCATAGTTACCTACAACCAGCTTCCCTTTCTTCTTCAATTGCTCCTCTTTCCAGGTGAAAGTTTTATAGGATTCGGGATTTTCCTCTAATTCTCTTATCAAGGTAGCAAGGGTCTGATCCTCCTTCCATGATTGTTGTATCAGGGAGTATAAGTTGGTGCTAATTGTACTTACATATAGTTCACACAACTCTGAACTCTTCACCCGGGATAAGGCATCCGCAACCATGTTTTCCTTCCCCTTTTTGTATACAATCTCATAGTCGTATCCTAACAGCTTTGCGAGCCATTTTTGCTGAAATGGGTTGGATATCCTTTGATCAAGCAGGTACTTAAGACTTTGATGGTCTGTTTTAATGATAAACTTCTTCTCCATTAAATATTGGCTCCACTTCGTTACAGCATGAATTATTGCTAATAATTCTTTCTCGTACGTCGACATGGCCTGGTGTTTGGGAGCCAAACCTTTACTGATGAATGCTATAGGGTGATTTTCCTGCATTAATACGGCTCTTATTCCCTCACCCGAAGCATCGGTCTCAATAGTGAAGGTTTTTGAGAAATCTGGCATGGCTAACATGGGAGCTGAAGTCATGGCCTTCTTGAGGTTTTCAAAGGCCTCCTGTGAAGTCTCGTTCCAGTGGAATCCATGCTTCTTCAGTAGGCAAGTTAAGGGTTTACTTATGAGGCCATACCCTTTGATGAACCTCCTGTAGTAGCCCGTTAAACCTAAAAAACCTCTCAGTTGTTTTATGGTTTTAGGAGTTGGCCAATCTACCACAGCAGCAATTTTCGCAGGGTCTGTTAACACCCCTTCTCTGGATATTATATGACCTAGGTACTCCAACTGTGCAGCCCCAAAACAACATTTACTAGCCTTGGCATACAAGGTATTCTCCTCCATCAGCTGCAGTACCGATTCGAGATGCTTCAAATGTTTAGACCAGTCTGAACTGTAGATCAGAATGTCGTCAAAAAATATCAAGACGAATTTCCTTAAATAAGGTTGGAAGACCTTGTTCATGAGGCTTTGAAAGGTTGAAGGAGCATTGGTCAAGCCAAATGGCATGACTAAATATTCATAGTGTCCACTATGGGTTCGAAATGCTGTTTTGTGGACATCTTCAGGTGCCATTCTTATTTGATGAAAGCCTGATCTTAGATCTATCTTTGTGAAGAACATGGATCCATGTAACTCATCTAGCAGCTCCTCAATTAAGGGAATTGGAAATTTATCCTTAATTGTTTGCTTGTTGAGGGCCCTATAATCCACGCACATCCTCCAGCTACCATCTTTTTTCTTCACCAGGACTACAGGAGATGCATAAGGGCTAGTGCTCTCCTTAACCACTCCATTCTCCATTAACTCTTTAGTCAGAGATTCAATGATGTCTTTTTGAACCATAGGAAACCTATAAGGTCTTATATTTATTGGTTCCGAGCCTACCTTCAAGATGATTTTATGATCATGTCCCTCCCTCCATGGAGGTAAGCCCTTAGGTTCCTCAAAAACCTTGGGTATTGTTGAAGTACAGCGTGGATCTCCTCTTCCCTTACTTCTTTCTTCTGTGTCAGCTGTATAGCAAAAAATTGGACAGTAGGTTCTACCATTTGAATAACAGCTAACTGAGCACCATTTTCTATGTCCTTACCCATTTGTTTCTGCAACTTAAGGTTAGTTGTTTGAGCCCCCTTAAGTATGTGGTTTCTACCCTCAAAACAAAACTGCATTGTGAGATTTTTGAAATCCCAGGTTATAGGGCCAAGGGTCTCTAACCACTGGATCCCCAAGACTGCATCACAGCTGCCCAGAGATATCACAAAGAAGTCCGCTGCAAATTCTGTATTTCTAATCCTCCATTTTAGACCATGAATGGCATGACAACACATTAACTTCCCACCATTGGCCACTGAGATATTAAAACTTGGTATGGACTCCATTTGTAGACCCAACTTTCTAGCCACCCCAACATCTAAGAAGTTATGAGAACTTCCTGTATCCAACAAGAGGCTTAATGTTTTCTTCCCAACTTGGCCTGGAATCCTCATAGTCTGATATTGGGACCTTCCTGCTAATGCTTGAATGGAGATTTGGGCAATATGGGATTCTTCCTCCTCCTCCTCTTCAATTTCTATCTCTTCTTCCTTCTCATCCTCTTCTACTTCATCCAAGACAAAAAGTTGTCTTTTGTTTTTGCAAACATGTTGAGGGGTAAATTTTTCATCACAATAAAAACAAAGGCCTTTAGATTTTTTCTCTTCCATTTCTGCATTGTAAGGTCTGAATTTCGGTGGTGATTTGGGATTTAATGGGGGAAATTGGAAGGGTTTTCTTTTAGGTGCAATTGGAGTTTTTGTGGGTATAAAAGGTTTTGTGGTGGTGAATGTTTTCGTAGGTGTAGGTAGTACAGCAGGTTTGTGAGAGTTGTGATGGGATAGGTTATTTTTGTAGCTTGGTTTGGATTGTAGGGAGATGGCAGTTTCTTGTAACTTTGCTAAGCCATAGGCTTCAGCTATAGTCTTAGGCTTTAACATTCTCACCATTACTGAAATGTTATCATCTAACCCTGTCATGAAACAGCTTAAAGCGTACTCAGGCTGCAAATCGAGCTTGCTAATGAGTAAATCAAAAGCATCATGGTAAGACTGCACAGTGGTTTGTTGTTTTAGTAACAAGAGTTCAGACATGGGATCCTCCTGGACATCCCCAAATCTGGCTTTGATGGAGTCTTTGTATTCTTCCCAACCCAAAAGTCCATCTTTTTTTCTGTTTTTAGTGAAAGCTTGATGCCAGGCTAGGGCCTTAGCCTCTAGATGCATAGCAGCGTAGGTGACTTTGGTTGTGCTATCAATATCAGCCACAGAAAAGAACTGTGCACACTTAAATAGCCAGTCATCCACTCCTTCACCATCAAAAGTCGGAAATTTGATGGTTGGTGATCGTACCATCGTGTTTTGGCCCCCTGTGAATTTTCCTGAATTAAGTGATAGAGTGGCTAGTGTCTCTATCAAAGTACTCACCTGACCTTGGAGGGTCTTAACATCCTCTGCCAAAGTTGGTGTTGACATGGCTTTACGTTTGGAAGTTTTGAATTTTTTGTGTTTTTTGTGCAAATAAAGAAGGAAGAATTAAATATTCGAGTATTTTTCTTGGGATTTCTGCGTAGATTTTCTCTAATTTTTTGTTGTTTGGTGGGTATACAGGTCAGAGAAAGGATAAGCTCTGATACCAATTGATGCAACCTGAACAATTTAAGGGAAAAACAATAAGAAATGGTAATGAATAAAGTAGAAAAGGTGATGCAAATAACTGTCTAAATTGGTGTAAGTAAAAGGCTGTTCAATTATGCAATTGATAGACCTAGAATGAGCTAAGAAATGCAGTAGCTGGTATTAGAAAGCTACCTGGGTTCTATAGCAAAAATAGCAAGAGATAATCAGAAAGAGAAGGGTTTTCATTAATTGATTGATGATTTCTGAGTACATGAGATTAATTATTTATAGGCTAGATTACTTGAGGATCAAGGTCAGTAATATAGCTGTTACAAAATTCTTATCCCCTTAAGCATGTGTATTAGGACCACCATAGCTAGCTGTCAATTTTCCTTGTACTATCAACGGATTGATTTCTCTTCTTTGGCCTTTTGTGAATGCTTCATTCCCTGGACCAACTTGCTGAGTCATTACTCCCATGTGCTCCATAATCCCCTTCCTTTCTTTTGATTCCAAGCCCGCCCTTCCTCTATTTTCGATTGAGTATGCCTGCGCGCCAAGTTCCGGTATGATCAGAAACAGATTTGCATCATGGAGATATGTTGAGATATATTGAGCTTATTTCGAGGTTGAGATCAATTTTTTAGCTGTACATTATGCTTTGACGTTGATTTTTTGTTGTTGTAAAAGGTGATTTAGATTTGTTAGCTGGAAATGAACTGAAATAAAACATTTTGATTTTCACTGTGTCGGGTTTTCATTGGTTTCTTTGTATACAAGGTAAAAATACGGGATTCTACTCGACAATGTTTTAAACTAAAGCTCAAAATATTTGCTGCAACAGCTGAGGAAAACTCTCGAAGTGACAGAGGCACTTGAAAAAATTGTGTAGGTTAGGAACAGGGTTGAAAAAAATTGGGTTTTCGATCTTATGCTTGCAAACCTCGTGAACCCGACTTTGGATTGTATAATAATACTCCGTTTTGGTTTATAATTGGGAATTTGCTAATTGGATTGTATAATTATACTCCGTTTTGGTTTATAATTGGGATTTTGCTAATATTATGCGTGCTAATCGTTATTGGAATGATTAGGGCTGTCGAATCAAATGAACTTGAGATACTGATAAGTGTAATTTGTAGTGCTTATTTCTTGTGTTTGTTCCCAGTTTCTCTTGTGGAATCGCTCCTTGGAGCGGTTTTCGAGGCTACTTACGCTTCTTCTAGCTTGTTTTAGGTTCATAAGACCAATATTTGAGAAATGGAATGATTCCGACTCGTTTCCGACGCATTTGGAGCCAACGAAGAGAACCGACAATCACTCGGTGGCTTAGACTCGATCCCGAGACCTTGGGACCCATTCCCGATCCCCTTAGATTCGATCCCGAGACCTTGGGACTCATTCCCGAGCCCCTTAGACTCGATCCCGAGCACCAAAAATCGATGAGAAGCCTATGAAAAGCAAATAGGGACCTTTGAAATCATATTAGAAGCCTACAAGACCCTTCCCGGGCGGGGAGAGTAGCCTTCCCGGTCGGGAAGGAGTGCAAACTTAGAGCGGCTACTGTTGGGCCATCCCGGCCGGGACCAAGCTCATCCCGGTCGGGACCATCTCGTCCCGATCGGGACCACCACCATCCCGACCGGGATGGGCCAGCTGCAGCCCGTGTTTCCTATTTTCTTCTCCTTTGTTCTTGGAACCTTAAAAATATCCTCCCTTTGTATTGTTTAAGCACTTTTCATTCCTTTACATTACCCACTAAATCCTAGATTACTTTAGGTTAGATTAGCTTAGATTAGTGTAGATTAGCATTAATTACTTCTTAATCTTAGTTTAATCCTTGTTGAATCTTTGTATTATTGAAGACCTATTGGGGGATTTCTCTATTGACAACATTGAATTCAATTTCTTTGGGTTGGATTTAATCAAAGTTCTTATCTTTTCCTTTCTTCTAGTGTTGGTATACTTCCTCTTCTCTTTAATCTCTTCTACTTAGTTTTCATTTGTGTTTATGTTTAGTAATCTTCAATAATCCATTATGAATGTTCATGTTTATGTTTGTTTCATTATGGGTGTTGGGTTTACTATCTTGAACATGAGTGAGTAGACTCATTGTGGGGTTAGTAGGGAGATTAAGTGTTGATTATGGATGATTAGGTTTTGATTGTGGGTAAAGGTGAATTCTTTGTTACTAGTCACATGTTATGCTACTTCTCTTGCTTGTCTTCCTCTTCTCGTTGTGTGATTGATTTGTGCTTGAATCCTTGTGTATTGGGTAACATCTTGCATGAGTATTCGGGTTTTGTCTTTGACACGAGAGTGCGGACATTGGCTTTGACGCGAGAGCGCGGACCAACCTTAGTAACTAGGTGAACCGTGCACTATCGATCTCCCAACTATCCTACTACATTTATGAACCCGACCTAATCCTACTCTTTCCTTATTTTATTTCTTCGTCATCTTAGTCATTGTCCCTTTAGTTAGTTGAATCCTTTAGCCTTAGTTGTTATACCTAGTTCGTTCCTAGTCATAGTTTATTCCCTTCTTATCGTTCTAATTTAGTTTAGCCTTGAGACCTAGTCAACTCTTTAGGTGAAACTTGGTTTAAACCCTCTTTACCGTCCCCGTGGACTCGATCCGACTTACCCTAGCTACGTGTTATGTTTAGTTGGTTATTATTAGGTGGTGGGATCCACGGCAAATCCCTCCCATCAGAAACTCGGTTCGATATTAGGGAAACAGTAATTTGTTTTTAGTTGATTGTGCTTGAATGACTCAGTAGTGAGTATAAATGATTGAATTTAGGTCCCGGCTCGGAGAAAGTTTTGAACTCGCTGTTAGATGAACCTGTGAATGATTCGCTAGACCGTTTGCGATTCTTGTCTGATTCAAAGTTTCAAACTTGACGACAAATAACAATGTCGTATCCCTAATCCCTAAATGATTTGATTTCAAGGTAAATGTGTACATGCTGCGTAAATTGGGATTTTTCGACATTTTTTACTACGAAGTACTCCGTACTAAATTGAGGTTAATATGGTGTTGGCTCGAAATTTCACTATGTTATCCTTCAGTTAATTAGCATTTGACAGCTACTCCATATTACAGTTGCTGATTGTTGTCAGATATTATGATATCTGCAATGCTGAAATTCTGGATTTGCTGCAGTAACTCACTTCAGCATGATTTGATGTTTGTAGCTGTCACAAAAGCGAGAAGAGGCTGTCCGAAGTTCAGGAGGGAAAAAAACGTCTTACTTAGAGAATTCTTCGAAAAGGATGGGAAGATGATAATGCCTAAATGTAACTTCCACATCCTGAACTGGTTATTTAGTGTATCGAATTGCTTCATTTATGGATTTTTCAATTGATCCGTGTTACGGAGTACGAGTAATATTTATTTGCTTCATCTAATTGCTTTTTGAATTTGATTCATTAGTCATCAGTTTGTCTGCAGATCAATGGTCAACTTTTCGCGAGAACATCCCTGACATCGAAGAGGCTATAACAAATTAAAGGCTGAATCAAGAGTCAGGTGTGTGTTTTCGGTTCTGTATCAAAGAAAAGCTCTTCTGAGTGTACTTTAGTTAAACTTTTTGGGTACATAGTTCTTGAGAGAACGAGTGACGGAGATTACATATGTAGGCATCAAGTTGAAAAGTGACAGGGCAATGCTGATAAATCTGAAAATTTGTGTCACTCGAACGGTTTTAGATAGGCTACAGCAGAACCAGTGCTTAAAATCGATACACGTCATAATCTCAGGATTATGGATAAGGGAAAACAAGTTGGAATCGAGTGTGTCTTATACTTCCCATAAAGTTGTACCGATTGAGACAGTCCATTTTGATGGGAAAAATTATCAGCAATGGGTAGATCACATAGAGTCGTACTTGACCCATTTGAATGTCAGGTATGTACTTTTGGATCCGTGTCCAAGTGCCATGGAAATCGCGGACTGGGAAATTCCCCGGACTTTATCAGCAATAGAAAAATTGATGGATGACGACCGTATATGTCGTCAAACCATAATAAATACATTTTGTGACAATTTGTACAGTCATTACTCGAAAAAAAAAGGGTCGGCAAGCAGTCTTTGGGAAGAACTCAAAGTAACCTATCTTTATGAAGAGTACGAAGCAAAGGTGTCTTTGGTTAAGAAGTACATTGAATTCGAAATAGTAGAAGAAAAACTGAAATTCACAATCCATGTATCTTGCACTGCTGCACTCAGTCTATGTTTTCTTTGCTCAATATTAGACTGAGTGACTTTTGCAAGGAAGGAAAGAAAGGGAAGGGAGGGAGGTATGGAGGGGCATATGACTTCTGCCTCCGAACAACTCCTGCATTAAGGGATTTCGATTTAGCTTTGGAAAGAAAATAGTTCCTTTATTTCTCTACAATCCTATTTGCTAACCAAGCAAAGGAATTAGTCTTCCTTCCCCTCTACTCCCCATCCTTCTATTTCCATTCAGTTCCCTTCGTACAACCAAGCCCCTGCTGGTATATGCTTACACATTATCTTCTCACTAAAACTTCATATCACGTTGTACATGCTTGTTGTCGCTCTTAGAGATTGAAAAGTTCCTTGTATTTTAATAGAGTTACTAATAAATGGGTTTTTAGTTAAACCGTGAAACCATGCATACGTACATGGTATCGAATTGCAGTTTGAAACTTGGCTTCAGAATAAGTTGTTGTCACCTAATTTTCGTGATGGAGTGTGGTGCTCTAGATGTTAACGCGTCGAATGTGTCGAATGTTTCAAATATTAAAAGGTCAAATGTGTCAAACGGGTGAAGTATTAAACGTTTCAAAGGTCTCAAACGGGTTAAGAAATTAAATGCGTCAAACGTGTGAGACGTTTCAAACGGGTCAAATATTAAATGCGTCGAATGTGTCGAACGTTCCGAATATTAAAAGGGTCAACTATGTCAAATGGATCAAGTATTAAACGTTTCAAAGGTCTCAAACGGGTTAAAAATTTCAAGCGGGTCAAGAAATTAAACGCGCAAACGTGTGAAATGTTTCAAACAGGTCAAGTATTAAACGTTTCAAAGAGCTGAAGCAGGTCGAAAAATTCAACCGGGTCAAGTAATTAAACGCGTCTAACGTGTGAAACGTTTCAGACGGGTCAAATATTAAACGCGTCGAATGTGTTGAATGCTTCAAATATTAAAAGGGTCAAATGTGCCAAACGGATGAAGTATTAAACGTTTCAAAGGTCTCAAACGGGTCCAAAATTTCAAACGGGTCAAGAAATTAAATGCGTCAAACATGTGAAACGTTTCAGACAGGTCAAATATTAAACGCGTCGAATGTGTCGAACGTTCCAAATTTTAAAAGGGTAAAATGTGTCAAACGGGTGAAGTATTAAACGTTTCAAAGGTCTCAAACGATTCAAAAATTTCAAACGGGTCAATAGATTAAATGCGTCGTGAAACGTTTCCAAAGGGTCAACTATTAAACGCGTCGAATGTGTCAAACATTCCAAATAATAAAAGGGTCAAATGTGTCAAACGAGTGAAGTATTAAACGTTTCAAAGGTCTTATACGGGTCAAGAAATTAAACATGCAAACATGTGAAACGTTTCAAACAGGTCCAATATTAGATGCGTTGAATGTGTCGAACGTTCCAAATATTAAAACGGTCAAATGTGTCAAACGGATGAAGTATTAAATGTTTCAAAGGTCTCAAACGGTTCAAAAATTTCAAACAGGTCAAGAAATTAAATGCGTCCAATGTGTGAAATGTTTCGAATGGGTCAAATATTAAACGCGTCGAATGTGTCGAACGTTCCAAATATTAAAAGGGTCAAATGTGTCAAACGGGTGAAGTATTAATGGTTTCAACGGTCTCAAACGGGTAAAAAATGTCAACTGGGTCAAGAGATTAAACGCGCCCAACATGTGAAACATTTCGAACGGTTCAAATATTAAACGCGTCGAATGTGTCGAATGGTTCAAATATTAAAAGGTTAAATGTGTCAAACGGGTGATGTATTAAACGTTTCAAAGGTCTCAAACGGGTCAAAAATTCCAAACGGGTCAAGAAATTAAACGCGTCAAACGTGTGAAACGTTTCAAACGCGTCGAATGTGTCGAACGTTCCAAATATTAAAAGGGCCAGCTGTGTCAAACGGGTCAAGTATTAAACGTTTCAAAGGTCTCAAACGGGTCAAAAATTTCAAAAGGGCAAAGAAATTAGACACGTCAAACGTGTGAAACGTTTCAAACGGGTCAAATATTAAACGCGTCGAATGTGTCAAACATTCCAAATATCAAAAGGGTCAACTGTGACAAACGGGTCAAGTATTAAACGTTTCAAAGGTCTCAAACGGGTCAAAAATTTCAAACAGGACAAGATATTAAACGCGTCAAACGTGTGAAACGTTTCAAACGGGTCAAGTGTTAAACGTTTCAAAGAGCTGAAACGGGTAAAAAAAAATTCAACCGGGTCAAGAAATTAAACGCGTCAAACGTGTGAAACGTTTCAGACGGGTCAAATATTAAACGCATCGAATGTGTCAAATGTTTCAAATATTTGTGGACATGACATAGGTCCACCCCGACGCGGCCACGCGCGGGTTTGGGTAGGCGAATGAATCTCCATATGAGAATGGATCGAATTGAAATTTAGGTCTATGTGGAGTTGCCACCGAATTTTGTGGTTATTCGGAACCATTCGAGCCCACTCTATGTCGTAGTGGGCCGTATACAAAATACGGCCCATTTCCGATGTCAGAGTTTATTGGGCTCGTCCCTTTGCATTTGATACCGATACCGACATTATCGGATATCGTGTATTGAATGACTCTCGTGCGCCAACGGTTTCGGGCATCCGGAAACCGAGGTTCTAAGTAAGGGCTGAGGGTACGTGTTGGGAAGCCCACAAAGGACACCCAATCCCGCCCGCACATTAGCGGCCTCTACTAAGAATTCGAATGACTTACAATACGCGCGTTAGTAAAACGGGAAAAATGATATGCAAAGATTATTTTCCCTAAACATGTGAATGGAATTGAAACGGGTTTCTAAGTCAATTTAATGCAATTAATTCTACGTCACAGTGGAATTTTAGCATGTGGGTTCATTTAGTACAATAAACGAACAATAATTAAATTGACAAAAGAAATAACAAACGCGTTAGTAACGATGTAATAATATAACGAATAATAACGGTTTGTGCAAATATGAGATGAGATGAGAAGATGCAAATATGAGATGCATGGTTTGAAAAGGTAGTAATACACATGATTAATTAAGCACGTGTTGACCTAAATCCTAAATTACTACCGAGTTTTGAAAATAGAATAATGTACGATTTATTGTGTTAATCGTTATGAGGCTACTCGATCGAGTGGTCGACGGACTCGATCGAGTAGATCCGTAAAAGACGATTCTGCTTTGCGTTATGGACCATACTCGGCCGAGTCATTGACCAACTCGGTCGAGTACATGGCCACTCGACCGAGTCACTGTGAGACTCGATCGAGTGGGGGTCGTAATTAACATTCTGACTCGATTTTAGGGTGTCACTCGATCGAGTGGCTAAAGCACTCGGTCGAGTGGCACCTGTACGAACTTGGTTCGTTTGCAATTTAATTGTTGATTTTGAAATTGCTTTTGATTTTTGATAATTCGACGGTTTTACCGAATCGGACATAAATATTGCACAATTTATGTTCGACTTGGTTTTTTATAAATCGCGAATTTTGTTGAACCGAATATAAATATTGTTGAATTTATACTCGATTCTAATCTTGAATACTCGTTGTATCCCATATTCGATTATTTGAATCGATATGGAATATTAGAGTGAAATAGAAAAAAAAGATAAATTGATTTTAGTCGTTTTAAATTAATTATCGTGATATGAGTAAGTCACGTTAATTAATTCATATGACTTGATTGTTAGATTCGATATCCAATTATGGAATTGGTGTCGAATCTAAAATCGACGCTTTGCTTGAATAAAAAAGGACTTGATTCCCTCGACTTCTCCGACATCGAAATAAATCCCTAGGGATTGTGATGTCGGATCCGTGTCAACGGGTTTCGACCCTTATTAAAATTGATTTTAAAAATTGATGGATGCAAGATTAATGATGATGACGAGAAATAATAACGAATTGTTGTTTAAGTTAATTTATCTCAATAATCAAATAATCGGGGTATCGGGATAAGCGACCGACGACGCGTGTGCAGTACACTTGTATATGCGGTTTTCCTTATCCCGGTATCCTTCTTATTCGACACAAATCGATAAATATTTTAATGCTTTGATATTAGTAGTATTATCGATATTATGGTGCAATGAATAAAATAATAAAAAGACGAAAAAAAAGAGGATGAGAGGGAGATGAAGACGACGTGAAGTACAGAAGGAGAAAAGAGAGGGTTTTGACACCCTCAACCTATATGTTCTTGTCTCGGCGCGGACTTGTAACCGTGGCTTTAACACAAGAGTCTTCGAGGTTTATGGAGGTTGAGTTGTGGTGGCTCGGGATTGATTCCTAAAACTAGGTTTAGGGTTTTTGCTAGTGTAGGATTGCTAGGGTTTGATTAGGGTTTGTAAAAGACGTAGTATGTGTGTGTATGGTTGCTCTAGGGTTTCTTGAGGTTGCAAAAAGATTGTGTAATTGTGTTGCATGGGGGTTGCTTATATAGGCAAGGCTAGGCACCCGAATTAGGGTTACTCGACCGATTAAAGGGCTAACTCGGTCGAGTGGCCCGTGAAGCCTGCAGCCGGGCTTGAAACACGCCCACTCGATCGAGTGGGTGGGTCACTCGATCGAGTGGCCCAGTCGGGTTGCACGAGTCCATTGTTTTGGACCTTGACTTTGGGTGTTTGATGGGTTTTGTGTTTGACTTGGACTTTTGAGGTTGTATGGCTGTTTTGTGTGTCTCGGAAATGACTTTGACCGGGGTTGACCCAATCGTGAAAAGTCGGTTTTAATTCTGGTGTCGATTTTGGCCCAAATTAGTCTTGTTTGACTCGGAATGATCCATTGGGCCTGGATTCGAGGTTGTTTTTGTGAGATTTGTACTCCGTAAGTGTGTTAGCCAGCGATTAATGGATTTGAGCCCGTATCCGAGTGCTTAGAAACACGTTAGCGTCCGATCATCATCGGGTGTTTTTTGGAAACTTCCATAGACAACTGGCGGTCAAAATGCGGGTGTCTACAGAGCCCCCACTCTGACTGAGGCTTGGACAAGGCGAAAGTCAGAGTAGCTACCAAGCCCGTTAAGACCTGGTAGACTTCCGGTCGGGTCGTTTATAGTACGTTGGACTCGCGTGAAGGGCTCGCCAGCCGCAAGACAGAAATCATACCTGAGCTTGATGATTGTACTCCGTGGGGAATTTGGGCTTGTCGCGTAAGCCCTGGGTGTGCCTGTGTGTTGGCCCATCCCGTGCTATCCCGGAGAATGCTGCTGGGGAGATTTGATGACTTGCATGTCTTCGCTTGAGTCGTACCTGTATAAGTCACATAAAAATGTACGCAACACGTAGGTAGTAAAATGACTCGTGCTGGGGAAAATGATTTTTGAAGTTTTTTGAAATTTTGAATTTGAAATCCTGAAAGCAATCGCGAGCTAGGTTTTCAAAATGGAAAGGGATACAAAAGAAATTCGCACTTTAAATAAACTGAAATCTGACCTTGTCGAAAAAGATCTTTTTTTTTCAAATGGCTAAATTTTGCAAATTTCAAAGTGGAATCTGAAGAGAGGGACCTACCGACAGACTCGACTCTGGATACGACAGGACGAGTTGACTGACACGGACTGGACTTTTTAAGGATTGGACCGTGATTCGGTAGGGTATTGGGCCGCCTAACAAAACTCTTAAGTCGCGCTATCCCGTAGCCTAGGCGAGTGGCAACACGGTCGCACATCGAAATGGGATAGATATGCTATGGGGGGATTGCAGTAGCCTGTAATGAGACTGTTTTAGTCTGGTGCCCTTCTGGATTTCTTATTTTATGATACATTTCCAAAATGGGTATTGCCTCGAGTTCTGACAGATTCTTGTCTTTGACTGAGCCGAGTACTAGGACACACTACAGAAAGGAGGCTAGATTTTTTTGTTGGATTTATCTGGATTTTGTGAGTGGATGAAGAACTTCTGCCTAGGAGAAGCCCCCGGGACAACAAAGCTAGCTGTTGAGAACATGATGGTGTCGTGACCGGAATAATGACGCTTTTTGAATGTGTGTCAATGTGGGTGGTTGTGCCTCTGTTGAAAGGCTGCCTACGTATTCACGTGTGGTGAAATCAAACCAAGCCGTAGTTCAGTGCCGGAAGATGTATTATGGTGCCTATTCTAATAGGACTTTGTGTGTAACTAGCCATAGCGATGGTGTAGGCTAGGTGCATTCCCAGTGATGTCTTGATCAAAGGGCTAGAATGGTTAGGATGTTGATCCTGTGACTGTGAGCGTTCTCCGGGGTAGCCCCCAGAGGTGGTGTGAACTATTTGGGCATGTTTTATGCCGACCGCAAGTTGAATTCCCGTGCTTGGGGTTGGTAACTGGTTTGGATGAGAAGAATTGGGACGGGATTTTAACGAGTTTTGCTCTCGGGGATTTTAACGAGTTTTGCTCTCGGGGATTTTAACGAGTTTTGCTCTCGAGGATTTGAACGAGTTTTGCTCGTTGCTCTCGGGGATTTTAACGAGTTTTGCTCTCGAGGATTTGAACGAGTTTTGCTCTCGGGGATTTGACGAGTTTTGCTCTCGGGGATTTGACGAGTTTTGCTCTCGGGATTTGATGTATTTGGGAATGTGGTGCTAGGAAGTAAATGGCCTTGACGACTCGAAATCTGGAGCTCGGTTCTGTGGAGCTAAGGCTTCGAGAGCCGGTTTGATAATGAAGTAAATGGCCCTGATAACTCGAAATCTGGAGCTCGGTTCTTGTGGAGCTAAGGCTTCGAGAGCCGGTTTGATAATGAGGTAAATGGCCTTGATAACTCGAAATCTGGAGCTCAGTTCTGTGGAGCTAAGGCTTCGAGAGCCGGTTTGATAATGCGGGATTTGGTTTTGATGTCTGGTCCTAATTGTTAGGGGTATCCTATGGAGCTTGAATCCTCAAAATTCCGGGCTGTCTCTGGCCTGGGTCTCGGGGAGGTCTTGAGGGTTGTAATGTGGGAAGGCTGAGTGTTGTGTTAACTGACCAGCTTGATTGTTACTCCACTATTGGATGGCATGGATAATTTTGAATTTGACCGTACCACGGTCAAAGGATTTTCACTTGAGTTGACAGTTGACCACGGTCATTGGTATTGATAATTTTGACCGTACCCTGGTCGTGGGGCTTTCACTTGAATTGACCGTTGACCACGGTCATGGGTATTCTGAATTTTTTGATGATGGCCTGCTTTTTTTGTTTTGGCCTTTTGCTTTTTTTTTCTCATGGACTTTCGATTTTTTTTTTTTTTTTTTTTTTTTGTGTCCAGTATTTTTTTTTTATGGCCTTCTTTTTGCTCTGGCCCTTTCTTTTTTTTCTTTTTTTTTTACTTTTGATTTTTTTGTCCAGTGTTTTTTCGTTTTTTTTTTTGCCGGTCAGACTAACACCTAAGGTAGGGATTAGTTAGTCTTGTTGGAGGGGTGTTTTATTGTGGGAAATGGGCTTGCCTCCCGTCTTGAACCCAAACTAGGAGATTACCTAGATTTGTCATAGGATTCGATACCGCTCCTGCTAGGGGTAGTTATGTGGTTTTTCTATACCAGACACGGAGTAGGTAAAAAGAAAACACAGGCTCGGTTTCCTGCAGTCATTATAGATGTGCCTATAATAGTCACGTGCGTGTGCTCACAGTGTATGATGGTGTTCATCATGTTCTCGGAAACACATAAGGAAAATATATATGAGAAAGAATATTGAAAGCTGATTTTATTAAAATTTGAAAAAGAGGACAGAATACAGTTGACTCTGACTCTGACCTTGACTTTGACTTTGACTTCGAAGGAAATAGTACATCCTAGACTCGGACTCAGACTCGGACTCCAATCGAATCTGGACTCTCGGATGATGTTGTCATTAGTCGTCGGCTTCTAAGGAATCGAGTTGATGTCCGGTATAGCCTTCAATAGAAACTTCACCCAGATCTTCCTTGTGTCGAAGATCGTTTTCAATCCTAATGCCCATTTCGGTAAGTACGGCAAAGTTTGAAATGCCGGCATACCTAAGATGGACGCGGTAAGAAGGTAGGAGGTTGTTGATGAATGCCTCCACTAGTGTCTTCTCGTTGGGCTTGTCTACCAACTTCACACTCTCGGCCCTCCATCTTTGAAGATATTTAGTGAACCCTTCTTTGGGCTCTTGGGCCATGACTTCCAGAGTACGCATTGTAGTCTGGATCTCGATATTATCGGCGTAGTTCCGAGCGAACTCTGTTGCCACGTCATCCCAAGTCGGGTATTTCTTGGAATCGAGCCTGTAGTACCAGGCTTTGGGGTGCTTCTGGAGGGAGGAAGGGAATAAGTGCTTAAACATGGTGGACTTTACCTCTTGGACCGCCATGAAATCTTTGAAAGCCCGGATGTGATGGACCGGGTCTCCAGTACCCTCAAACATTGGAATTCCCGTAAGGTTGAGGTTGACAGGTAGCTCGTCATTCAAAGGTGAATAAGTACGAGCATTTTCGGTGTGGATCGAGTTGTTCCTCGATAAGTAGACTTGCTCTTCAAGCCTACGAACAACACTGATCAACTCGGCTATGGGCCCAGTGGGCTCAGCTCCTTCAACTGGGGCCGTTTTCTCCACGGTGCTTAGGCGGGTGGATAAAGTCGCTTGGTTAGCCTGGATGGCAGCCAGTTGGGTCTCGATCTTGGTCAGAGCGTTTTCCAATTCGTCCATCTTGCGTTGGCGTCTGGTTTCGGGTGGCTTGTCTGTAAGAATACCACGTAATCAGAGAGGTTGCTTCGGAACTCAGACTCACCAAGGCATAGGAAATAGCGCAAGAGTAGGGACGGCCCCAGTTTGACTCGGGTTAGACTCCCCTAAGACAAATGTGTAGGGTACGATTCTCGGAGTGACTGTGATTAATCACTTCGTCAGAGAATAGCCCCCAATGTGAAACTAAGGACTTAGACACGACTCAGATGGTGTGACACCTAAGTGACTCGAAAGTGGGGTACGTGAGACACGTGTAAGACATGACCCTTAGAGCAACCGTGATTGATCGCCCTGCTAAGGGATAGCCCCCAAGTGGGATCGATATTTTTGTTAAGACTTGAGTGTGGGACGAGTGACCCTTAGACGTAAGGACCACGAACCTTTTGTTATAGGGCTATGCCTTGTAAAAGGTTGACTCGGAAAAGACACCTAGACGGGTGACTTGTGAAGTGTGGGCCTTCCTTAGGATTCGACTATGTGGGCCGAGTCCTGCTCGAAGGAAGGTCCACGTGAGACATCCCCAGACTTTGGACTCGATTGTGTTGACGGGCCCTCCTTTGTAGGGGTTTGTCCTACGTAGGTGGGCCTTGCCTTAGTCTAATAAGGCGGACCGGGATAGGGAAGAAACTCGTGATGTAAGATCGACAGAGTTTCGACACTACAGACCTTGACAACTTAAGACGCGACCCGACACTTGCTAAATACGGGAAGTCCTAAGGAGAGGAAGGCTTTGAAAATTGATTGTTTTTGAAAGGGGTCCGAGAAAACTCGGTTGAGGGCCCAATTTCCAAAAAAAAAAACGAAAAAAAGTATTGAACCGCGGGTTTTGAAAGTTCGAAATATTTTCGAGTTTTGAATCGGGCAGCATACCGTCTAGAAAATAGGCTATTTTGAGTAAAATCATAAGTCCTAAATTCGGTATGCGTTCCGGGTTTTGAAATTGAATAGTTTGAAAAAGGTGCAATTTTGAAAAATTGATGGTTTTTTGAAAACGACTCGGAAACCAAGTAGCACGTAGTCACACAAGCATTATAACGACGCCATGTATGCTCTACACTAAGTCTCGGTCGGTCTATAAGGTGTCTATACCAGTGTACATAGTCTAGACGTTGATCGGGACGGACTTCCTAAGTCGAGTTGATCTTAGAACATGCCGCGAAACCCACGAATCGACTATGGACACCTTCTGACATATCCATATTGGAGCACTACTACAAATCCATTACTTTCTAGACGCTTCTCTATTGACGCTTTTATAAGCGTCCGCCGCAAATATCCTATTTCTCCCTCATTTTAACATTACCCGCTACTTTGAAATATGAGCGCTTATGTGAAAACTCAAAAAAAAAAAAAAAAGCGGCATCAATTGCTAAGGCGTAAGATCCCAAAAATAAACCCTCAAACTTCCCAAACAAAACACTACACCTTTCTTCAATTTTGTTTAATTCACATCGTCTTCATCCTCTTCGCTGGAAACAAATAAACCTTACTCAAGCACTACCCATTACTACCTCGATGCAGAACTCTTCAGCAATTTTATCTCTAATTTTCAATATCTAATTAGGTTTGGTTCTATTCCATAATCATCTCTAATTTTCAATATCTAATTGCATATTATTAGAAGTTATTTTTATCTTATGGTTAAATTAAATATTTTGTCGTAAGTTGTTGGTGGCTTGTGTTCAGATCTAAATGTCAAGTCGTTCAAATTTGGTGGAAATTGTTGGTGATTTGGCTTAGTGTCAAACTGTTCATCTCTTGTCACGAAGGATACCAATTGTGAGGTACATCGATCCACAGTTTCGTTTTCAAATTTCTAGGGTTTAGAATTTTGATATCAATTTCTTCTTTTGTGTTAAAGTTTGATATCAGTTTTAGCGTTGAAGTTTGATATATCATATTTCTATGGTTAATTTCCTATGTACGACTGTCTGCTGTAAGACAACTGACTCACTGAATTGCTTATGGTTCATTCATTAGATTGGAGGTACGGTTGACGAGTTGGGATGGCTAGTTTCATGTTTAAGGTCGTGTTTGTGCAGTTACATTCGTTGAATGCCTCTTTGAATGTTTTTTTAATGGCTATAATCACTGGTATAATTTTTTAATCGACTAGTTTGAATTTGGAGGCTAGCTACATTCAAACTGTTGAAGGATGCTCTTTTTATATGCTTGTAGTTTCAGTAATGCAACCTGCAGTTATGGTTGGAGTAAGCTACGGTAATATTCTTATGGGAATGCAGGTTGTTCTTGCGTTTGTTCACGACATACCTGTTCAATTGATCTTTTCCGTTCAAACCAGACTACAATAAGGTGCATAGTAGGCTCCTCTTTAACTTGATGCAAGCTGCATTAGCATTCGATTATTTTTGAGTTAATTGAAACACCAGGACCTGATACGGAGACTGCAGCTTAGTCGTGAATTAGACTGTGGTTTGCTTGGTTTTAAGTTATGTTTTGGCATGTTTTCACAAGTTGCGTAAGGCTACTGTTGGTTTGGCTTTTATTTGTTCCTTCTCAATTAGTAGTAGAAGGACCACCTGTTATTCCACTTCACTTGCATGTTATTCCACTTCACTTGTTTAAAGTAACATTCACGTAGTGACCTTCCGCTTTTGTATTTGTAATTGTTTGTATAATACAGGTAGATTGATAGACGTTGGAATCTTTTTTAAATTGAAGTTGTTATTATGATTAACTTAGTACTTATGATATAATTATTATACATGCCTTCTCTTCACTGAGAACCCAAGCACTTATGAAAAAAAACTGTATGGAGAGTTTTTTTTTTATCAATGCTCAGGTATGTCTATTACCCGATAGATCTTCTATGATTCTAAAAGTGTCTAATTTACATAAATCCATCGATAATCTTCACTAGGGAGAAGATCTTGTCACTGGCATAAGAACACCCGAAGACATGGACACGATGAAGGATTGCATGCCTGAAGCAGAGAACTTGTCGACAACTGTGAAATTCTTGAGCGCCATGACAAGGATATGATGGTAATCTGTCCTTTAATTATCTTATTGTTTTGTTTTACTATTGTATTGAAAAGCTTAGAAATAAACATGACATAGTTTCTTAGCCTAGAAAGTCGATTACAAGGTGGGGATTGAGACTGTTAGAATGATTGTATGGGTGATCCATTTATCATAAAACAAAGGATATTGAATTAACTGTTCAAAATAGGTTGTGGATGTTGCAATGCTGGTCTAGTACGTAAGAGAACTTGAAAAGGTGTAGTGAAGATAGCGGTTGATTTGGTGAACGAGGGAATCATTGACACTCGCACTGCCATCAAAATGGTGGAGCCTCAGCATCTTGACTAACTTCTTTAGCCACATGTAGGTACGTTAAATTAGCTACTGATTTTTAGCTGGGAAGGCCAAAGGGAACTCTGACCGTCCTCATTCTTTGTTTCGTTAGTTTGAAAATCTATCCGCTTACAAAGACAGAGTGCTTAGTTGATTTGGATGAATATCCTTGTCATAGAGACCTTATCAAGCTAAGGTCAGTTCTATAATTTTCATTATGCTTAGTTGACTTCTCAACTAATTTAATATATTTTGTACTTGTACCTGTTTGTTGACCATTTTCTCGAATGTCTACTTGATTGCTATATCTTAAGGCAAGCTAACGAAGAAAGATGTTGGAGTCCTCGCTTTTTCCTATATTTTTAGTGATTATAAATATGTACAAGTAGCTCGTAAATCTGGATGAATAGAGGGAATTATGATATTATATCGTATAACTAGGAGCTCATGAATCTTCAATATAGGACATCTAGTCTTACATTATTCTATAGTTAGTTGTGTTCAAGGATGTTTTAAGTGAAGTTGGTGGGATATGAAAAATATTACAGTATTTTTTTTTCTAATTTCTGAATACACTAATTAAGTATTTTTGATTTTGTTTCCCATAAGTTTATCAATTTGTAGATGATGTCACTGCAGCAAAACGAAACGAGTAATCTTCACGAAGAAGCTGCATCATATAGAATCAATATTTTAAGAAATTTCTTATACATTTGTATTAGGTTTAGGGAACTATGTATTAATTACGATATATTTATCACACATTCTATTCTATTACTCCGTATAATATTGTTCCTCAATTTTTTTAAATATATTGATCTTCAAGAATTTATGTATTTGTTAGGCCTAATTTTTTTTCCTTAATGAATATATTTTTCGACGCTTTTGTGTGTCAAGTTTCATTTCCTTAAATAGTTTAAGAGGGAACCCTCGACGCTTTCTTTTGTTAAAAGTGTTATGCTAAAAAGTGTCAACATAAAATATGACGCTTAAAAGTGTCCAAGAGCTTGACAGGAAAATGCGTTGGAAATTACTGACGGTCCAAAAAATGACGCTTAGGTAAAGCGTCGAGAAATTAATTACCGACGCTTTTGTACGTCAAGAATCAACTCTAAAAGCGTCGAGAAAGTAAGGGATTTGTTGTAGTGGAGTACATCAACGGTATAGTGGGACGTCGGTCGCGAGTACCGGCCCGGGAAAATATGGGTTATGCATGAACCGTAGAGCTAAAACGCGTATTGTGTTTGTCAAACGATTTCTATTCGAGTCTCACCCTGAGGATGCCGATGGTAAGTCACGCATCAGTTAATCCCCAGCGGAGTCGCCAAATTGTGGACATGACATAGGTCCACCCCGACGCGGCCACGCGCGGGTTTGGGTAGGCGAATGAATCTCCATATGAGAAGGATCGAATTGAAATTTAGGTCTATGTGGAGTTGCCACCGAATTTTGTGGTTATTCGGAACCATTCGAGCCCACTCTATGTCGCAGTGGGCCGTATACAAAATATGGTCCATTTCCGATATCAGAGTTTATTGGGCTCGTCCCTTTGCATTTGATACCGATACCGACATTATCGGATATCGTGTATTGAATGACTCTCGTGCGCCAACAGTTTCGGGCATCCGGAAACCGAGGTTCTGAGTAAGGGGTGAGGGTACGTGTTGGGAAGCCCACAAAGGACACCCAACCCCGCCCGCACATTAGCGGCCTCTACTAAGAATTCGAATGACTTACAATACGCGCGTTAGTAAAACGGGAAAAATGATATGCAAAGATTATTTTCCCTAAACATGTGAATGGAATTGAAACGGGTTTCTAAGTCAATTTAATGCAATTAATTCTACGTCACAGTGGAATTTTAGCATGTGGGTTCATTTAGTACAATAAACGAACAATAATTAAATTGACAAAAGAAATAACAAACGCGTTAGTAACGATGTAATAATATAACGAATAATAACGGTTTGTGCAAATATGAGATGAGATGAAAAGATGCAAATATGAGATGCATGGTTTGAAAAGGTAGTAATACACATGATTAATTAAGCACGTGTTGACCTAAATCCTAAATTACTACCGAGTTTTGAAAATAGAATAATGTACGATTTATTGTGTTAATCGTTATGAGGCTACTCGATCGAGTGGTCGACGGACTCGATCGAGTAGATCCGTAAAAGACGATTCTGCTTTGCGTTATGGACCATACTCGGCCGAGTCATTGACCGACTCGGTCGAGTACATGGCCACTCGACCGAGTCACTGTGAGACTCGATCGAGTGGGGGTCGTAATTAACATTCTGACTCGATTTTAGGGTGTCACTCGATCGAGTGGCTAAAGCACTCGGTCGAGTGGCACCTGTACGAACTTGGTTCGTTTGCAATTTAATTGTTGATTTTGAAATTGCTTTTGATTTTTGATAATTCGACGGTTTTACCGAATCGGACATAAATATTGCACAATTTATGTTCGACTTGGTTTTTTATAAATCGCGAATTTTGTTGAACCGAATATAAATATTGTTGAATTTATACTCGATTCTAATCTTGAATACTCGTTGTATCCCATATTCGATTATTTGAATCGATATGGAATATTAGAGTGAAATAAAAAAAAAAGATAAATTGATTTTAGTCGTTTTAAATTAATTATCGTGATATGAGTAAGTCACGTTAATTAATTCATATGACTTGATTGTTAGATTCGATATCCAATTATGGAATTGGTGTCGAATCTAAAATCGACGCTTTGCTTGAATAAAAAAGGACTTGATTCCCTCGACTTCTCCGACATCGAAATAAATCCCTAGGGATTGTGATGTCGGATCCGTGTCAACGGGTTTCGACCCTTATTAAAATTGATTTTAAAAATTGATGGATGCAAGATTAATGATGATGACGAGAAATAATAACGAATTGTTGTTTAAGTTAATTTATCTCAATAATCAAATAATCGGGGTATCGGGATAAGCGACCGACGACGCGTGTGCAGTACACTTGTATATGCGATTTTCCTTATCCCGGTATCCTTCTTATTCGACACAAATCGATAAATATTTTAATGCTTTGATATTAGTAGTATTATCGATATTATGGTGCAATGAATAAAATAATAAAAAGACGAAAAAAAAGAGGATGAGAGGGAGATGAAGACGACGTGAAGAACAGAAGGAGAAAAGAGAGGGTTTTGACACCCTCAACCTATATGTTCTTGTCTCGGCGCGGACTCGTAACCGTGGCTTTAACACAAGAGTCTTCGAGGTTTATGGAGGTTGAGTTGTGGTGGCTCGGGATTGATTCCTAAAACTAGGTTTAGGGTTTTTGCGAGTGTAGGATTGCTAGGGTTTGATTAGGGTTTGTAAAAGACGTAGTATGTGTGTGTATGGTTGCTCTAGGGTTTCTTGAGGTTGCAAAAAGATTGTGTAATTGTGTTGCATGGGGGTTGCTTATATAGGCAAGGCTAGGCACCCGAATTAGGGTTACTCGACCGATTAAAGGGCTAACTCGGTCGAGTGGCCCGTGAAGCCTGCAGCCGGGCTTGAAACACGCCCACTCGATCGAGTGGGTGGGTCACTCGATCGAGTGGCCCAGTCGGGTTGCACGAGTCCATTGTTTTGGACCTTGACTTTGGGTGTTTGATGGGTTTTGTGTTTGACTTGGACTTTTGAGGTTGTATGGCTGTTTTGTGCGTCTCGGAAATGACTTTGACCGGGGTTGACCCAATCGTGAAAAGTCGGTTTTAATTCTGGTGTCGATTTTGGCCCAAATTAGTCTTGTTTGACTCGGAATGATCCATTGGGCCTGGATTCGAGGTTGTTTTTGTGAGATTTGTACTCCGTAAGTGTGTTAGCCAGCGATTAATGGATTTGAGCCCGTATCCGAGCGCTTAGAAACACGTTAGCGTCCGATCATCATCGGGTGTTTTTTGGAAACTGCCATAGACACCTGGCGGTCAAAATGCGGGTGTCTACAATATTAAAAGGGTCAAATGTGTCGAACGGGTGAAGTATTAAATGTTTCAAAGGTCTTAAACGGGTCATGAAATTAAACGCGTCAAACATGTGAAACGTTTTAAACGGGTCAAATATTAAACGCGTCGATTGTGTCGAACGTTCCAAATATTGATCTTTTTAATATTTGGAAGAAGATAATAATGGTATCCGATCTTAGTATGAGATAATGGTGAACAGGAAGAAGATGATAAAAGTAAGGGGAAGAGGAGGGACAGGTAGGGGAAGGGGAAGGAGATGGGGATGTTTGGCAGAAGATTACCGTTTCAAACGGTCTCAAACATGCAGATGTGGATAATATTTTTGAAACGTTCCACACGAATGGCTCCTGATTCTAGGGTCGGGGGGAACAATTGATAAGTGTAGTTTGTAGTGCCTATTTGTTGTGTTTTGGTCCCTTTTTCCTCGTGGAATCGCTCCTTTGGAGCGATTCATGGGCTTCTTATGCTTCCTTTAGTTCGTTTCAGGTTCCCGAGATAAATTTGGAAGAGTTGGAGCGATTCCGACTCAATACATACACATTTTGGAGCCAACGAGACAAAGGAACGATGACTCGAGGCCTTGGAATCGACCCCGAGACCTTGGGACCCAATCCCGAGCCTCCGAGACCCGATCCTGAGTCCCGAGAATCGGTGGGAAGCCCATGAGAGGCAAGGAAGGACCAAAGAGCGTTTAAGGAAGGCATACAAGGCCCATCCCGTTCGGGATGGCCTCATCCCGTTCGGGATGGGGTGCTACATTAGGATGGCTGCTGTGAGCCCATCCCGGTCGGGATCAACCCGTCCCGATCGGGATGACAGAGCCGTCCCGATCGGGATGATCCGTCCCGGTCGGGACCGTGATGCTGCTGCACGACTCTTTATCTTTCTTCTCCTTCACTCTTGTACCCATATATATACTCCCTTCTTGTAATTTTTAGAGATCGGATCTTACCCTAGATTAGTTTAAGCCTAAAAAAACCCTAGATTTACTCTCACTCATTAGCTCTAATCTCTCTTTAATCCTTAGTTAATCATTGTAATTAATCTTGTATTAAGAAGATTCTTGAAGATTGTTCCAAGCTTGACAACCTTGGGATTGTATTTGGGTTTCTCATTAATGCAAGTTTTCATCTTTTTCATCATAGTATTGTTGGTATAATCTTCTCTACTCTAATCCTTGTTTATTCAATCTAGTTTCAATCTTTTTATATTGTTCTTATTATTGTTCTCATTATTCATAATGGATGTTTGGTTTGTGAGTTTGTTTTCTCTTGAGAATGTTAGTTTCTCATTGATAATGAGTGAGTAGTCTCTTTGTGGGGTTAGTAGGGGGATTAGGGGTAGATTATGGATGATTAGGGTTGATTAAGGGGAAAAGGTTACATCTTTGTTGTTAGTCACATTGTAGGCACTCTATGTGTTTGTTGATATGCTTGCTTGTGTGAGTTGTAGTGGCCATGCTTCCCATACTTGTGTTCATCTTCTCATTGATTGTTTATTGTGTGGAAATGTCGAGAATAGTTTAGTCGCGAGAGCGCGGACTAAGGTCTAAGTTGCGAGAGCCCGGACCCACCTTGGCATCGGTCTAAGTTGCGAGAGCCCGGACCGACTCTAGCGATTAGGAGACACCTATACCCTTAATCACCCCAATTACCCTTCTAATCCTATGAACCCGACCTACCCCACTTCTTTCCATATTTGAGTTCATCTCTTTAGTTAGCCTTCGTTCTTTTAGCTTATTTATTAGTTCGATCATTAGTATAGTCATACTTCTCCTCCATCATAATTCTCCATCTACCGCTTCTTTGTGTTTGTTTGGTGATCTAGTCTCGTCGTAGGTCAACCTAGTCTAAACCTTGATTTACCGTCCTCGTGGATACGATCCCGACTTACCCTAGCTACTCACTAGGTTAGTCGGTGTTTTATTGATCGGCTAGGGACGTGACGAATCCCTACCATCAATTTGGCGCCGTTGCCGGGGACGGTGCATTGTTTAGACTTAGTTTGCTTATTTATAGACTTAGTTACCCTTCTTTGTGCTCTCTCTTCTTCTCTTGTGAATATTTTCTAGTTTCTCTTCTTTCCTTAGCTTTCTTTTCTCTTTGTCTCTAGCTGTGTTTGTTATTGTCGTTGCCTAGTGCCCATAAAGCACTAGGTGTTCTCATGTTTGTTCTAGTGTGTAGTGTATGCCTAGGAGGGGAGGCGACTTCTATCTCTTTAATCCAGAGCCGGAGAGACTCTTTCGAGCCTTTCGCCAACGGACGATTAATTGAGTTAGGATCTCTCAACCAAGTGCAAGCAATACTCATCAAGGGCAAGCCCAAGGAGCCGACTTGAGCAATTCACCTCGAGAGACGGTCGGAGGGACCTTCATCAATCCCTTCGGTGATTCTTCTCCTAGTTCCCCCTCTTCATCTACATCAACACTCTCTACGCCACCATCTTCTCCCTTACATCCAAGAATGCCTAAGTTTTCCTCTCACTCCACTTTTACAGAAGATGTCTTGCCGGGACCGAGTGCATTACCGGAAGTCTATACCGGGAATTTTGTGGCAAAGACTCAATTTATCCAACTTGTGGAGAGGAGCCCATTTAGTGGTTTGCCCACCGAAGACCCGCACCAACATATGGAGACTTTCTCCGATTATTGTGACGCTATATCTCAAACCGGGGTTACTCAAGATCAAATTCGTTGGGTACTCTTCCCGTTTTCTTTATTGGAAAAGCGAAGCAATGGATCAAGAGTCTCGATAGGGCAACCATGGGGATCGATACTTGGGAAAAAGCTTGCCTTGGCGTTCTACCAAAAGTTTTACCCTCCGGAAAAGACGAACTTGCTTAGGGCCTCCATCACCGGGTTTCAACAAAGGGATGAAGAGAGCCTATATGAAACTTGGGAGCGGTTCAAGTCTTTGGTAAGATCGTGCCCTCATCATGGACTCTCACAATGGTTCTTAGTGCAACAATTTTGGAATGGACTTTATGAGGACTCGAGAGCTATTCTTAACATGGGCTCCAACGGTAGGTTCACCGAGGTCGATGACGACCAAACATGGGCGAGAATCGAAGAGATGGTGGTGCATAATTCGCAAAACTCTAGGCCTAGGAAGGCACATCGAGGAGGCATGCATGAGGTCGATGCTATCACTAAGTTAAGCATTGACCTTGGAGCTCAACTTAAAACACACATGGAGACTATTGACAAGAAGCTCCAAAGCCACCTCAACCAAGTCCAAGGCTCTAGTTCATCCCACCATCAACCGATTCAAGAAGTGAATGCTTTGGGGTTCGCACCTCCTACACCTTACTTTGGGATGTGCGACACTTGTGGAATCGTTGGTCATGACCCTATGAATTGTAGAGGGAGTATTGAGCAAGTGAATGCCTTTCAAGCGTTCAAGCAAGGTGCCTCCTACTCTAATCAATACCAAGCTTCCAATCAAGTCCCTCAACAACAAGCACTTCAACATCAACAACAACATCGTCCCTATGTTCCACCTCCCTTACGGGACAACAATGAAAGTTACCAAGGTTATGTGGGTAACCAAAGACCCTTCAACAATTTCAAGCAAAATAACCAAGGCAACTTCAACAACAAACAAGGGTTCCAACAAGGGAACTTCAATCAAGGTGGTTTCCAAGGAAACCAAAATTTTCAAGGATATCAAAACCGCAACCATGGCAACAATCAAGGCCATCAACAAGGTAATTCTCATGGGTTCCAAGGGAACCGTCAACAAGCAACTCAAAATCAACAACAACAAAGCAAGCCTAGGAGCCGGTCTCCTACTCATGATTATGGCATTCCTCTCGCCATCACCGACACTCCACATAATCCATCATCCCCACCTCGAGATTTTGACATTCAAAAGACTTTGATGGAAATACAAAGGAGTAATCAATATTTGCAACAAAGTCAAGTGGACATGTCAAGGAATCATCATGAGCTCTTCACTTATATTCAAGGGGAAAACGCAATGAGAGATACCCGTATGAAGATACTTGAGAATCAAATATCTCAACTAGCTTCGGGGAGCTCCTCAAGGCAAAAGGGGCAACTACCTTCTCAAGGTGAAACAACGACATTTGAGCATGTAAATGCCATCACTACAAGGAGAGGTACCTCTTATGACTCCCCTCCATATCCTAATGAGCAAGAGCCAATGCAAGAACCGACAATGCAAATGACATCTCCGAATCAAGAAGAGTCAAGCTTTGACATTCCAATTGAGGAGCAAGTCTCAAGGGAGGCCGAGAATCCCCAAGAAGACAACCCTCCCCCTCTTCAAGAGAAAGACAAGGAAAAAAGGAAAGTGTCCTTTGAAGAGTCCACCCTTAATGATCAAAACAAGTACTAAGTCAAGTTGCCTTACCCATCGAGGCAAATGAAGACTAAGGTGGACACTCATTACGACAAGTTCCTTAGTATTGTGAAGAAATTGGATGTTAGCGTCCCGTTCACCGAACTACTTACCCAAATCCCGGCATATGGAAGATTTATGAGAGAAATCCTAGCTAGGAAGAGATTCGTCGACAAGGAAGAGACCGTAGCGTTCACGAGGATGGTGAGCGAGCTCATACAAGGTTCCACGCTTCTGAAGTTGAAGGATCCGGGTAGTTTTTCGATCCCTTGCACCATAGGCAACTTCTTGATCAAGAATGCGTTATGTGACTTGGGCGCGAGTGTGAGCATCATCCCCTATTCTATTTGTTGCCGACTCGGAATGAAGGAGTTGAAATGTACGTCCCTCACCCTCCAAATGGCCGTTAAATCATTCAATCGACCACTAGGAATGTTAGAGGACGTACCGGTACGAGTGGGGAAATACTTCACCCATTGAGGCACAATCTAAACCATTAGATTAAGATGAGACATAAATCCAAATAAGTGTTATATATACACTAAAAAAATTCATTATATACGTTATTAAACTCACTATATACACACACTTAAGAACTCAATATATACAGTAAAAAAAATGTTACACTTAAATAAAAAAATGTTATATACACTCAAATAGTTATTATGTACACCAATTAATCAACAATGGAACATACATCGAAATAACTGTTATATACACTAAAAAAACTCATTATATATGCTATTAAACTCACTGCATATATACACACTTAAGAACTCAATATATACAGTAAAATAATTGTTATATACACACAAATAATTAATACGTACATCAGTTAATCAACAATGGAACATACATCAAAATAACTGTTTTTTTTGGTCCATCGAAGAGCGCACTTAGTCGCATTACAATATAGAGGGATGGGAGGATTCGAACCTGAGACCTACTGTCTCAGAGCACCTAGTCCTAACCACTAGGCTAAGACATCTTCGGTTCAAAATAACTGTTATATACACTAAAAAACTCATTATATACGCTATTAAACTCACTACATATATATATATATATACACTTAAGAACTAAATATATATACAGTAAAATAGTTATTGTTATATACACTCAAATGATTACTACGTACACCAATTAATCAACATATATACACTGAAATAATTGGCATATGTACTTAATTATTTGATATAATAGAATTATTATATACCTTAAAACAGTTATTATGTACACTGAAATTGTTTTTATGTACACCAATTTTATTTTAAATTCCGATTTTTTTTACCGAAATTTTGTTTTTCGAAAAAAAAAAAAATTTTTTTTGGAAAAAAATATTCCGAAATTTTTTTTTTCCGGAAAAAAAAAAAAATTCCGAAAAATATCGAACTTTTTCCCCGGGAAAAAAAATTGGGGAATTTTTTTTTATGTATGAATTTTTGTTTTAATCTTAGCCTTTAATTTGATTTTAATCTAATGGTTGAGATTGTGCCTAAATGGGTGCGGCGAGTTGAGTTGCCTCAAAGGATCCTATATATATATATATATATATATATATAGTAGGAGTACTTAGGCCCTGTTCTTTTCGGCTTATTTTCAGCCCGTTTCAGACCAGCTCAGCTTCTATCAGCTCAGCCCAGCTCGTATCAGCTCAGCTCAGCCCTAATATTTTCAACCCAGCTCATATATTTTCAGCTCCTAAAATAATACTTCAATAATAATAATAATATATTATTTATATAGTATATTTAATATATACTATATTTAATAATAATAATAATAATAATAATAATAATAATATATACTATATAATAATATATTATTATTATTATTTATTTATTTATTTATATGAAACGAAAGTTGCATTAATATCAAAACAAATTACAATAAGTTGTTATTATTGTTGTTGTTGTTGTTGTTGTTGTTGTTGTTGCATTTCGATATTAATGCAAGTTTTTCTTCTCATAAAAAATTAATAATAATGATAATAATAATATTGTTGTTGTTCTTGTTGTTGTTATTTTTATTAGTTGTATCTCTCAATGATAATAATAACAATAACAAATTATTAATATCATTGTCGTTGTCGTTGTTGTCATCATCATCGTCGTTGTTGTCATTATCGTTATTATTATTATTTTTTATATTTTTTATTATCATTTTTATTATAATAATTTTTTATATTATTATGCACTTCATAATATTTTGAGGTCTTGAAATAGATGTTACATTCAAATATTTACAACTCACACACACAATATAACATATGAGTATTATTTCTATTGTATTAAGATTTAAGAATATGAAAATTTAAAATTTTGTATATTACGTAATCAAAGATATATACATACTAAAAAAAATAAAAGTAGAAATCAAATGAATTGGAGTGAGTACTCTGTTGTTGTTGTTATTATCATTACTATTATTAATTATTATTATTATTATTATTATTATTATTACTATTATAATTAATTAATTATTATTATTATTATTATTTAGTGTTATAATTTTTTATATTTTTTTTCTCATTTTTTAAAATATTATTAGATAATTTATATAAATAGTTATTAGTTTCAGCTTCTTTTAATTCAGCTCAGCTTCTATTAGTCCAGCTCATCTCCTATCAGACCAACTCAGCTCAGCTCAGCCCTGTTTCAGCCGAAAAGAACAGCGCCTTAGTAATAGTAGTGTGTAGTAGTAGGTATGTGTAGGTTAGTATAGATGTATAGGATCCATGAGTAAGGGTGTGGACATGACGTAGGTCCACCCCGACGCGGCCACACGCGGGTTTTGGGTAGGCGAATGCACCTCCATATGAGAACGGATCGAATTGAAATTTAGGTCGAAATGGAGTCGCCACCGAATTTTATGGTTATTCGGAACCGTTCGAGCCCACTCTATATCGCTATGGGCCATACACAAAGTACGACCCATTTCGAATTTCGAATTTATTGGGCTCATCCCTTTGCATTGCGATACCGATACCGTCACTACCAGTTATCGTGTATTGAATGACTCTCGTGCGCCAACGGTTTGGGCATCCGGAAACCGAGGTTCTGAGTAAGGGGTGAGGGTACGTGTTGGGAAGCCCACTAAGGACACCCAACCCCGCCCGCACTTAGCGGCCTCTACTAAGACATCGTTTGACTTTCTAATATGCGCGTTAGGGATTCGGTGAAATGATATGCAAACAGCGTTTTAGCTAAGCATGCGATTTAAATGTGAGCTACGTCATTTTATTGTCGCAGTGATTTAGCATGCGAAGGTTCATTTATAAACGGTAGAACGTAAATAAATAAAGCAAAAGCAATAATAAATCGATTACAAGTTACACGGGCGGAATACAACCCGGAATTCACAATACGACGAATAATAAATATAATAGCCAAAATATATATAATCGAAATGACGAGAAATAATTGTAAACGGACCCGTATATAAATTAGACCGTGAATTTGTGTAGATGGACGAACCTTAATTAAGTACGCATTATATTGCATATTAATCAAAGGACGGAGGTTCGAGACCTAGGCGTGGTGCTAACCCGATCTCGAACCTCGATGCCTTGTCCCGACTTATCACCTCGAAAAATGGAGTCTAAATTAATTATACGTCGGAATACGACTAAAGAGTCGTCGACCTAAAATTTATAGTGTGAGACCGTCGATCAAAATCGTTTTAAGTGTCGTGATATGTGCGAGTTTTGAAGAAAGGAGGGTCACGTGATTGTCTTTACACGTGATGACTAAAGCCGTAAAAAAGGCGAGGCTCGAAAGGTGTGTCGAGGCACTCGGTTTTCTGGGTTACAGGACCCACTCGACCGAGTCGTGGGCTGACTCGGTCGAGTGCGTCCTAGAAGACGCTACTGCCCAGTTTTTTGGGTGCTACTCGATCGAGTAGCCTATGTACTTGGTGGAGTAGCCCCTGTACGAGTTGTGACTCGTTTGTTTTTTTGGTTTAAAATCGATGATTTGCCAAATCAAATACAAATATCGCATGATTTGTATTTAACTTGGTTTCCGGTACTATAATCATGTATGCATACGATTATAATACCGTTATCGGAATTTTATAAAAAATATCGTTAGTTTGGAAATTTTAATTAGTGACGAGATTGTGTCCCTCTACGTCACGACATCGAATTTAATCCTTACGGATTATGAGATGTCGATTTTCGTGTCAAAGGGTTCCGTACTAATCTTAGAAATGGATGTATACGCGTTCAACTACGAATGATCATGATCGTGTTAATAAACGAACCATAAAAATGACCATCGTAATTAAACGTGTTTGGATCCGAGTTTTGAAATTATTACGTAAAAATATATATATATACATACACGGTACATAACAAAATTATGACAAAATGTACATAACGATAATTAAAATGCGATAAGTAAAATGTTAGCGTTAGATGTTAGATGCGAGAAATAAATGTTAGATGTTAGTAGTGTCGTTACTATCGACTAAATATAATACTATAAACATAAATATAAATATATATAAAAACGAGAAAAAGGATGAAGAAGGAAAAGTCGGTGTTGAATTGTCACACCCTCAACCTACATGTTCTTGCTTCTCGGGATACGGTTCGTCAAACGGCGGCAATGGCACGGGAACGTCGAGATGTGTAGGGAGAGTTGATGGTGTGTATACGCGGCTCGGTTTTGTGTGTATTGTGATGTCGAGAATGGTGTTGCAAAGTGTAGGGTGTAAGATGAGTGCAAGGTTGACCGAATTTTTGAAGGGTGAAGAGTGTTCAAAAAAGTGTGTTGAATGCTTAGGATTGACGGGTATTTATAGGGAACCCGTGACATAGGGTCACTCGACCGAGTGGCCCTAATGCACTCGGTCGAGTGCCCTCGTGAATGAACCTGGACCAGTTCTTAGAGGCTCCACTCGATCGAGTGGCCAATCCACTCGACCGAGTGGATCAATTTGGCCGCACAATTTTAGGCTTGATTAGCCTTGATTTGATTTTAATTGATTTGGATTGATTTGGATTGATTTGGCTGATTTTGGAATCTGGCGCAAGTTTTGAAAATGCATCCGGTCGTTTTTGGTGTCGGGTTTGTCTTGACCGGGTTTTGACCCGGTCGCTAAAAGACGGGAATTATTTTTGGTGTCGGTTTTGACCCAAATTAGTCTTATTTTGCTCAGAACGACCCACTGGGCCTGAATTTGAGGCTGGTTTTCTGAGGTTTGTATCCCGTTAAAAGCCCATGCCGGACATTATTAATTTCGAGCCCGTATCCGAGCGCGTTAGAACACATTAGCGTCCGATCATCATCGGGTGTTTTTTGGAAACTACCATAGACACCTGGCAGTCAAAATGCGGGTGTCTACAGAGCCCCCACTCTGACTGAGGCTTGGACAGGGAGAAAGTCAGAGTAGCTACCAAGCCCGTTAAGACCCGGTAGACTTCCGATCGGGTCGTTTATAGTCCATTAGACTTGCGTGAAGGGCTCGCCAGCCATAAGTTAGAAATCATACCTGAGCTGATGATGATAACTCCGTGGGGAATCGGACTTGTCGCGTAAGTCCTGGGTGCGCCTATATGTGGGCTCATCCCGTACCATTCTGGGGAAAATGCCGCCTCGGGCTTCCGCTGGGGAGATTTAGAGGGTTGCATGTCTCTGTTTGAGTCGTACCTGTATAAGTCACATAAAATGTATGCACACGTAGGTAGTAAAAATGACTCGCGCTGGGGAATAAAAATTTGGATGATGGAAATTTTTTTTTTTGAAAAAAATTAGAATGTATTTTTTTGAATTTTAGAATTTTGACAGACTGCTCTGGATGACTAAATTCCTGTGTCTGTGAGGAAAAGTTATGGGTTGGACCTGTATGTTTAGGCCCGCTTGGGCCAAGGGGGCAAAGCTGTAGGGGATGCTCCAGGGTTTTGATGTTATAAATACATCACCCTGGCTCCTTGTTTTGTCACAACTCTCAAAAGCTTCATCTTCTCCTTAAAAGAAAACTTCATCCCTTTCAAGAAACTTTATCATGGCTATTGACCGTCTGATCAACATGCTGCAAGACTGGACCCACCGTTGTAGGGATGCGAGCAAGGTAGCTTTAAGGCAGTCATGCATATTTCAATTGTTCACGTTCCGTCAAATGCACGTGGACCATCATTTACTCGATGCCTGTCTGACCTTCTGGGATGACACTTATCACGTTTTCGCCTTCCCTCGGGGCGAGATCTGTCCTCTTCCTGAGGAAATTGCTGCCATAAGAGGGTGGAATCCATTGCTCCGTCCTGCCGTTCCTTTCTCAGTTCGGGACCCTAGGAGGAAATTACGGGAGTTTTTGGGGCTCTCCCATGCTGAGATATACCGCATGCTCGAAGGGGATACCGTTTCTCTGCTTGCCTTAGCTGAGAAGTTCATGAACCCATACGACATCCGGGTTACGCCTATTCATAGCTGTAGGGCGTTCGCCTTCTGTATGCTGCACGTGTATGCTTTCGAAGGCCATATGGACCTGCTGTCTTGTATGGGTAGCGTTCGTCTTCTCGTAATTGCTGACCTTATGGAGACGGAGTGTAGTCCTGCATTGTTGATCACGGGGGAAATTATTCAGGGCTTGGACAACCGAAAGAGGGATGAGTCAGCCCGTTTCACTGGGAGCACCCGTCTGCTGCAAGTATATCACTTTTCTTTTTTTTTCGATTTTTTTTCGATTTTTTTTCTTTTTGTTTTTTCGATTTTTTTTTTCGATTTTTTTTTCGTCTTCGCGATATACTGCTACAGGGGGCACTCGACCGAGTCACCCTGGCACTCGATCGAGTGCCCTCGTAAAGGGGTATACTGCCTCGTTTTAGGGGTGTCACTCGATCGAGTGACCCCGGCACTCGATCGAGTGCCTTCTGGCGAACCTCAGAATTGTTCTGATGAATGTTGTGTTCTTTTCAGCTTTGGCTATTTGAGAGGTTGTCAAAGATCGAGCCTCCTCCCAACCCGAGTCAATATTGGTTCAACCAGGTGAAGACAAGGAGACGGCCTACCGACTCGTCCTGCCTGACCACCCAGAAATATTGGGAGGAAGAATTAACATTCCATCGTGGTCCATTGATACGATGGGTGGTTCCATGGTGGCCTATTTATGCTTGGACGGGTCTGGCGTCTGGAGACAAGGCACGCTACCTGGTGATTCTATCCTTTAGCCATACAGTGCACCTCTATCCTGACCGCATACTTAGGCAGTATGGGTGGACTCAGCGCATCCCGGAGAACGAGGCAGTTGTGAGTGCACCTACCCAGCTGACTGACATTATGTGTGACACCTGGATTCAGAGATGGTATACTCGAACTACTTGGTCTGTTCCCAAGTCGCTTCATTCTACCTGGGTGTCTTATTCCTACGAAAGGTGGACCAAAGCCGAGACTGCCGAAGCTCGTGCTACTCTGAAGATTGATGAGGCCTTCGACCTGCTTCGACGAGAGAAGGTCAAGGATAACAGAGACTTTTTTGATGAAGGGGAAATTCAAGCTCCGATAGTCCGTCTGAGGCCAAGTCAGAGGACAGGAGCTAGGACTCGAGCTAGGGGGTCCGATGCTAGAGGTGCTCGGGGGGAAGTGAGCCCCCAGACAAATTTGGAGAGGAGACCAGGAGCCAGGCCTTTAGTCCAGGACCGACTTGGTCCTAAGGACAGGCTGCCAGAGCATATACGGGCTCGACTTGGGCCCGTGACAATAGCTGAAGATCCTCTGTCGAAGAAGAGGACTCGGGCCAAGGAGGTTCCCGTGGTCATTCGGGAACAATCTTCTCCACCCCGGCGACCTCGGGCTCCACGAGACCCGAAGGACAAGGGCAAGGGCAAGATGCCCGGATACTAGTCTCCTACTATTATTATTTAGATATTATTACTATTTTTATTGTGTGTCTTTTTTTGTGGCTTTTTCGTGGCTTTTTGTAATTTTGAAATACCGAGTTTATCGGTGTTTTTTTTTGGAATAATAAAAGTATTATTTTTAGTGAAACCGTTTCTGTCTTTTTCGTTATTGCGGTGGTTGTGCCCTTTTGAGGGGCTGCCTACGTATCCACAGTTAGTGGAATCAAACCAAACGTAGTTCGGGCGTAGATTTTTTGCAATTTCGAAATACACCAAGACTATGAGTTCAAGATGTGCGACAGTAGGATAAATAATCCTAACTTATTGACTTGCTTATAAATTTTGAAAAAGATGTTTTTTTTAAATAATTTTTGCAAACGACATTTGAGATAAGGTTTAGGGGTAGTAGCGCTTCAGCTGGTCTAGGTTGGTTGGGTTGACAAATTCGTTCCCGTCCAGGTCCGTCAGCATTACGGCTCCTCCTGATAGAACCTTCTTGACTAGGTATGGCCCAGCCCAATTGGGTTTGAATTTTCCTCTTGGGTCAACCGGTAGTAAGGCACGAACCGATTTTAGGACCAAATCCCCTTCCTTGATGTTCATGGGCCTGACTCTCTTGTTAAAGGCCCGTTTGATTCTTTTTTGATATATTTGGATGTTATTGAGAGCCCGCGACCGTCGTTCGTCCAAGAGAATTAGCGAGTCATATCGAGCTTGAACCCAATCTGCTTCGGGCACTTGACTTTCTAGTAGAATTCTGAGAGACGGTATTTCCAACTCGACTGGCTGGACCGCTTCCATGCCATATGTTAAATAATATGGGGTTGCCCCGGTTGCAGTTCGGATCGACGTCCGGTACCCCCATAGGGCAAAGGGTATTTTGTCGGGCCAGTCCCGATAATTATCAGCTATCTTTTTAAGTATGGTGACAAAGCTCTTATTAGCAGCTTCTACCGCTCCATTTGTTTGGGGACGGTACGGCGAAGACGTATGCCTCTAGATTTTGTATTTCGCTAGCAAAGTAGCGGTTTCGGCTTGGAAGTGGGTCCCGTGATCACTGATAAGCTCATGTGGGATCCCATATCGGCATATGATTTTATTCTGGATAAACTTGGCTACGTGCTTGGCGTTCAAGACACGGTATGATTCGGCTTCGACCCATTTGGTGAAATAGTCGATAGCTACCAAAATAAAACAGTGACCTCCCGTCCCGGAAGGGTTCACCTTCCCAATTATGTCAATCCCCCATGTCGAAAATGGCCATGGCGAGGTCATGGTGTACAGTAGGGACGATGACATGTGTTGAACATTACCAAAAATTTGACAATTATGGCAGTGTTTGACATATGATTGACAGTCGGCCTCCATACTGTTCCAGTAATATCCGAGCCTCATGATTTTTCAGGCTAGCATATGGGCGTTCATGTGCGGGCCATTTTCGGCCTGTGTTTTGTCGATACATAGGAGTAAAGCCCCCTGTGCCGTCTTTTTGTATAACTGACCGTTGTCCGTACAAATGAATTGGGTGGCCAGTCTTCGCAGGGCTTTCTTGGCCCGATTTTCAGTTCCTGGTGGATATTCTCCCGTAGTCAAATAGGTTAGAACAGCCTGATACCAAGGTTCTGGATCGGTGATCTCAATATCTTGAATGGTGTTGACATACGCCGGCTCGGACCGTCTTTCGACACAGATTGGCATACTGGGCATATGTTCCGGGATGTTTAGTAAGGATGCTAATTTGGAAAGTGCGTCCGCGAACTGATTTTCTTCACGCGGCAGATAGATATATTCTACCTTCTGGAATTGCTTCTCTAGAACCCTTACCCGCGCTTGGTAAGCCACGAGATTGGCATTTCGAGTTTTCCATTTTTGAAGGGCTTGATTGATGACTAGGGACGAGTCCCCGTGAACCCGGAGATTTGTAATTCCCAAATCAGTAGCGGCTTGCAACCCGTGGATGCATGCTTCATACTCGGCCGCGTTGTTTGTCACATCAAAGTCTAATTTAATGGATAACGGTGTGTGCTCCCCTTGTGGTGATATAAGGAGAATACCGACTCCGAACCCTCGAAAGTTGGATGCTCCATCGAAATACAAGTCCCACGTTTCGGTCTCAGTATGGAATATGTCTTCGTCAGGAAAGGCCCAAGTATCGGTATGGCCCTCCTCAGATATCGGGCTTTCGGCGAGGAACTCGGCTACTACCCGGCCTTTGATGGCTTTTAACGGTACAAACTTGAGGTCAAACTCAGCTAGCATTAAAGTCCATCTGGACATTCTTCCATTAAGAATGGGCTTTTCGAATAGGTATTTGATTGAATCCATTTTGGACAGAACATGTACCTCGTGACTGAGCATGTAGTGTCTGAGCTTTTTAGTGGCCCAAACCAGAGCTAGGCACGTTTTCTCGAGCATTGTATATTTGCATTCATATTCTAGGAACTTTTTACTGATGTAGTAAATAGCCCGTTCTTCTGAATCGACTGTCTGGGCTAGCATAGCCCCCATGGCTGTCTCAGTCGTCGTTAGGTATAACGACAGAGGCAAACCGGGTTGAGGTGGCATTAATACCGGCGGAGCAGACAGGATCTCCTTGATTCTGTCGAAAGCCGTCTGACATTTATCGTCCCATAGTACTCGTTCTCCTATCTTCAGTTTCTTGAAAATGGGCTCACATACCATGGTTAGCTTTGAGATAAACCGGCTGATGTATTGGACCTTCCCGAGAAACCCCCTTATTTCTTTTTCGGTCTTGGGTGGCTGCATCTCGGTGATGGCTTTGATTTTAGCTGGGTCGACCTCGATGCCGCGTTGGCTAACGATATGGCCCAGTAATTTGCCTGATGTTACTCCGAAACTGCACTTTTGAGGGTTCAACCTCATGTTGTACTTGCGTAATCGGGTGAAGAATTTTCTTAGAGCGGCAACATGTCCGTCTCGGCTTTTAGATTTAACAATCATGTCATCGACATAAACCTCCACTTCCTTATGCATCATGTCATGTAACAAGGTCGTGGTTGTTCGTTGGTAAGTGGCTCCGGCATTAATGAGCCCAAACGGCATAACTGTGTAACAATAGGTACCCCACGGTGTGGTGAAAGTGGTTTTACCCATATCTTCTTCTGCCATTTTGATTTGGTTATACCCGGCATACCCGTCCATAAATGATAGAAGAGCATGATCAGCCGTGTTGTCCACCAATATGTCGATGTGTGGCAACGAAAAATCGTCTTTTGGGCTAGCCTTGTTAAGGTCTCGGAAATCAACACATACCCGCACCTTGCCGTCCTTCTTGGGTACCGGCACGATGTTTGCAACCCAGTCTGGATATTCAGACACATGTATAAAGCCTGCTTTGAATTGTTTGTCTACTTCTTCCTTGACTTTGAGAGACCACTCGGGCTTCATTCTTCGAAGCTTCTGTTTTACCGGTTTGCACCCATCTTTGATGGGTATGCGGTGTTCAGCTATTTCCCGATCTATCCTCGGCATGTTCTTGTAGGACCATGCGAAGACATCTTTGAATTCTTGGAGGAGGTTTGTGAATTGTTGTCTCTCCTCGGGATCTAAGGATAACCCTATCTTAAGCATCTGGGGCTCTAAGGTTGTTCCCACATTGATAGACTCGGTTTCTTCGATTACCGGGTTTCGGGATTCCCTCTGTTCTAGCTGCTCGATCAGATGCGGAGGCAAGGACACCTGTTCATCGGGTTTCTCAATGTCATTGCAGAAAATATTTTTGAAATTGGAAGTATTTTGAAAATAAGACAAGTCATAAGCGGAACGGTTTTCGTTATTATTGATAGAAAATTTGGAAAACAGCTCGAAGAGAGCAGCCATCTGATCATTGGTTAGAGGCGGGATTGGGAGTGCTTTCGGGACAGACCCCGAGGCTCCAGTGGCAGTGACTATAGGGAGGGGGGTTACAGTTTGGACTCTAGCACCAGACCCCTTAGACTCGAATACAGACTCAGACTCGGACTCAGACTCGGACTCAGACTCAGACTCAGAATCAGTGTCCGACATGTCTCCTTCCCCGGTGGTCAGCTTGTAGACTCGACCCTGGCTGTCGGTCCACTTGATGGTCTTCCTCCAGGCTCTTTTCCCAGTATCAGCACCAACCTCCAAGATCAGCTTTGAGGGATCGAACCTGTTGCTTCGAAGGATCAGGTTCACCAAGTCTTCTTTGGGGTTTGGAACAGCTTTGTCTTCCCCAAATAGGAGCCCCAGCACGGGCTCGACATTGTCACTACCCTCCTTGGATTCAGATTGGATGAGGGCCAATATGTCATCCGGAATATAGTTGCATTCCCGAGCTAGTTCAGTCTCGGGATATGTGGTAGTTGGTTGATAGAGGCCAACCTGAATAGCCCCGAATACTGGTGTGACGAAATAGTCAGCCAACCTTGGGCTATAAGGGCCCAAGTAGGTACCCTTGATGATGTTGCAAGCTTTCTCAATGCCTGCCCGGACCACATTTCCCGGGGTTATAGCATACCCTAAACCGAAGTGAGATTCCCCGTCATTTAGGACTTCAATAATCTTCTTAGCTGGAAGATATGGCCTCGAGGTAGCCCCCGGTAAATACCCCAAATTTTGCAGCATCGCGTCGATGCTTGTGGTGAAATAGGGCCTGAAAAGGTACTCTTCTTCAATCATCCCCACAAAATCGAATCCCCATAGGTCGGTGCGGTCCGTGGCGTTACAGCTAGCCACAGTCATAGGGGTTGCTTCTAGGGTGATAATGCCGTCTTGCAAGGGCATTTTGATCTTTCGGTGAAGAGTAGAAGACACCGCCTTTACAGCATGAATCCAAGGCCTTCCTAGGAGTAGATTGAAAGAGGAGGTGACATCGATCACCTGGAATTCTAGCTTTTTTTCAAGTGGACCCGTTGTAATTGCTAGTTTAACGGCCCCAGAAACCGCCTTTGGGCTTCCATCGAAAGCTTGGATAGTGTGGGCGGTTGGTATGTAGTCGGCCTCGGTGGTACCGAGGGCTTTGGCAGTCCTTAGAGGGAGGACATTCACAGCAGACCCGTCGTCGACTAGGGTCATTGGTAGGTACTTACCCCGGCAAATTACCGTGATATACAGAGCCAGATTATGAGAGGCCCCGAACGGTGGTAGGTCGGCATCCGAGAAGGTGACTACTGGGCCTTCTTCTTTGGACTTGCCCTTGAGGTAGGGCAGGATAGTGGCTACCATTTCAGTAGGGGTAACCTGGGAGTCGACCTTGATCTGATCGAGAGCCTTAGTAAGTGCCTCTCGGTGTTCTTGTGAGCTAACCAAGAGTTGCCATATAGTGAGGTCAACTCGGGTTCTCTTCAATTGTTTGACAAGAGCCGTATCGGTACTTGGCTCTTCAATGGCCTCTTCCGTCCTGGCAAGTTCAGTGACGGTTGCCGGGATTGAGATGTCCTTAGAGCTAGTGGCTGAATAAAGACGACCGGCGGTGGTGAGGTGGTTACTGGCTAAGGCCTTGGACTTAGCCTTCCAGATTTCTTCGGGAGTGATAGGGACAGTTTCCCCTTTGGTGAGGTACACATCTTCCTCATCATCGAACCAGATTCCATTGATTTGTGGGATGAAAGGAGAGATAAGGTGAGAACAGTCAATCACTTCACCGGTGAAGATAGCATGAGAGCTAAAGGGGTTGTCCTTGTTGCTTGGCTTGTCCCCGGGTGGTATTTTCCCGCTCTCAATTAAATCCTGAATCAGATGCTTCAGCTTCCAACATTTCTCGGTATCATGCCCATTGCCCCGATGATATTGGCAATAGGCTTGGGCATTGTAGCCTTTGGGGCGTTTTTCAACTGGGACTTCAGGAGTTGGGCCTATCGGTTGGATCAGGCCCTTGGAAGATAGCCTTTTTAAGGCATACGTATAGGTAGTCCCTATATCAGTGAATACCCTAGGAGGAGTAGTTCTTTTGGATGAGGCATCCAAGAGATTAACCGTGTCGAAGATGCTTCGGGTTGCGGCCGAAGGCTTGGTAGTGGATGAGGAGGCCCCTTGATATCCCTTGCTAGGGGCCTTAGTCAGGCTCTCTAGTCTTAGATCGTCTTCAATTCTCATGCCCATTTCAGTAAGGGTGGTGAAATTGGGGATGACAACGTACCGGAGGTGGACCCGGTAGGAAGGGAGGAGGTTCTTGACAAAAGCCTCCACTAAAGTCTTTTCACTGGGCTTATCGACCAGTTTCACACTCTCGGCCCTCCAGCGTTGGAGGTATTTGGTAAAGCCCTCCTTAGGTTCTTGGGCCATAACCTCTAGAGACCGCATTGTGGTCTGGATCTCGGTATTGTCAGCATAGTTCCGAGCAAATTCCGTAGCCACATCATCCCATGTCGAGAACTTCTTCGGGTCTAGTCTGTAGTACCAGGCCTTTGGGTGTTTCTCCAGAGATGCAGCGAAGAGGTTTTTGAACATAGAAGAGTCCACTCCCTTAATAGCCATGAACTCCTTGAAGGCCCGTACATGTAGTAACGGGTCTTCAGTCCCTTCGAACATGGGTAAGCCCGTAAGATTCAGGTTTGCGGGCAGTTTGTCACTTACCGGCGAGTACTCCCGACTGTTTTCCCGGTGAATATTGTTACTACCAGTTAGGTGGACTTGTTCTTCCAATCGGCGAACCGAGCTAACTAGTTCAGCTAAGGGTTCCGTGACCCCAGTATTTGGAGTGCTGTGCTCCACTGCAGCTAAACGAGCAACGATAGCCACTTGACCGGCCCTCATTTCTCTCAATTGGGCCTCAATGTCGGCCTGTTTGTCGACCATGGTGTCCACGGAGGTCTTCAAACTGTTCAGAGTAGCTTCCATTCTGCGGGTGTGTCTGGTTGCCGGTGGCCTGTCTGTAAGAACACCGCGTAATCAGAAACTGAACCCAGACCTTGGAAACAGAATAGTACATCCCGAGCAGGGAAAAGACTAAAACGACTTGAAAGAGACTCTTAGACGGGTGACTCGTGGATGACGGGCTTTCCTTAGGATCCGACGGGTGGGCCGAATCCTGTTTGAAGGAAGGTCGACGTGAGACGTCCCCAGACTTTGGACTCAAATGTGTAGACGGGCCCTTCTTTGTAGGAGTATGTCCTACGTAGGTGGGCCTTGCCTTAGTCTAATAAGGCGGACTGGGGTTGGGAGGAAACTCGCGATGTAAGATCGACAGAGTTTCGACGCTAAAGACCGGGACGACTTATGACATGACCCGACACTGCTAAATACGGGAAGTCCTAGGAAAGGAAGGTTTGAAAAGGATTATTTTTGGAAAGTCCGAGAAAGCTCGGGGAAAGGCCCGATTTTTTTTCAAGAAAATCGGAAAGTACATCGGGCCTCGGTTTTGAAAGTTCGAAAATGTTTTTTTGAGTTTTGAATTGGGCAGCATACCGACTAGAAAGTGGGCTATTTTGAGTAAAATCATAAGTCCTAAATTCGGTATGTATCCCGGGTTTCAAAATTTGAATGTATTTTGAAAAGATGCATTTTTGAAAATGACGGTTTTTGAAAAACGACACGGAAACCAAGTAGCACATAGTCACGCAAGCATAATAATGACGCCATGTATGCTTTACACTAAGTCTCGGTCGGTCTATAGAGGGTCTATACCAGTATTCATAGTCTAGACGAGAATCGGGACGGACTTCCTAAGTCGAGTTGAGCTTAGAACATGCCGCAAAGTCCATACGAATCGACTATGAACACCTTTAACGTATCCAAGGCGGAATACATCGTGGTATAGTGGGACGTCGGTCACCAGTACCGGCCCAGGAAAAATAGGCGTTATGCATGAACCGTAAAACTAAAACGCATATTGTATTTGTCAAACAATTTCTATTCGAGTCTCACCCTGAGGATGCCGATGGTTAGGCACTCATCGGTTAATCCCCAGCAGAGTCGCCAAATTGTGGACATGACGTAGGTCCACCCTGACGCGGCCACGCGTGGGTTTTGGGTAGGCGAATGCACCTCCATATGAGAATGGATCGAATTGAAATTTAAGTCGAAATGGAGTCGCCACCGAATTTTATGGTTATCCGGAACCGTTCGAGCCCACTCTATAACGCTATGGGCCATACACAAAGTACGGCCCATTTCGGTTTTAGAGTTTATTGGGCTCGTCCCTTTGCATTGCGATACCGATACCGTCACTACCGGTTATCGTGTATTGAATGACTCTCGTGCGCCAACGGTTTCGGGCATCCGGAAACCAAGGTTCTGAGTAAGGGGTGAGGGTACGTGTTGGGAAGCCCACTAAGGACACCCAACCCCGCCCGCACTTAGCGGCCTCTACTAAGACATCGTTTGACTTTCTAATATGCGCGTTAGTGATTCGGTGAAATGATATGCAAACAACGTTTTGGCTAAGCATGCGATTTAAATGTGAGCTACGTCATTTTAATGCATCTAATTTATTGTCGCAGTGATTTAGCATGCGAAGGTTCATTTATAAACGGTAGAACGTAAATAAATAAAGCAAAAGCAATAATAAATCGATTACAAGTTACACGAGCGGAATACAACCCGGAATTCACAATACGACGAACAATAAATATAATAGCCAAAATATATATAATCGAAATGACGAGAAATAATTGTAAACGGACCCGTATATAAATTAGACCGTGAATTTGTGTAGATGGACGAACCTTAATTAAGTACGCATTATATTGCATATTAATCAAAGGACGGAGGTTCGAGACCTAGGCGTGGTGCTAACCCGATCTCGAACCTCGATGCCTTGTCCCGACTTATCACCTCGAAAAATGGAGTCTAAATTAATTATACGTCGGAATACGACTAAAGAGTCGTCGACCTAAAATTTATAGTGTGAGACCGTCGATCAAAATCGTTTTAAGTGTCGTGATATGTGCGAGTTTTGAAGAAAGGAGGGTCACGTGATTGTCTTTACACGTGATGACTAAAGTCGTAAAAAAGGCGAGGCTCGAAAGGTGTGTCGAGGCACTCGGTTTTCTGGGTTACAGGACCCACTCGACCGAGTCGTGGGCTGACTCGGTCGAGTGCGTCCTAGAAGACGCTGCTGCCCAGTTTTTTGGGTGCTACTCGATCGAGTAGCCTATGTACTTGGTGGAGTAGCCCCTGTACGAGTTGTGACTCGTTTGTTTTTTTGGTTTAAAATCGATGATTTGCCAAATCAAATACAAATATCGCATGATTTGTATTTAACTTGGTTTCCGGTACTATAATCATGTATGCATATGATTATAATACCGTTATCGGAATTTTATAAAAAACATCGTTAGTTTGGAAATTTTAATTAGTGACGAGATTGTGTCCCTCTACGTCACGACATCGAATTTAATCCTTACGGATTATGAGATGTCGATTTTCGTGTCAAAGGGTTCCGTACTAATCTTAGAAATGGATGTATACGCGTTCAACTACGAATGATCATGATCGTGTTAATAAACGAACCATAAAAATGACCATCGTAATTAAACGTGTTTGGATCCGAGTTTTGAAATTATTACGTAGAAATATATATATACATACACGGTACATAACAAAATTATGACAAAATGTACATAACGATAATTAAAATGCGATAAGTAAAATGTTAGCGTTAGATGTTAGATGCGAGAAATAAATGTTAGATGTTAGTAGTGTCGTTACTATCGACTAAATATAATACTATAAACATAAATATAAATATATATAAAAACGAGAAAAAGGATGAAGAAGGAAAAGTCGGTGTTGAATTGTCACACCCTCAACCTACATGTTCTTGCTTCTCGGGATACGGTTCGTCAAACGGCGGCAATGGCACGGGAACGTCGAGATGTGTAGGGAGAGTTGATGGTGTGTATGCGCGGCTCGGTTTTGTGTGTATTGTGATGTCGAGAATGGTGTTGCAAAGTGTAGGGTGTAAGATGAGTGCAAGGTTGACCGAATTTTTGAAGGGTGAAGAGTGTTCAAAAAAGTGTGTTGAATGCTTAGGATTGACGGGTATTTATAGGGAACCCGTGACATAGGGTCACTCGACCGAGTGGCCCTAATGCACTCGGTCGAGTGCCCTCGTGAATGAACCTGGACCAGTTCTTAGAGGCTCCACTCGATCGAGTGGCCAATCCACTCGACCGAGTGGATCAATTTGGCCGCACAATTTTAGGCTTGATTAGCCTTGATTTGATTTTAATTGATTTTGATTGATTTGGATTGATTTGGCTGATTTTGGTTGATTTTTGAATCTGGCGCAAGTTTTGAAAATGCATCCGGTCGTTTTTGGTGTCGGGTTTGTCTTGACCGGGTTTTGACCCGGTCGCTAAAAGACGGGAATTATTTTTGGTGTCGGTTTTGACCCAAATTAGTCTTATTTTGCTCAGAACGACACACTGGGCCTGGATTTGAGGTTGGTTTTGTGAGGTTTGTATCCCGTTAAAAGCCCATTCCGGACATTATTAATTTCGAGCCCGTATCCGAGCGCGTTAGAACACGTTAGCGTCCGATCATCATCGGGTGTTTTTTGGAAACTACCATAGACACCTGGCAGTCAAAATGCGGGTGTCTACAAAGGGGTTAAGTGTGAGAGTAGAATGCATGCATGATTTGACGTGGTAAGCTCGAAGAAAATTATACATTATCGAGTTTCGGTCCGTTTCTCGTACAAACGTCTTTCTTTCTTTCTTAAAAAGTTGAAATATAAGATTACAGAATTAAAACAATGGAAACCGTAAAATTTATTTTTAAAAATGAATTTGTGAGACGGTAAGTAAAATAGACGGTAAATAGTAATTTTGGACAAAAGTTATAAGAAATTATTATTTTAAGAATTCGATAAATTATTAAATTTTTATGAGACAAAAAAAATGTCAAAACGACAGGTCAATATAAAAATATATTTTCGAGTTTTAAACTTTATTTAACGAAAGATATAATTTTTAATTATTCGATAAATAAATTTTCTTCTTTTTAAATACGGGATAATTTTTTTATTTAACGTAAAATATTTTATTTACGAAAAATAATTTTTCAAACGTTAAACTTGGTTTAAATAAATGTTTAAAATTTTAACTCTATTTGAAAAATACGGGGTGTTACAATCTAACCCCCTTAAAACAATTTCGTCCTCGAAATTTCAGGCATATTTTAGGCAATTAACAAGGTTTAAGACACTACATGAATAAAATGAAGTGTTAGGGTTCCTCTCGCAAAAATGACTCGGCTCACAAGTGACTTGCTCGTATATCTGACCTCTCTGCCAAAGTTTTACAAAGGTGATACATTCCAAATTAGTATGGTGGATATTATTGATCAACTGTAGATTCTAAATTCCCCTACAGTGACATTATTCAATCTCGGGTCATTCTCGAGATTTGGTTTAGGTTTGTCTTATCTCCAAAATATCACGATGTTTATATTCCTTAAAATTGAAAGATGTTGTGTTATGGGTACTACAAGTTTCTCGTAGCATAAAAGTCCAAAAGAAGGTTATCCTAATTCCCATATAATCTGTAGAGCGTTCATAAGTTATGGTACTATTGAGTTTAGTTGGAGACTTCTCTCATAGGTTCAAATACATAGATTATACAAAAGTCTGAAATCCTCATGATGACGTTAGCATTTCTCGTCAGTCAGGTTGATCTGCTAAGGTTGATCCTCAAATGTTTTTGTCGGTTATAACAGGGTTAATCTTGAATTCTCATGTTGGCTTTCTAAATTTCTCAAAATTTCAAAATTATCCCTCTGTTGCTTTATTCTTCAAACAACGGATTAATCTTAACTTTAGATCAAAATTCTTTGGTTCACAAGTGTCCTTTACAATTATGACACTTAGGTTTGCAATACTATCAACCATTATTCAATAAAATTGTCTCCCAAAAGTATATACGGTATTTCCTAGGATTCCCCAAAATATTGTTTACAAATCATTCGACCAATCAATTGGATTCTACAGACCCGACAAGGTATGTTCAACATATATTTCCTCAAAATAACATTCGGTGTATATAATGGTAAACCTCAAAGTAATTTCGATCTATGATCGTTCTCTTAGCATTCTCAAATACTTAGCTCCCCAAAAAAGTATTGATCATCATAAATATCACTCGGCTTCAAATCATCATAAATATCACTCGGCTTCAAGAGTATACTCTCTCCTCTCATAACATGGTGGTTAAGACTTAGGTAAGAATACTATGGTCTTAGTCTCGCGATAGGCTACTGCTCTGTAAGGTTAACAGGCATATTATAAGACAGTCCAAAAATTTGACTCGATTCTTCAAGGTGATTCAATTAGAGTTAGCTCCTATAGAAGATTTGGATAAATCCTCACTGATGTTCCACAATGCTGATGTCCAGGTCTTGAGTGGTTGATGGTTCTGAATGTCAACGTCTCTCTTCTTAGTCATCGTATGGATCAAAAATAAATTTAAACTAGCCAATAGGCTAAAGGTTAGGCAATCAATTTACAACAATTATGCAGATAACATGCCAACAATTATACAGGTAGATATCATATTTTCCCTTAATGACAATTCTACCCCGATAAATTATTTGATAGGATCTTAATGGTTTCTAAGTGAATCTCTCAATTTAGTGATCTAATATTGTATTAGTATTTTAATAAGTCTACCCAGGCGCGCTCCTTGTTAGATAAATGAAGCTCAATCCTCACTTACGGTCACAAGGTCGCTCTGATACCAACTGTAACAACCCGGATTTTCGATGACTTAAAATAATAGATAATGCGGAAAGTTATCTAAGTCATTTAATTTAAATTATATCAGAGTGTAAATAAAACCGGATCGCTACGGATCCTTACAACAAACGACTATTAATTACATAGTCTTGATTCACTTAGTACAGAATATAGATTGTATTTTATACAAACATATTATTAAATCTCTCTCGCTCGATCCTTTCCCATCGCCCCATACTTGCACAAATATATAGAATAGAGAGACTGCTGAGCGGGACAGCAACCAAACCGTTCATCTATTATCACCTCATACACATAAGATAATCATGTGAATAAATAATATGCTTACAAAAATATTAAAGGATATCACGTAACAGATAGTTTCTTTTAACTCAATTAACCAACATGTGAGGTGATGAAAACGGTAAAGTTTAAAAGATGGGACATTGGCAGCCATTTGATTTTCAAAATCATTTTTCACGTAAACAGACAAAATACACGAGTCGTGGCTCCTAGTATCACCGCTACTCCATATTGGCTTGCTTCTCACCTATAGAAGTAACCGTGTTACCGACTCGTAGACCGAACCAATCTTATGAGGTTTACATCTCATCCATAAGGCTCAATTGGGCCCGAACTTCTATTATATTATACGTTTATTCAAACGGGGCCCTGGGCTGAAATGAAAGCTAATGATTACATTCTCTGCATCACCAAGAGGGAACCCGCAGTTTTCAGAATCCTGTTCTGCCCCCGCTACCTAGGTGGTAATACTGATCAAGTACTTGTCTATACGTGCGCCACATACCCTACGCAGACTCTTGAACCGCAGAACTCACTGCCGTAGGGCGACTACCTTAAACACTAGGTCGACTCTCGGACTGCAGCCTCCGAGTCTGCTTTTCATTACAAGTGCATTCGAAACACCACGCATGGTAGAATCCAACACAAGCTATTCGTCCCAGACTCGCATCGTAAACTTTATATAAAATTCGCCCGTGAACAAGTTGTACTTTATTTGGTGACCTTCAATAATTGGTCGGACTCATTTGAAACAGTGAAATCCTCAAATATTTACTTTCAGTGTGACAACGTTATACTTCATTTAAATTAAGTTTATTTGGTGACCTTTAATCCTCAAGTGTCATCCGAAACGTTATATCCCAAAATATCGTATAATATTTTTAAAATAGTAAATTCTTTTAAATGAAGTTTTATATATAAAAATAAAATTTAACGTATAATAATAATAATAGTAATAATAATAATAATAATAATAATAATAATAATAATAATAATAATAATAATAAAATATTATTTTGAAATTTATAGTTTCCGAAAAATTTAAAAGTTTTTAGAAATATAATTTAAGTAGTATTTAGTCGACTTACAAAATTTGACGTAAAATCATTTTTAAATATTTATGAACCACGTGTTAAAATTTCGGAATAAAATAAATTCATTTGTTTTAGAAAATGAAATTTATATATTTTTACCTATATAAAAATAATAAGTGAAGTTTTATTAAAATAAAACATTTTACAAGTTACTAATTTACTCTATTATTATAATATATAAACGAATGTAAAAAATACTAAAGAAAATTAAATATGACCGAAATTTCAATTATATAAAATACATACAAAATATAAAGTACATATAATAAACATACATAACAAATAGAATTAAACATACATAACAAATAGGATGAAAATGATATAAGTAAATTTTGTCATTTTAAGTTCTTTTATTCATTTTCTTATTTTTCATATAAACAGAAATGTAAAGGTGATGATGGGGGTCGGTAGCCTGCCTCGGGTCGCGCCTGTCTATTAGGCCCCAGGAGGACCCGATCCATGAACAAGAAAAATCCTGCCCGGCAGGCCAACTAGCGAAAAGTTACCAGGAGAACCCAAGTGTAGAGCCCTGAAAGCGCTCGCCTGCCCGTTAGGGCCTCGCCATCCGAGCAGGGCAGTCAGGCTCCCAGCCTTCCTGCCTCCAAGGCGCCCCCACCCTCAGCAGGGACAGGGGAAGCCAGGGGCCCCTCCGTCATTTTGCCTAAGGTAAGGGAGAATGAGTGGACAAGACAGACCCACGTGTCACTCTTTCATCCACCCATTCTCCCGCTCTTTCCCTCTCTTCTCTCTCTCTCTCTTGGAGGAAGGTATAAATACTTTCCTTCCTCCTACATTAAAATGGTTGGATTTTCTCTCTCTAAACTCTCACTCTAAAAACGCCACCTAACTCCTCACGAACTAGGTTCATCAAGTCATTCCACGGACTGACTTAGGCATCGGAGAGGGTTCCCTCGGACACCTCCGAGGCCCTGTGCGTTCATTGTGAAGGGAGCAGGCCGTCTCGCCGGGAAGGTCCAACCTACGGAGTGAAAGGAAGGAGAGACTAAAGTCAGACATCTATCACATTAGTAGCACCACATTCCAGGACCCGAATTCAAAATCGGGTTAATTGATTCCTTAGCCGGAACAATTTGGCGCCGTCCGTGGGGACGAAATTCGGTTGTACCCACGAGTTACTCACAAGAAATCAACCAACTATAACAAATCATGCCTGAAATCGTTGACGCCAGTTCAGGAGCGGGCCCGACGGTGCCACCAGCGGCCCCCCTATACAGCATGCCATTCCCGGAGAAAACGCCCGCTGCCACGATCCCGGGAGTAGGGAGGGCGAGTCTCCACGGAGCGCCCGGCAAGGATACCGCTGTCGCAGCTGGGCAGGGGGCACATCCGAGGCAAACCTTAAACCTCACCCCCGCTCAGATGGCGCAAACGGCGACCTTCTTCTCGGCAATGCTTAACCAGGAGTTTACTCCGGAGGATCTGGTAGGCAGGGTCGCCACGACCCCCAGACAGCTTCACTTTAAAAGTGGGAAAGGGACTGGGGGCTCGAAGCTAACCGCCGCCAGAAAGATCGAAAGGAAGGCAAAGAAAACAGCTCAAGTGTATGCGCAAGTGCAGAGACGCATTACAGCAGGCAACCAGGAGTAGCCTGCTCAGCAGAAGGCGTTCTCCATACACACAACAGAGTCCACCGCTGCCCGTGAAAGAAGGGGTCTATCCCAAGACCTCCAGGACCGGATGAGGCATAGAGAGCCTGCATCTAGGCGCCTGGGGGAAAGACAGGGCGATGTCTTCTCCAGGCTGACACTCGTGGCAGACTCACAGCCAGCACCAGGCCTGTCTAAGAGCCTCCAGTCAAGGCACAACCAGGGCAACCGACTAGGTCAAAGCATCGACATGGCGACAATCTTGAGCCTGCCCAGAAAAAACGCCCACGATATCTTGATGGGAAGGGATTCGTCACGTCCCAACCGTCAATAATATAACCGGCTAGACCTAACTAGGGTAGATAGGGTAAGTCGGGTCGAATCCACGGGGACGGTAAGAGGCGTCTAGACTAAGGTCACCCGATTACTAGACTAAGTCAACGGACTAAGCTAAGAATGGTAGAGAGGGGAGAAGCTAGACTAAGACTATGACTAAGGAAACAAACAAGGAAAACGGGCTAGGATTACGTCGGGGTCAAAGGGGTAACGGAATGGTCAAGGGAAGACTAGAGTGAAGGAGGTAGTAGGGTAATCTAGGTTGGTCCGGGCTCTCGCATCTTAGACTCACCTAGAGGTTCCACCTAAAACCCATCTCGGCGGTACACAACACAAACGGGGTTCTAGCATGCTATAGGCCTAGGTCGCATCCGGGCTCTCGCTACTTAGACCGGCCTAGGGATCGTCCTCACCGGGCTCTCGCAACTTAATGAGGGGACCGAACCCACAAACAAACTAACACCCACGAAAGAAAGGCAAGAAGACAAGCATTCGTACATACTTAGTCATTCAAGCAATTCAACAAACATGTGATGTGCATCAAACAAGAGGAAACCCAAATCTTCCACCAACATCTCTAACCAACCCTTAATCACCCAATTAACACCCTAATCGCCTTACTAACCCTAGCAAGAACACTACTCTAACATAATCAAACTACAACTAACACTAACAAGATGGATTAACAAAAGAAATAACACAAACATCTACAAACTAGTGAAAACTATTAACTACAATCAAAGATTGAAACTTGAATAACATAAATAAAGATTAAGAGGAAAAGGAAAGGATTATACCAAACTAGTGAAGGAGAAAGAACAAAACTTGCATTAATGAAGAAAACCCAAAACAAACATCCAAGGTTGTCAAGCTTGGAGAAGATCTTGAAGAATTCCCTTAATACAAGTACTAATCTAAGATTAACTACTAATTATCGACTAATCTACACTAATCTAATCTAATCTAACCTAAAGTAGTCTAGGGTTTAATGTCTAAAGGAGTCCATCTATTTTACATAACAAGGGAGGAGTATATATAGGGTTTCAAATGAAAGGGAGAAGAAAAGAAAACAAAGCGGAGTAGCAGTGGCCCGTCCCGGCCGAGACGAGGTGGTCCCGGTCGGGACGAGGTCGGTCCCGGTCGGGACGCCTCCATCCCGATCGGGATGGGCCCAGGTTAGCAGCTTCTCTTTTTGCTCCTTCATCCCGAACGTGATGAGCTTATCCCGAACGGGATGAGCCTTGTAGGTCTCCATTATGATCTTTTTGGTCTTTCCTTGCTTCTCATGGGCTTCCCACCGATTCTCGGGACTCGGGATCGGGTCTCGGAGGCTCGGGATTGGGTCCCAAGGTCTCGGGGTCGACTCCAAGGCATCGAGTCATCGTTCCTTAGTTTCGTTGGCTCCAAAATGTGTATGTATTGAGTCGGAATTTTTCCAACTCTTCCAAATCGGTCTCGGGAACCTGGAACGAACTAAAGGAAGCATAAGAAGCCCCTAAACCGCTCCCAAGTAGCGATTCTACAAGGAAAATGGGACCAAAACACTACGAAATAGGCACTACAAATGACACTTATCAACTCCCCCACACTTAACCCTTACTCGCCCTCGAGTAAGCACAAACTAACTACTATACTAGCCGAATGGGTATTAGCGCACCCTACGCCCCTTCAACTCACGCGATTGCACTTAGATGACAAGTGCACTCCGCAAGGCAAGTTGGGTATTGCGACAAAACCGCGGATGCAACCAGACACAAAACACACAAACAAACAAACACACAAACAAATACATAATCGGTTGCACCCAAAACAAAAGAAATACCGCTTCCCTCAAAAAGCGGTGAATGAAACACCGGTTTAGGACTCGAGGTAAGCGACAACGTTCCCAAGCTAGCAATACAAACCAAGGTGGACTAAACCCTAATAGTATGACGATAAAGCAACAAAAACGTTGGTAACTTACCTAGGTCCTCCTAACTTTCTAAAAACGTACTACGGGACGATCGGCGGAGTGGAAAAATGAGGAACCACGGTGTTAGTCGACACTGTAGGTAAGTGAGGCCCCGCCCCCTTTAGCGTGAGCCAAGAGGGTCGTCCCATGCCCAAAACCGCCTAACTAGTCCAAGTAAAAAGGTGGAAAATATGCAAAATGAGGGAAGACCGACTAATGCCGCTATCATCCCTCCTCGGGACTCAGTCCTTTGGTAGGCTCTTCACAGCAAAAGTCGGAAAAAGGCTTATTTTTGTGGGGATTTATTTTTGTGAGACGGGTTTTCTTTTGGCATTTTCTTTCTTTTCTTTGCCCTTTTTGGCAAGATTTGGCATTTTTGGCATTTCTTGACAATTAAGAAAGAGAGAATCAACAAATTGCAAGTTATTGTGTGGATATGTGTGAGATGTAGGTGAATGGGTAAGTCGGGACGGGCCAAGACCCTTCAAACCCACAAAAAGTGGAGAACTTGGACTAATCAAACGATCCTAAACACGGCCACCTAAGGGACGAGACTCGGTAACCAAGGCCTTTTCACACCGTGGGTGGTCATAATGGTCAAAATGCAAATCCCGTAGTAAATCCCTAGTAAGCTAGGTGGACTCAAGGTAAAGGACAAACGAATTCATTGATTTAGGGTCATTCTACTAGACTAAAGCCCAAGACTCGATTTATACTACTATGAAGGGAAAATAGACACTCACGCACTAGCCTCTAAACCGGGTTTTCGAAAACGTTTACACACATGACACACAACAAAACTCAAAACAAAGACACAACGAAAGTGAAAGAAAAAGAGACAAAGCAAAACAAAACAAAACAAAGAGAAACAACACAAAAACAAAACAAACACCACCTCGATCTTCAAACAAGTCTCCAAATCCACCACAATCTTTACAAAGCTCCTCCCGAGCACACATCATCACAATCTCCTCCAAACTCCACAAGGAATAAAGAAGAAAGGGGGTGAAGAGATGTTACCGGAGGTCTTGAAAGCTCTCCAAAGCATTTGGTGAATTAAGCAACCTATAAAGAAAGAGGGGGGCAAAACACGCACAACAAAACAAATATACGACACAATGACACAAAAGGAAAACACACAAAAGAAAAATCTTTTTGATTTTTGTGAATTTTTTTCAAATTTTTAGGGATTTTTAAGATTTTTTCGAAAAAACTAAGAAAATAAAGCTAACTATGATAGAATATCGCTCCCCCACTCTTAAATCGAGCCATGTCCTCATGCTCGATCGTAGGGTGCGGAGAGACAAAAGAAAAAGAAAAAAACCTACGAAAATAAAAGTAAAAATCAAAAATAAGGTGAACAAAACGGTAGAAGGTGTCCGGCCGGGGTGTATTCAAGTCACCATGGGCCGAGACGAGAAAAAGATATGGATGGGGGAAGAAATAAAAAAAAAGGAAATAAAAGGAAATGGGAGGGGAGGGCTAGGTGTAATCAAGTCACCTAGCCCGGATTCCGCCTAAATCCGACTAAATCCTCAACAAAGAAAGTGAAAAACTTGTAAAATTTGGATTTTGAAAATGACTCTCGATGTAGTCACATCATCGAGAGTCGGGAGCAACATATACCAAGGCCTCAAAGGCCACCACGACATCAAGACACATAAGTGTACAAGGAGAAGGGAATAAACAAGGGAAAACAAGCAATAACAAAAACGGAAAAGAGAGGATAGTTGCCATACCATAGGTTAGCTACTCACTCTCTCCGTCGTCTCATAGATCAATAACGGCGCTTGCTTGTCTTCATCATTGCTTTTCCGCTTCATTCTCGATAAAACGCATGGTAGAGGTAGTAATGGTGTAAGGGGAGTGGAAATTGATGTGGATCCGGTGAAAGGTGAGGTGTACGGGGCATATGATAGGAGTAAGGAGGAGTAGGGAGGTTGGGAGGGGGTATAATGGACGGGTGGAGACAAAGGGGACCATCCCGATCGGGATGGATGGTCCCGATCGGGTTGATAAACCCTTCCCGATCGGGAAGCTCTCGTCCCGGTCGGGAACGCACTCTGGTGAATCCGAATTTCAGCACCTTCATCCCGATCGGGATGGCTCCTTCCCGGTCGGGATTACTCATCCTTCCCGGTCGGGAAGCCCTCTTCCCGGTCGGGATGAGTCTTCTTTGCTTCCCCAAGCCCAAAAGCTTATCAAAGCTTCAAAAACCGACTTCCTCGCTCGCAAACCAAACTCCATCATCGACCACTCCTTTCTAGGAGTCACCTTCACTTCACCTATCACAATAAACTCAATCTATACATCAAATTCACTCCCTCACATCGCTCATCAAAATACCAAATCAATCACAGGAATCCCACAAAAACAAAGGAAGTCCTAGAAACAAAAATCACGAATACAAGCACAAGAATTCTAAAGAAGAGAGGAGGGGAATATACAACATGACGGTTCTTTTAGGAACTCCGTCAAACCTAGGATGGTGGACTCCATTCTTCAACCTTAGCCCTCAAGGGCATGGAGGAGTAAGTCGAACGCGCTACCGACATCGTAGTGAAGGCCCAAGAAGCGCTCGAGCTTAACCGACCTCCACGGCCTCCAAGGAGGAGGCAAGAAGTAGGATTCCCAAGACCCGACATCATCTTCATAGTAGTCTTCGGGGTCTCTCCATCCTATGAGCTCCACCAATCTCTTCTTCCCTAGGCATCGCCTCCAATCATTAGCAAGCTTCATCTCCAAGAAGCAAGGCACAAAAAGCGGTTTTGGCCTCATCTCCTCAATGCACACCCCCACACTTGCCTCAAGTTGTGGTTCCCCATCTTCATCACTCGGCCCCACATCATCTTGGAGAGGAGAATCGAAACTTCTACCGGTGGTTTCAATCTCTTCCAAGTCATCTCTCGGTGTACTAGCAAGGGGCTCTTGATGCGTAGTCACATTCTCGGACATGGGCAACTCGAGGCTAACAATCTCACCCAACATCCTCACAAATTCCACCAACCCATCCAACTCACTATCCTCCTCCAATTTCTCACCAATGTTGCCTTCACTAAGGGTCATATCCTCATCCGAATCTTTTTGGGTAGACGATTGAGGTTCTTCAAAGCAAATCTCTCTATCAAAGGGAATTACATTGGCGGCTTCGTAGTTAGGTTGCTCCTCTTTCTCAAGTGGGCACCCTCCATCTAAATGTGATGCTCGGGATAAAGACATTACGGTTTGAACCGCTAATGCATTTAAATGAGCATTCCTCGCCTCGTTTGCCCTTCGTATTTGGGCCATCAATTCCTCTTGTTCTTTTCGCAATTGAATGGCCGTTTCTTGTGTGCTCCTTTGCAATTGAAGAATCGAATGACACAACTCCAAGTTGGACAATTGGTGATCATCGGAGTCTTGTAAGGCTCCTTGATAATCTTGATGATGCCCATAGGGTGGGGCATCATATTGTTGGTAGTAGGGTTGAAGTGGTTGGTAGTATTGTGGGTCATAGGGTTCATATTGTGGTTGGGGTGGAGGGTAATATTGTGGGTCTTGGGGGTATTGGCTTCCACAAGGTGAATCTTGAGTGTACATGGTGAAGTCACAATCATAACTCGAGTAATAGTCACCATGATCGTAGGATTGGTAATCGTTCACTTGTTGGTAGCCGTTTTCATAGCCTTGAAGTTCATACCCACTAGAATCACCCCAAGAAGCTTGATAGTGGTAGGGGAACGTCATGTCATACCCTTGGTTCATAGGAGAAGAGTGGTAGCTCATATCGGCTCCCGAGTGTGTGGAGTTTAGATCAAACCCCATGCTCGCTCGAAAATCGTAGTCCATACCCGGTTGGAAACCACTCATTCTAGCAACCGTCCGTTTAAGCGGCTCTGAGTTGCAAGAAGAAGACAATCACCACCTCTAAGTACAAACTGTAGACTAAGAACAAACGTGAGAAGTCTAGTGCTTTTTGGGCACTAGACAAGAGAGAAATAAACCACACACACACAAGAAGCAAGGTAACAAAAGAAAAAAGAAAACACAAACACAAAGACAAAGTCAAGCAAAAAGGAAAACAAAGTCTAAACTAGCACCGTCCCCGGCAATGGCGCCAAATTGATGGGAAGGGATTCGTCATGTCCCAACCGTCAATAATATAACCGGCTAGACCTAACTAGGGTAGATAGGGTAAGTCGGGTCGAATCCACGGGGACGGTAAGACGCGTCTAGACTAAGGTCACCCGATTACTAGACTAAGTCAACGGACTAAGCTAAGAATGGTAGAGAGGGGAGAAGCTAGACTAAGACTATGACTAAGGAAACAAACAAGGAAAACGGGCTAGGATTACGTCGGGGTCAAAGGGGTAACGGAATGGTCAAGGGAAGACTAGAGTGAAGGAGGTAGTAGGGTAATCTAGGTTGGTCCGGGCTCTCGCATCTTAGACTCACCTAGAGGTTCCACCTAAAACCCATCTCGGCGGTACACAACACAAACGGGGTTCTAGCATGCTATAGGCCTAGGTCGCATCCGGGCTCTCGCTACTTAGACCGGCCTAGGGATCGTCCTCACCGGGCTCTCGCAACTTAATGAGGGGACCGAACCCACAAACAAACTAACACCCACGAAAGAAAGGCAAGAAGACAAGCATTCGTACATACTTAGTCATTCAAGCAATTCAACAAACATGTGATGTGCATCAAACAAGAGGAAACCCAAATCTTCCACCAACATCTCTAACCAACCCTTAATCACCCAATTAACACCCTAATCGCCTTACTAACCCTAGCAAGAACACTACTCTAACATAATCAAACTACAACTAACACTAACAAGATGGATTAACAAAAGAAATAACACAAACATCTACAAACTAGTGAAAACTATTAACTACAATCAAAGATTGAAACTTGAATAACATAAATAAAGATTAAGAGGAAAAGGAAAGGATTATACCAAACTAGTGAAGGAGAAAGAACAAAACTTGCATTAATGAAGAAAACCCAAAACAAACATCCAAGGTTGTCAAGCTTGGAGAAGATCTTGAAGAATTCCCTTAATACAAGTACTAATCTAAGATTAACTACTAATTATCGACTAATCTACACTAATCTAATCTAATCTAACCTAAAGTAGTCTAGGGTTTAATGTCTAAAGGAGTCTATCTATTTTACATAACAAGGGAGGAGTATATATAGGGTTTCAAATGAAAGGGAGAAGAAAAGAAAACAAAGCGGAGTAGCAGTGGCCCGTCCCGGCCGAGACGGGGTGGTCCCGGTCGGGACGAGGTCGGTCCCGGTCGGGACGCCTCCATCCCGATCAGGATGGGCCCAGGTCAGCAGCTTCTCTTTTTGCTCCTTCATCCCGAACGGGATGAGCTTATCCCGAACGGGATGAGCCTTGTAGGCCTCCATTATGATCTTTTTGGTCCCTCCTTGCTTCTCATGGGCTTCCCACCGATTCTCGGGACTCGGGATTGGGTCTCGGAGGCTCGGGATTGGGTCCCAAGGTCTCGGGGTCGACTCCAAGGCATCGAGTCATCATTCCTTAGTTTCGTTGGCTCCAAAATGTGTATGTATTGAGTCGGAATTTCTCCAACTCTTCCAAATCGGTCTCGGGAACCTGAAACGAACTAAAGGAAGCATAAGAAGCCCCTAAACCGCTCCCAAGGAGCGATTCTACAAGGAAAATGGGACCAAAACACTACGAAATAGGCACTACAAATGACACTTATCATATCTCTCCCTTGCCAGAGAGGACGAAGCGATCAGCAGGCAACCGCCTAGACACCGCTCTCCGGGCAGTAGGAAACCGACCCCTGATAACTGGGACGATCACGGTTACCACTCCATAGGGAGCAGGTCAAGGGTGGTGATGGTAGGGATATGTCACGTCCCTAGCCAACAATAAACTACCGATTACACCTAGTGGGTAGCTAGGGTAAGTCGGGATCGTATCCACGAAGACGGTTTATCAAGGTTTAGGCTAGGTCGGCCTACAACGAGACTAGGTCACCAAACAAACACAAAGAAGCAATAAATGGAAAACTATGGTGGAGGAGAAGTAATAGCTAGACTAATGATGAACTAACTATGAAAACTAACTAAACAATGAAACTATAGAAATGATGACTAACTAAGACAATGAACTCAAATACGGAAGAAAGTGGGGTAGGTCGGGTTCATAGGAGTAGAAGGGTAATTGGGGTGACCAAGGGTATAGGTGTCTCCTAATTGCTAGAGTCGGTCCGGGCTCTCGCAACTTAGACCGATGTCAAGGTGGGTCCGGGCTCTCGCAACTTAGACCCTAGCCCGCGCTCTCGCGACTAAGCTATTCTCAACATTTCCGCATCATAGACAAACAATGAGAAGATGAACACAAGTATGGGAAGCATGGCCACTACAACTCACACAAGCATTTCAACAAACACATAGAGTGCCACAATGTGACTAACAACAAAGATGTAACTTTTTCCCCTTAATCAACCCTAATCATCCATAATCTACCCCTAATCGCCCTACTAACCCCACAAGATCACTACTCACTCATTATAAAGAGAAAACTAACATTCACAAGAGAAATCAATACTACAAAACCAACATCCATAATGAGTAACAAGAACAATAATACTAACAATATGAAAAGATGAAACTAGATTGAATAAACAAAGAACAAGTGTAAGAAAGATTATACCAACACTAGGATAAAGAAAAGATGATAACTTGTATTAATGAGAAACCCAAATACAATCCCAAGGTTGTCAAGCTTGGAACAATCTTCAAGAATCCCTTAATCCAAGACTAATTACAATAATTAACTAAAGATTAAAGAGAGGATTAAACTAATGAGAGTAGCACTAATCTAGGGTTTTGAATGTTAGTGGAGGCTTAAACTAGTCTAGGGTATGATAAGATGTCTTAATATTACAAGAAGGGAGTATATATATGGGTACAAGAATGAAGGAGAAGAAAAGAAGAAGCCCGTGCTGCCAGCTCTTCGTCCCGACCGGGACGGATCATCCCGACCGAGACGGTCCTGCCATCCCGATTGGGACGGGTTGGTCCCGACCGGGATGGGCTCACAGTGGCACCCTTCAACGTGCACCCCATCCCGAACGGGATGGGTCTTGTAGGCCTCCCTTAAGCGCTCTTTGGTCCTTCCTTGCCTCTCATGGGCTTCTCATCGATTCTCGGGACTCGGGATCGGGTCTCGGAGGCTCGGGATTGGGTCCCGAGGTCTCGGGGTCGATTCCAAGGCATCGAGTCATCGTTGGCTCCAAAATGTGTATGTATTGAGTCGGAATCGCTCCAACTCTTCCAAATCGGGCTCGGGAACCTGAAACGAACTAAAGGAAGCATAAGAAGCCCATGAATCGCTCCAAAGGAGCGATTCCACAAGGAAATGGGACCAAAACATAGTGAAAAAGGCACTACAAACTACACTTATCAACTCCCCCACACTTAACCCTTACTCGCCCTCGAGTAAGCACATACTAACTATTATACTAGCCGAATGGGTATTAGCGCACCCTACGCCCTTTCAACTCACGCGAGTACACTTAGAGGAAAAGTGCACTCTGCAAGGCAATTCGGGTCTTGCGACAAAACTGTGGATGCAACCGAACACAAAACACACAATCAAACAAACACACAAACAAACACACAATCGGTTGCACCCAAAAGAAAACAAATACCGCTTCCCTCTAAAAGCGGTGAATGAAACACCGGTTTAGGACTCGAGGTAAGTGACAACGTTCCCAAGCTAGCAATACAAACCGAGGTGAACTAAACTCTAATAGTATGACGAAAAAGCAACAAGAACGTTGGTAACTCACCTAGGTCCTCCTAACTTTCTAAAAACGTACTACGGGACGATCGGCGGAGTGGAAAAGTGAAGAACCACGGTGTTAGTCGACACTGTAGGTAAGTGAGACCCCCCCCCCCCTTTAGCGTGATCCAAGAGGGTCGTCCCGTGTCCAAAACCGCCTAACTAGTCCAAGTAAAAAGGTGGAAACAATGCAAAATGAGGGAAGACCGACTAATGCCGCTATCATCCTTCCTAGGGACTCGGTCCTTTGGTAGGCTCTTCATGGCAAAAGTCGGAAAAAGGCTTATTTTTGTGGGGATTTATTTTTGTGAGACGGGTTTTCTTTTGGCATTTTCTTTCTTCTTTTGCATTTTTGCTTTGTTTTGCCGTGCCATTCTTTTTCTTCTTTTCTATTTTCTTTTTGGCTTTTGTGCCTTTTCTTTTTCTTCATTTCTTTTCTTTCTTTCATTTTTTTCTTTCTTTTCTTTTCTTTGCCCTTTTTGGCAAGATTTGGCTTTTTGGCATTTTCATTGTATAACAAGAAAGGTAGAAATCAACAATTTGCAGTTTATTGTGTGGGAATGTGTAGGAGGTAGGGAAATGGGAGAGTCGGGGAGCGTCCTTCCCTTCAAACCCAAAAAAAGTGGAAAACTTGGACTAATCAAACAATCCTAAACACGGTCACCTAAGGGACGAGACTCGGTAACCAAGGCCTTTTCACACCGTGGGTGGTCATAATGGTCAAAAGTGCAAATCCCGTAGTAAATTCCTAGTAAGCTAGGTGGACTCAAGGTAAAAGACCAACGAAATCATTGATTTAGGGTCATTCTACTAGATTAAAGTCCAAGACTCGATTTACACTACTAGGAAGGGAAAGTAGGCACTCACACACTAGCCTCTGAACCGGGTTTTCGAAAACCATTTACACAAGATACACAACACAACATAAAACAAAGACATGACGAAAACGAAAGAAAAAGAAACAACAGGCAACAAAAACAAAACAAAACAAGACAACACATAAACAAAGCACACACCACCCCGAATTTCCAAACAAGTCATCAAATCCACCACAAGAATGTACATGCTCCACCCGAGCACACCTCAACACAACCTTCTCCAAACATCACAAGGAATAAAGAAGGAAAGAGGGTTAGAGGATGTTACCGGATGTCTTCAAAGCTTTTCAAACAACGGAGATTAGGCAACCTATAAGGAAAAGGGAGGCAAAACACACACAATACAAAACAAATATACGACACAACGACACAAAGGAAAAAAAGACACAAAAAGAAAATCTTTTTGATTTTTGTGAAAAATTTTCAAAAAAAACTAACTACGATAGAATATTGCTCCCCCACACTTAAACCGAGCAATGTCCTCATATGCTCAATCGTAGTGTGCGGAGAGACAAAAGAAAAAGAAAAGAAACTACGAAAATAAGGCTTAAAACCAAAGAATAAGGTGAAGAAAACGGTAGAAGGTGTCCGGCCGGGGTGTAATCAAGTCACCATGGGCCGAGACAAGAAAAAGATATGGATGGGGGAAGAAATAAAAGAAGGAAATAAAAGGAAATGGGAGGGGAGGGCTAGGTGTAATCAAGTCACCTAGCCCGGATTCCGTCCAAATCCGACTAATTCCTAAAAAAGCGGTGAAAATCTTGTATATTGGACTTAATCGATCGACTCCCAACGTAATCACGTCGTCGGGAGTCGGGAGCAACCATACTACGGCCTCGAAGGCCACTGAGATCCCATGACTCGAGGGAAAGCAAACAATGAAAAACAAGCGATAAAAAGACGGAAAAGTAAGGATAGTTACCCAAACCGAGCGGCTAGTAACTCACTTGCTCCATCGTCTCAATGATCATTAGAGGTTCGTCACTTGTCTTCTCGGTTTCCATCTCGCTTCACACTCAAGAAAGACTCACGGTCGGGGTAGTAATGGTAAGGGGTGGGATTTGATGTGAGAGCCGGTGTAAAGTGGATGGGAAATGGAGTGAGGGCATGACAATGAAGTACATGGGGCATATGATAAGGCTAGGATAGCTAGGGAGGTTGGGAGGGGGTATAAAATGGTTGGGTGGACTCGATTGACGAAGAAGACACACAAAGGGGGAGCAGAGGACCATCCCGGTCGGGAAGATCGATCCCGATCGGGTTACCTCACCCGTCCCGGTCGGGACGCCCTCATCCCGGTCGGGACGGACCCACAGCAAGTTCGAAATATGGTGCACCCATCCCGATCGGGACGGCATCCTTCCCGGTCGGGACGCCTTACCCTTCCCGGTCGGGACGCCTCATCCCGATCGGGATGGGCCTTCTTCAACTTCCACAATCCCAAAACCTCGCTCTAAGCTTCAAAAACCCGATCCTCGTGCTTACAAGCCAAGGTATATCATAGCCATTCTTCTCTAGGGAGCATTCTCACTTCACCTATAAAACAATACTCAAACACACATCAAACTCTCTCCCTCACAACGCTCATCAATCAATCCAAATAACAAGAATTCACAAAAATCCAACTAACTACAAGAAAGAGATATATACAATGAGACGGTTCTTGTAGAACTCCGTCAAACCAAGGATGGTGCATCTTCATTGTTTTTCAACAACCACGACCAATTCCATCTCCATCAAGGGCACGTAAGAACAAGTCGAAGGCCCTAGCAAAGTCTTCAATTAGGCTCGAGATATAACCGTCCACAAACCAAGGCTCTTCATGACCTTGCATCGACGTTCCCGGGACATCCCGATCTACTAAGTTCAATGGCTTGAACTTGTACTTGCGATCCTTCGGGATATACCCAAACGTCCAACAATCCTCATGTGGCCCCAAGGGAGGCTCATCTTCTTTCTTATCATTGCACTTCAACTTGTCATCAAGCCCATGAGATGGGCGCTCATCTTCCTTACTCTCGGAGTCATCATCATCAAGTACATAAGAGTACTTCTTCAAAATTTGTCCCGAATCATCCCCTCGATCGACGTCTTCCGTGGCATGGATCACATTACACGTCTCGGTCATAGGCGAAGTGTTGCCTTGGAGGTCGAACACTAAATCCTCGTCGCCTAGTTGAAAGGTGATCCTACCCTTCTTCACATCGATCACGGCACCGGCGGTGTGTAAAAATGGGCGTCCAAGGATGATGGGAGTGTTAGCATCCTCCGGCATGTCAACCACAATGAAGTCGACCGGAATGAAGAACTTCCCTATTTGAACCGGCACATCCTCTAACATTCCCAATGGTCGGTTAAGAGACTTGTCGGCCATTTGGAGTGTAATTGACGTACTTTTCAACTCCTTCATCCCGAGTCGATAACAAATAGAGTAGGGAATGATGCTCACACTCGCGCCCAAATCACATAAAGCATTCTTGATCATGAAATTGCCTATGGTGCAAGGGATCGAAAAACTACCCGGATCCTTCAACTTCGGAAGCGTGGAACCTTGGATAAGCTCGCTCACCACCCTCGTGAACGCTACGGTTTCTTCCTTGTCGACGGATCTCTTCCTAGCTAAGATTTCTCTCATAAATCTTCCATATGCCGGGATTTGGGTAAGTAGTTCGGTAAACGGAACGCTAACATCCAATTTCTTCACGATGTTAAGGAACTTGTCATAGTGAGTGTGTCCACTTTAGTCTTCATTTGCCTTGATGGGAAAGGCAACTTGATTTGGTACTTGTTTTGCTCAATAGGGGTGGACTCTTCAAAGGACACTTTCCTTTTTCCCTTGTCTTTCTCTTGAAGAGGGGGAGGGTTGTCTTCTTGGGGTTTTTCAACTTCCCATAAAACTTGCTCCTCAATTGGATTTTCATAGCTTGCATCGTCTTGAGAGAGGGGTATGACTTCTTGTCTTGGTTCTTGCTCACTAGGGGAAAAAGGGGGTTCATAGGATGTACCACTCCTCGTAGTAATAGCATTTACATGCTCAAGTTTCGGTGTTTCGCCTTGAGGAGGTAGTTGCCCCTTTTGTCTTGTAGAGATCTCCGAAGCAAGTTGAGATATTCGGGTTTCCATCGACTTCGCATGAGCATCTCTTGCTAGGTTGTCCTTTTGAACGTAAGGAAAGAACTCTTGTTGATTTCTTGCCATCTCTTGATTACTCCTATGCATATCCATCATATACTTTTGTACGTCGAAATCCCGTGGTGGAGATGATGGATTATGTGGAGTATCGGTGAGGGCTAACGGAGTACCATAGTCATGAATAGGAGACCGGCTCCTAGGCTTCCTTTGTTGTTGATGACTTTGATTTGCTTGTTGTTGTTGATGGTTCCCTTGGAACCCATGAGAATTGCCTTGATTAAGGCCTTGATTGTGGTTTTGTTGTTGTTGAAAGCCTTGGTTTCCTTTGAAACCGCCTTGATTGAAGTTCCCTTGTTGGAACCCTTGATTGTTGTTGTGAAAGGTACCTTGGTTATTTTGCTTGAAGTTGTTGAAGGGTCTTGGATTACCCATGTAACCTTGGTAACCTTGGTTGTTGTCCCTTAAGGGAGGTGGAACATAGGGACGATGTTGTTGTTGATGTTGAAAGGCTTGTTGTTGAGGGACTTGATTGGAAGCTTGGTATTGATTAGAGTACGAGGTACCTTGCTTGAACGCTTGAAAGGCGTTCACTTGCTCAATACTTCCTCTACAATGCATAGGATCATGACCAACGATTCCACAAGTATCACACATCCCAAAATAAGGCAAAGGAGATGCAAACTCCAAGGCGTTCACTTCTTGAATCGGTTGATGGTGGGAGGAACTAGTGCCTTGGACTTGGATGAGGTGGCTTTGGAGCTTCTTGTCAATAGTCTCCATGTGTGTTTTCAACTGAGCTCCAAGATCGATGCTCAATTGTGTAATGGCATCAATCTCATGCCTACCTCCCCGATTTGCCTTCCTAGGCCTTGAGTATTGTGAATTATGCACCGCCATCTCTTCAATCCTTGACCAAGTTTGGTCATCCTCCACTTCGGTAAACCTACCATTAGATCCCATGTTGAGTATGGCCCTCGAGTCTTCATATAACCCGTTCCAAAATTGTTGTACGAGAAACCATTGTGATAAGCCATGGTGTGGACAAGAACGGATCAAGGCTTTGAATCTTTCCCACGATTCATAGAGGCTTTCATCGTCACGTTGTTGGAAACCCGTGATAGAAGCTCTCAATAGATTTGTCTTCTCCGGGGGATAGAATTGTTGGTAGAAGGCTAAGGCTAGCTTCTTCCAAGTGTCAATGCCAAGTCTTGCTTTGTCTAACCCCTTGAACCATTGCTTCGCTTTACCAATAAGAGAGAAAGGAAATAATACCCATCGGATTTGGTCTTGAGTTATTCCCGTTTGCGAAATAGCGTCACAATAATCCGAAAAGGTTTCCATGTGTTGATGAGGATCTTCGGTTGGTAACCCACTAAATTGACTTCTCTCGACCAATTGGATAAATTGCGTTTTCGCCACAAAATTCCCGGTATATGCTTCCGGTAAAGTGGATGGACCCGGCAAAACATCTTCCGTGAAGGTTGAGTGAGAAGAAAACTTAGGCATGATTGGATATAAGGGAGAAGATGGTGGTGTAGACGGTGTTGATGTAGACGAAGAGGGGGAACTAGGAGAAGAAGAATCACCAAAAGGATTTACGAAATTCCCTTCGGCCGTCTCTCGATGTGGGTTGTTCAAGTCGGCTCCTTGGGCTTGCCCTTGATGAGTATTGCTTGCACTCGGTTGAGAGATCCTAACCCGATTAATCGTCCGTTTGCGAAAGGCTCGAAAGAGTCTTTCCGGCTCTGGATTAAAGAGATAGAAGTCGCCTCCCCTCCTAGGCATACACTACACACTAGAACAAACGTGAGAACACCTAGTGCTTTGTGGGCACTTGGCAACGACAATAAACAAACACAACTAGAGACAAAAAGAAAAAGAAGAAATAAAACTAAGGAAAGAAGAAAAATCTAGAGAATATTCACAAGAGAAGATGGGAGAACACAAAGAAGGGTAACTAAGTCTAGAAATAAGCAAACTAAGTCTAAACAATGCACCGTCCCCGGCAACGGCGCCAAATTGATGATAGGGATATGTCACGTCCCTAGCCAACAATAAACTACCGATTACACCTAGTGGGTAGCTAGGGTAAGTCGGGATCGTATCCACGAAGACGGTTTATCAAGGTTTAGGCTAGGTCGGCCTACAACGAGACTAGGTCACCAAACAAACACAAAGAAGCAATAAATGGAAAACTATGGTGGAGGAGAAGTAATAGCTAGACTAATGATGAACTAACTATGAGAACTAACTAAACAATGAAACTATAGAAATGATGACTAACTAAGACAATGAACTCAAATACGGAAGAAAGTGGGGTAGGTCGGGTTCATAGGAGTAGAAGGGTAATTGGGGTGACCAAGGGTATAGGTGTCTCCTAATCGCTAGAGTCGGTCCGGGCTCTCGCAACTTAGACCGATGTCAAGGTGGGTCCGGGCTCTCGCAACTTAGACCCTAGCCCGCGCTCTCGCGACTAAGCTATTCTCAACATTTCCGCATCATAGACAAACAATGAGAAGATGAACACAAGTATGGGAAGCATGGCCACTACAACTCACACAAGCATTTCAACAAACACATAGAGTGCCACAATGTGACTAACAACAAAGATGTAACCTTTTCCCCTTAATCAACCCTAATCATCCATAATCTACCCCTAATCCCCCTACTAACCCCACAAGATCACTACTCACTCATTATAAAGAGAAAACTAACATTCACAAGAGAAATCAATACTACAAAACCAACATCCATAATGAGTAACAAGAACAATAATACTAACAATATGAAAAGATGAAACTAGATTGAATAAACAAAGAACAAGAGTAAGAAAGATTATACCAACACTAGGATAAAGAAAAGATGATAACTTGTATTAATGAGAAACCCAAATACAATCCCAAGGTTGTCAAGCTTGGAACAATCTTCAAGAATCCCTTAATCCAAGACTAATTACAATAATTAACTAAAGATTAAAGAGAGGATTAAACTAATGAGAGTAGCACTAATCTAGGGTTTTGAATGTTAGTGGAGGCTTAAACTAGTCTAGGGTATGATAAGATGTCTTAATATTACAAGAAGGAAGTATATATATGGGTACAAGAATGAAGGAGAAGAAAAGAAGAAGCCCGTGCTGCCAGCTCTTCGTCCCGACCGGGACGGATCATCCCGACCGGGACGGCCCTGCCATCCCGATCGGGACGGGTTGGTCCTGACCGGGATGGGCTCACAGTGGCACCCTTCAACGTGCACCCCATCCCGAACGGGATGAGGCCATCCCGAACGGGATGGGTCTTGTAGGCCTCCCTTAAGCGCTCTTTGGTCCTTCGTTGCCTCTCATGGGCTTCTCGTCGATTCTCGGGACTCGGGATTGGGTCTCGGAGGCTCGGGATTGGGTCCCGAGGTCTCGGGGTCGATTCCAAGGCGTCGAGTCATCGTTCCTTTACTCCGTTGGCTCCAAAATGTGTATGTATTGAGTCGGAATCGCTCCAACTCTTCCAAATCGGGCTCGGGAACCTGAAACGAACTAAAGGAAGCATAAGAAGCCCATGGATCGCTCCAAAGGAGCGATTCCACAAGGAAATGGGACCAAAACATAGTGAAAAAGGCACTACAAACTACACTTATGAGGTGGCAGGCAGGCCTACCAGGACCCCGCTTCAACCAGAAGTGCATGGGTACCCTATTCCAAAAATCAAGATGCTGTCTGTTAAGTTCGATGGCACGACTGACCCAGAAGATCATTTGGCTGCGTATGAAAGCCACATGGGCATGTACGACGCCGACGACGCAGTCTGGTGCAAAATCTTTCCCACCACCCTGGTGAGTCTGGCCCAGGATTGGTTTAGGGACCTGCCGCAGGGTTCTATCAGCTTTTTCATCGAACTGGCAGAGGCCATCCTAGATCAGTATGCTGGAAACAAGAGACGCCGTCTTACCCGATTTGACCTGATGACCCTTAGGCAGAAGAAGGGCGAGACCATCATGGACTACATGAAGAGATTTGACTTATCCTTCCAGCAGGTCAAGGAAATAGATGACCCAACAGTAGCGTATGCACTGACCAACTCTCTGCTCCCTGGAGAAATGAAGAATCAGATGATCAGGGCCCAGCCAGATACTCTGGCCAAGGCTCGAAAAATTGCTGAAGGTTTCATGCTACAGGAGAAGTTCCATAGCCTGCCGGATACCCCCGCAGGCCCTACCAGGCAGCAGGGAGGACCGCAAGATGGTCGCGACAGAGCCGAGGCAGGGAAGCAGAGAGCCGAAGAAGGAGATACCCCCAGGAAAGAACGCGTAGCTTACCAGCCCAGATTTGACAGCTATACAGCTCTCAATAAATCCAGGGCAGAAATTTTTAAGCTGGAAAAAGAAACAGCTAAATGGAATCGCCCGAGTAAGCCACGCAGCCCGAAGGGAGACCCGAAGAAATTTTGCACGTTCCATGACTGTGTAGGGCATACCACTGAAGAATGCCGCCACCTGAAAGACGAGATCGAGAAGCTCATCAGGAATGGCTGGCTGAGCAACTATGCAGCAAGGAACAAGGCCTAGAAAGAAGCAGTGGAAAAACCTGAAGGCTCGACGCAGAATCGCCTGATAATCCATGTGATATCAGGGGATGCAGAGGGCCAGACAAGCAAGAGAGGCCAGAAAAGGCAAATCCGCGAGTTGAGAAATCAAATCTGCTACGCTGAAAGGGCGGGAAGTCCAAAGGGTATGACCCTGAGCATCACCCCTGAGGATGCAGGGCAAGTAATATACCCCCACAGTGATCCCTTGGTGCTGTCCCTCGAAATCAGTAATCACATCGTAAGAAGATGCATGGTGGATACTGGTGCATACACGAACTTATTGTACAAGGACGCCTTCGAGAAAATGGGTCTGGAGAAAAGACACCTGAAACCTGCCCCTGGATCATTGTACGGGTTCAGCGGGGCAGGTGTGCTTCCCATGGGAATTATAGATTTGCCAGTAACATTCGGAGAGAGGACCTCCGCCAGGAATTTCATGGCATCATTTGTTGTGGTAGACGCGAAATCTGCCTACAACGCCCTAATAGGCAGAGCCACCTTGGATGAAATTGAAGCCGTCATATCAATCATGGCCCTAACCATAGCCTATGTGACAGACTTCGGCATGGAGGGAAAGGTGCACGGGGACCAGGAGTCGGCCAGGCAGTGCTACTCTGTGGACCTGCAGACCCATGAAACCGAAAGAAAAGGGAAGAGAAAAGCGGACAGTTCCCCCAGCTGGGAGGGAGAGATTCCAGCTGGCCAGCAGGCAGCTAACCACCTTGAACCTGGGGGGGAAAGCATGCTTGTGGACCTGGAACCAGGAAGACAAGTCCTCATTGGGGCTGACCTGGAAGAGTCCTACCAAGCAGAGCTGATCAGGGTCCTGAGAGACAACATGAACGTGTTCACCTACTCGGCGGATGAAATGCCGGAAGTCGACCCGGCTCACATCGTTCACAGGCTGAACGTGAGTCCGGAGGCTCGCCCTGTGAAGCAGAAGAAGAGAAATATGTCTGCGGAGAAGGACCTGGCTATCAAGGAGGAAATAGAAAAACTTTTGAAGGCGGATTTCATAGAAATCTGCGACTACCCTGAATGGCTAGCGAATGTCGTAATGGTTAAGAAGTCATCGGGTGCATGGAGGATGTGCGTAGACTTCACAAACCTGAACAAAGCCTACCCGAAGGACTGCTACCCCCTCCCAAGAATAGACCAGCTAGTAGACGCCACTAGTGGGTACTCTATGCTGAGTTTTCTGGATGCTTTTTCAGGGTACCATTAGGTGTATCTTTGGCAACCCGACAGGGTAAAGTGTGCCTTCATTACCAGCTCTGGCACTTATATGTATAAAATGATGCCATTCGGGCTGAAGAACGCAGGCGCCACCTACCAAAGGTTAGTCGACAAAGTCTTCGAAGACCAGAAAGGGAGGAATCTAGAGGCTTACGTCGACGACGCTATCGTAAAAAGTAAGGGGGACAGTGAACACCTGATGGATTTGCAGGAGACTTTTTCATCCCTGCGTTCCTACAAAATGAAACTCAATCCAAAGAAGTGTACGTTTGGAGTTCGTTCTGGTAAGTTCCTGGGCTTCCTGGTCAGCTCCAGAGGGATAGACGCCAACCCAGAGAAGGTTCTGGCTGTCTTAGATCTCGCAGAACCCAAAACCATAAGAGACATACAGCGCCTGACGGGCAGGATGGCCGCCCTGGCGCGCTTCATCGCCAGGTCAGCAGACAAATCAACCCCATTCTTCAAAGTATTGAAAGGGAACAAGCAGTTCAAATGGGAAGACGAGCAGCGAGAGGCTTTTGAACAACTAAAGGAGCATTTGAAGAAACTCCCGACCCTGGCAAGACCAGTAGCATGGGAGAAGCTTTTTCTCTACATCGCCGTAACTAATTCGACGGTAAGCGCGGTGATCTTGAGGAAAGAAGCAGGTGCCCAGCAGCCCATATACTTCGTAAGTCATGCCCTGGGGGCAGCGGAAAGAAATTATCCGGTGGTCGAGAAAGCAGCCTACGCGGTCGTTATCGCAGCCAGAAAGCTCAGGCCATACTTTGATGCGCATCCCGCCATAGTGCTGACCGATCAACCCCTGGAGAAGGTACTGGAGAAATTTGAGAAGTCTGGGAGGCTGCTGAAATGGGCCATCGAATTGAGCGGGCCGGGAATATCTTACCAGTCCAGGACCGCTATCAAAGCGCAGGCTTTGGCGGATTTCCTGGCCGAGTGTTCCCACTCAGTGGAAGATGACCTCCCTGCCGGAGAATGGGTGGTGTACACAGATGGGTCCTCCACAGCCAATGGTGCGGGGGCAGGGGTCGTGCTGACCAGCCCCGAAGGAGTGGACTTCGAGCACGCGCTCAGGTTCACCTTCCCCGCATCAAAGAATGAGGCCGAGTATGAAGCCGTTCTGGCAGGGATCAAGCTAGCCAGAGCCGCAGGGGCAGAGCGAGTTATCTTAGCAACAGACTCCCAGCTCATTGCTAACCAGATTAATGGAGAATACAAAGCTAGGGATCAGGCCATGGCTGCGTACCTAGAGAAAGTAAAACATGAACTATCAGGTTTGAAATCCTACAAAGTCAAGCAGATCCCTAGGTCCCAGAACAACAGGGCGGACGCCCTGTCAAAACTCGCTAGCTCCAGCCTGCAAGACATAAGAAGATCAGTCTGGGTGGACGTTGTCCAGGAAAAGTACACCACCTGCCAGACGATCAATGCAATTGAAGAGGCAGGGCTGGAAAACTGGATGACCCCCATCATCCAGTCTAAGAATATGGAACCCTTCCCTCTGATCCTGTGCAAAAAAGAAGGATGCCAGCAAAAGCAGCATGGTTCATACTAATCGGGGAGGAGTTGTACAAGAAGTCATTCTCCTCACCCCTGCTCAAATGCCTGGGGGAAGGGCAGGCCGCGGAGGTTCTGGATGACATTCACTCGGGAATCTGCGGTCATCACATAGGACGGAGGTCGCTAGCCCACAAGGCCCTAAGAGCAGGCTACTACTGGCCTACCCTGTTAGCCAATGCGAGAGACCTAATCCGGAGATGCAGGAAATGTCAGTTATTCGCCCCAGCAATTCATGCCCCGGCCCAGGAACTCAGGCCAATCTTATCTCTCATCCCTTTCGCACACTGGGGGATGGATATACTGGGACCATTTGCTGTGGCAACGGGGGGCCGGAAGTTTTTAATAGTCGGAATCGATTACTTTATCAAGTGGATCGAGGCTGAAGCAGTTCCGAATATCACCGAGCCTGCTGTCAGGAAAGTGATCTGGAGGAACATCATAACCAGATTCGGCCTGCCGAAAGTGCTGGTGTTCGACCACGGGAGACAATTTGACAATGACCCCCCTGAGAAACTGGCTGGAAGGCCATGGCATAGCAGTCGCTTACTCCGCTGTCTGCCATCCCCAAACCAACTGGAAAGCTGAAGCCGCCAACAAGCAGATCCTGAACGGGCTCAAAAAAAATGGTGGATGAGCTTAAAGGCAGATGGGCAGATGAATTGCCAAGCATCCTTTGGTCAATAAGGACTACCCGGAAAGAGTCCACGGGTCAGACTCCCTTCGGCCTGGTTTACGGGGCGGAGGCCCTCCTACCCATTGAGGCAAGGATCCCCACCCTGTGGTCCCAACAGTATAACAGAACGGATAATGAAGTAGCGATGACTGAAGCCTTGGACCTGGTCAGTGAAGTAAGGCAGGAGGTTGGCGTTAACATAGCCGCCTACCAGCAGCGAATGAGGAAAGCTTACAACAAGAGGGTAAATGAAAGGAGTTTCCAAGTAGGGCACTTAGTCTTAAGAAAAATGCAGGCGGTGGGAAGATCAAGAGAGCATGAGAAGTTGAGCGCCAACTGGGAAGGCCCGTATAAGGTAACCCGGATTATGGAGCCAGGTACCTACAAAATCGCCAATCTTAGAGGCCAAGAGTTGGCTGCCCATTGGAACGCAGACACCCTGAAAAAATACTATGCCTGAGCACAAGAGGATTAAAGGATTTTCTTTCTTTTTGCTATTTCCCGAAAATTGGCGGAGAACGGTCAGAATAGAATGTCGATGGCTCCGACCACAAATATGTTAAGGATGTTTTTTGAAATGAAAAGGTCTGAAGTTTATACTCGTTGTCCGTTCAAATTTGCATTTTTCACGCACAAACGAGCAGGGGGCAATAGGGGGAGGCCCCCTTGTTGCCAGAACCAAGAAAAAAGGACACCCCAACAAAATCCCCAAGTCCTCCTACTTTCCCTGGGCAGGCAGGGGGTAGGCCCCCTGGACTTCGACCAGAAGCCAGGGCCAGGCCGGGCCCCACGCGCCGAATGGACAAGGATTGGGGGGATCCCCCAACCTTGTATAAAAAACGCTAACTCCTCCTGCCTGCCCCTGGGCAGACAGGGGGCAGGCCCCCTGGACTTCGACCAGAAGCCAAGGCCAGGCCGGGCCCCACGCGCCGAATGAACAAGGACTGGGGGCATCCCCCAACCTTGTATAAAAAACGCTAAGTCCTCCTGCCTGCCTCTGGGTAGGCAGGGGGCAGGCCCTCTAGACTTCGACCAGAAGCCAGGGCCAAGCCGGGCCCCACACGCCGAACGAACAAGGACTGGGGGCATCCCACAACCTTGTTTAAAAAACACTTAAGTCCTCCTGCCTACCTCTGGGCAGGCAGGGGGCAGGCTCCCTGGACTTCGACCAGAAGCCAGGGCTGGACCTGACTTTGAAAGAAAAGCAGGCAAAATAGAAAACAAAAGGGATACATTCATAAACAAATGAAAGTTTGACAAAAGAACGATAAAATCCATAAACTAGAGAATCAAAACATTACATCAAATAGGCAGCTGGCCACATCAGGGCCCGACGTGTAAAAAGATCAAGATATTAGCAAAAGAGCAAAGGCGCAGCAGGGTAAGGACAAGAGCCCTCAGAGGACGACTGCCTCACATGTTAAGTAGGAGGGGGACCTTGGTCAGGGCCAGCAGCCTCCTCAGGCGTTCTGGTTGCCCGGGCGTCGTTCTTGGCAACATAAAGGTCTCTGAAGGCATCCTCAGTAAAGTCAGGAAGCATTTCCCTAATAACTTCCATGACAAACCCCAAGGAAGTTTGGCGCCATCATTAAAGCTCGTTTCCACCGCAGCTTCAGCCTCCTGAATTATGTCGTCTCTCTCCTTCTGCCATTCCTCACTCTTCGCCTTCAAGTCATCCTGGGCTTCTGAAAATCTGAGTCAGCTTTGGACAGGCGCTCCTCCAGATCAGTCACCTTTCTTTTGGTGTGCTCCAACTCAGCCACCGCCTTCTTAGCCTGCTCTAGCTCAACAGCAGCCTGCCTGGCCTTTTTCAGCTCTTCCTCCAGGTTGGACACCTCTCTTATGGCTTTCTCACCCTGAGTCTTCCAGAGGGCCGCCTGGTCCTTAGCTTCTTCCAAATCACTCTCCTTCTTCGCCAGCCGGTCCTTTAAACCGGCAATAAGAGTAATGACCTTCTCAATCAAGGCCAGACGGTCAGGGAGAGAAAGCCCAGGAGTAACAGCTAATTCTTCATCGCGCAGGCGGCTGAGTGCCGCCAACTCAGCAGAGGCCTGAAGTACCCGGGAAGTACGCTGGATGTACTGGAGGACTTGGTTAGTGGTGGAGGCTACAGACTTGGTAAGATGATCCGCCAAAACAGCACTCGAGTCAGAGAGCAGGGCGGAGACGTCAAGGCTGTCACCAGCAGTGTAGTGAAACTCGGTGTTCTCCTCTGAAAAGAGGGCGCCTGGGGTCCCATGAGCGGGACGCTTACGGTCAGGTGTGTCTGCCTCTAAGTTAACCACATGTACAACGCTCGTGGGCTCCCTGTTCATTTTTCTCCTGCTTTCCAGGGGAACACTCTCCCCAGTCTCCTCTGAGCCAGCAGGCTGTGGTCCCAGGGGAGTGCGAGTCCCTGCAGAGGAACCTCCTTGCTTGCTGATGGGAGAGGGGGTGGCCTCTGAGGCAACCTCCGTCCCCACGCCGCGGACAGCAGAGGGGGAACCACCGGTTTGGCAGGCGGTAGCCTAGGAGAGGGAGGAAATCTTGCTCTATTGGCTGGGATGCCCTTTAAGTACTTCATCAAATTTTTCTCACCCTTCTTGAAATTGGAAAGAAGGAGGGGGCGCTTTGCAACGATAGTGAAGTCGTCGTCCAGACCGAGGTTCCTCACCTCTCTCCTTGTCCAAGTTCGAGTGGCAAGGGCTGCAGGGCAAAAGAGGAATCAGTTAGAAAATTATGAGGGAAGGGCAAAAATGAGACAAGGCCAGTAATGTCCCTGAGCTACCTCTATCAAGATCGGGATTCATGCCTACTCGAGTCAGATAGGGATCGGTAGTAATGAGCTCTGCATTAGGGAGCCAGAAACCAGGGCCACATACGCCTGATTTGTCCACGTAAGCGACGAATTTCTCCACCAAATCCTCGTCTTTTTTAGTCAATTTCACCTCCAAAGCCTTCCCCCCAACGCCAGGGTGGTATTCTTGGCGAGTTTCCAGTCTTGTATGAATGTGATTCCTGAAATGCCGAGGAATTTTCCACCCTGTAGCGCTGTGCACATACAGGATGTTGTTCTTCCAATCTTTCAAGCTATCTAAACCCGGCCAGACCAGGGTGTACCCCTTCTGCCTTTGGATAGACCAATATCCAGGGGAGCCCTCACTCCCAAAGGCCACCATCTGCAGGCCAACCATGTACCTCAGCGCATCGATCGAAGGCTCCTCACAATGGAAAAGGCAAGTCCATGTATAAGATATTAGTGACCTCACTGCCATGGCGGTCAATTGGGCAATGGCCACGTTCATTCGCCTAAATACCTCCTCCAAAAAGGGGTGCAGGGGGAAACGCAAGCCAAATTCCAGGCACTTGTGGTATACGGCAATACAGCCGTCAGGAGGGCAGCAAACTGTGTCCCTCTCCCCAGGAACGACAATTGTATACCCCTCCCCAAAATTGTAAAAACGCTCAATGGCCTCAGCAGTGTTTTTCTCCAAAATCAAATCCCGGTTCTTGGTCTCAGGATAGGTTTTAAGAGGGACTTGGTATTTGGCCTTGTCCAGATAATAAGTTTTTCCTTTCTCCCTAGGGATAAGTGGACCGACGATGGTTGACGGGTCAATCTCCCTCGCCTCATCATCAGAGTCGATAACATCGAAGGGAGCGGGGTCAGAAGAGTTGGCATCCCTATCCAGGCAATCCTCCCCAGTCATCCTAGCACTAGGCCCCTCAGAGGAGGAGGCCAGGTTATCCCCAACCCTATCCATACCCTATGCCCTTTCAGCAGAGGATTCAGTAAAATCCGAGATGCGAATACGAAGACCGCTCATGATGACCAAGGAGAATAAAAATGAAGAAATGAAAAAACGAAGCTTGAGGAGAGGATTCTGACCTAAATTGATGGCTGATCAGATGAAGGCACAAGAAAGCAGTTCTTCAGTCTAGAGTGTTTTTAGCAGAGGAAGGTTGTGAAAAGAGTTTGCTTGGGTTTGCAAAAGTGTAAAAGGGGGGACAGGAAGAAGGGGGATGCTTTTATACGAAAGGGCAGATAAAGAGTCACCCATCCTGAAGACCTTCTCGAGAAAAGCCCCCACGTGTCACACTTTCAAAACCCAACAACTCATCGCTTCCCGAGAAGCCTCGAAAAGGCAACGGAAGTCAAGAGGGTAATCATTGCATGACGTCATCCGTCCATCTATTCATTCATTCAAAAAAAAACACACACACAAAAACAACACAAGTAAAAAGCCTGCCTGATTTTTCATTAAAAAAGCCCGAAAAAAGGGCCAAGAGTTACAAGCCGGACAGGAAAAGTAGATAACAAAAAGAGCCTGGTATTCCGGCTCAATCAACCTGCGCATGCAGGAGGGCCTAATCATCATCAAAGTCCGGGGAGTAATCCCCGGGGCTATTGTATCCCCCTACATCAGACCCCCAGTCCCAGTCGTTGGTATCCTTAAAAGGATCGTCAGGGCCCTCCTCTTCACCCTTGCTAGAGGAGTGGCCCTGGCCTCCACTATCATCAGAATCACGACTGCTAACGTCCCAGTCCTGACCGAAGGGGACGGCCCTGGCCCTGCCTGGAGAGCCATAATCCATCTTCCTCACCAAGGGGAGGGAAGAGCCTGATTCCGGAGAGGAGGTCAGTTCAGGGCAGTTGGGGTCAAACTGCTCAGGATACAGCCAGGGGAAGCACTCATGGCATCCCCTATCAAAACAGCCTCCCCCCTGGGAGCAGCGCTTGAGGTTAGGACCAGCTAGAGACGAAGACTTCTTAGGGCGCTTGCCCGCTCTGATAGAAGCTCTCCTCCTGACGTTTCGGCAAGAGCGGGAATGAGACCGCCGACTACGGCGCAGGGCCAGAAAGGCCGCCCTGGGATGTCTTAGCCTCCAAAACCCCCTGAAACGGAAAGTACCTACACGGACTCCACAACGAAGAACTGTTTTCTTGATCCAAGACATCTTACTTTGAAAAGGGAGTAGGAGAGAAGTGTAGGTGGATTGCCAAAATGGCAAGGGGACCAGAATTTATACCAGAGCAAAAGCCAAGCATTAATTGGCATTTCAACCGTTTTTACAAAAGCAGCCAATCTGCGGCCACGCACGAAAACCAAAAAGAAATCACTTTACAAGAGAAGCAATCATGAGTAAAGAACATTCCAACTCTTTGCATGCCCAATACGGTGGGTTTTCCTCCCTTGGGAACATGCGACGCATTAAATGCAGAAGATAGAGCTTGCAGGTCAACCTCCTACCATCCCAACCAAGATATCGCCCGCAGAGCAGGAGCACCACTCCTACCCAGCCGATGAGGGCCAATTGATGGGGGTCGGTAGCCTGCCTCGGGTCGCCTGTCTATTAGGCCCCAGGAGGACCCGACCCATGAACAAGAAAAGGCCTGCCCTGCAGGCCAACCAGCGAAAAGTTACCAGGAGAACCCAAGTGTAGAGTCCTGAAAGCGCTCGCCTGCCCGTCAGGGCCTCGCCATCTGCCGAGCAGGGCAGTCATGCTCCCAGCCTGCCTGCCTCCAAGGCGCCCCCACCCTCAGTAGGGACAGGGGAAGCCAGGGACCCCTCCGTCATTTTGCCTAAGGTAAGGGAGAATGAGTGGACAAGACAGACCCACGTGTCACTCTTTCATCCACCCATTCTCCCGCTCTTTCCCTCTCTTCTCTCTCTCTTGGAGGAAGGTATAAATACTTTCCTTCCTCCTACATTCAAATGGTTGGATTTTCTCTCTCTAAACTCTCACTCTAAAAACGCCACCTAGCTCCTCACGAACTAGGTTCATCAAGGCATTCCACGGACTGACTTAGGCATCGGAGAGGGTTCCCTCGGACACCTCCGAGGCCCTGTGCGTTCATTGTGCAGGGAGCAGGCCATCTCGCCGGGAAGGTCCGACCTACGGAGTGAAAGGAAGGAGAGACTGAAGAAAGTCAGACCTCTATTACATTAGTAACACCACATTCCAGGACCCGAATTCAAAGTCGGGTTAATTGATTCCTTAGCCGGAACAGGTGATAAATAAATAAATTAAACAAGTGATAATTTAGTCAAGTTGAATTTAGTCGTAAACAAATATATAACACAAATAAAATATCACTTAACATTTATATATATATATATATATATATATATATATATATATATATATATATAGAGAGAGAGAGAGAGAGGTAGGTTCAAATAAGGTCCACAATTTTTTTAAGTCTATATTGAAGTTACAGATGACATACGCTAAAGTTGTATTTGTATATATATCAATTTTGAACAAATGCAACTTTAGCGTATGTCATCAGTAACTTCAATATAGACTTAAAAAAATTGTGGACCTTATTTGAACCTACCTCTATATATATATATATATATATATAATTTAGTCATACAAATAAGCCTAAATATTTAAGTAAGCAATTTATTAAATTTCTAACATAATATACTTATATATAAGAAATGTTGTTAGAAGAAAAGTTTGGTTACCTTAATAGCTATTACAGAGTATTTATTAACGTTATTAAGAATGAAAATATCGTCAGGTCAATAATATCATCTACGTAAGAAAAGTCGTCTCCTCCCCCTTATAAAGACATTTTCGGGTCGAAATGATTTGACCCAAATACGGTACTAGAAATATGATCCCGTCAAATACTAGGCAGCTCCTCATCCCCGATGCTCCAATTATAAAGAAGGACGGAGGAGTAAATATAGTATATAGTATATAGTATATAGTACGGAGTATATAGTATAATAAGTAGAAGTAGTAGTACGTATAATATGTAGTAACATTATGTAGTGGTAGTGCGTAGTGTAGTATTTATAGTACGGAGTATAGCACGAGTAAGTAGTAATCGTGTAAGTATTAGTGTGTGTAGTGTAGCCGTGTAGGTGTGTAGGAATGTAATTAGGAATGTACACCCTCCCCTTCTTCAAGATGTTCCACAATTGATTGTGGGAAGAAATTAAGAAAAGATATATATGTGGAGGAAAATGAAGATAGAGAAAAGGAAGTGGGGTCACAAGTAATAAGAAATACAAAACATTTACTAAATAAGAAAGTGGAACATCTTAGTAAAATTTCCTAAAAAGGAAATGTGGAAGATCTTAGTGAAGAGGAGGGAGTAGTAGGAAATTGTACGTAGGAAGTTAGTATATATATAGTAGGAGTACTTAGTAATAGTAGTGTGTAGTAGTAGGTATGTGTAGGTTAGTATAGATGTATAGGATCCATGAGTAAGGGGTTAAGTGTGAGAGTAGAATGCATGCATGATTTGACGTGGGAAGCTAGAAGAAAATTATACATTATCGAGTTTTGGTCCGTTTCTCGTACAAACGTTTTTCTTTCTTTCTTAAAAAGTTGAAATATAAGATTACGGAATTAAAATAATGGAAACCATAAAATTTATTTTTAAAAATGAATTTGTGAGACGGTAAGTAAAATAGACGGTAAATAGTAATTTTGGACAAAAGTTATAAGAAATTATTATTTTAAGAATTCAATAAATTATTAAATTTTTACGAGACAAAATAATTTTTTTATTTACCAAAAATAAAATATTTTATTTACGAAAAATAATTTTTCAAACGTTAAACTTGGTTTAAATAAATGTTTAAAATTTTAACTCTATTTGAAAAATACGGGGTGTTACATATGATCCTCTAGCTGTGTCAAAACTAGCAAAACAGTCAAAATTAAAGCCAGCTTCAAACCAACTCTTCAAGAAGAGGATCGCCTGCAGACATAACCCTGATGAGCTTGATGAATTCTTGTTCAGTCGACACACTCCGCGGGTGAACAACATGTTCTTTAACAGAATAAACTCTCGTATTGCCAGTTGACGTTTTTTCCTTATACAACGTCGTGTTAAATACTAGGTCAAAGTTCTGAGGCGAATTCATCGACATAAAGAACATCGGTGTACACTTTTGTATAGTCTCGAGAATCAACGGGCAGAAGACATTAGTTTATTCTTGGCATAATTGAATACGAGCGTAAGAAGAGGAAATATTTTCACCTCAGAACTTGCACCCGTATACTGCCGAAGCATTAGTTTATTCCCATATTTTCACCCGTAGTCAATATTTTTGATCGTACAGGTCGGGTCATGAGTTGAGATTCTCGAGACTTGACCTTGAAAAAACAGATCATGTCAGCTCGAAATTTGACAGGTCTAAATTCGTATTTTTCATAGCATTAATATTTATATTTTCTACCAGTATATTTTCAGAAACTAAGCATTCTATTTTCCTCCAACAACACGGGTCGGGTCATAACTCAAAATATGGGTAGAAACGGGTTTTAAACGGGCCATGAGTTGAGATTCTCGAGACTTGACCTTGAAAATACACGTCAGGTCGAAATTTGATAGGTCTAATATTCGTATTTTTCATATCGTTAGAGGAACTAACTAAGCATTCTGTTTTCTTGCAATACTGTAGAAATCGGATGATAATACTTATCAAGCGAAACAACAGGAAACCTATCGACATTCTTCGACATAGGAGGAGTAATCGGCGGTATCCTAGCCGGGTTCTTCTCAGACAAACTCGACAAGGAAGCTGTGTGATTACTGCAGTGAGAAGATGTAAAAGATGAGTCAGCCACCATTACTTAGGATGGGCTGATGAATGATGAATTGATGATATCTGAAAATGATACCTAGAAGCTATTCGCTCCACTTTCGCCAACCACTTACGACTTACATTTCCAAAGTCTTAGCTAAAAGTCATGTTAGAAAAGAAGCTGAATATTAGGTGTAAGGAACAGAAGAAGGAAAGGAAGACGGAGGAAGACGGGGAATAAGAAGATGAAAAGCTTGAAAAGAAGAAAAAATGATCTTAGTAGATGGGCATGAGCAACCAGAAAGTAAGAAACATTAAGGGAAGAAAGATATAAGGTAATGAGACATAAGGACGTGAGGGAAAAGATGAGCAGAAGTGACACACCTTTGCTGAACTAGATAACAAATGAAAATAACCGTATGTAAGGATGAATCTTGAATGATGAGGAGGAGCATAAAGAGACGCAAGGTAAGGAGAATGGGGAAGACGAAGAAGGAAGGAGAAAGTGAATGATGAAGAAAACTTATATTAGTAAACGGGAAATGATTAGCATGAAAAGGCGCAGCAAGAAGAGGGTCGAAGAATCAGGTAGTGAAGAATGAGGAAAGGGTTGAAGGAGTTAAAGAGATGTCACTCTCGCTGAACTAGAGGACAAGAGAAAGACATATTACTTATATGAGAGTGGGGTGAGAGACGAGGGAACGAAGAGGGAAAACGGAAGGAGAAGGGGATATGAAGGTGATAGACGAGGAGTACGACTGATCTTAGTAGAAGGCAATATTATGGGAAAGTAAGGGGAGAGGGAGAAGGGCCGGAAGAGGATGCTAAGGTTAAAAGAATTGAAAGAACGATAACCTCACTAAACAAAATTACAAAAGCGAGACATATTTAAAGATGAATCTTAAATCATAGGGGGGGGGGAGGCACAGAGGGAAAGGAGGAAGATAAGGGCACGGAGATTGATGCGTGCGATTTATATATGATTATTCCGTCTTTTGCGTACACATTTTCATGCATATTGAGTAGAATTATCTACTATTTTCCCTCGAATTTGATACTTTATGGTCATATTGCATTTTACGTAAGGTATAGACTCGTGGATGCATAACTAGGGCAAAAAATCGTGCTTAAAGATGAAATTTTATGCGAAATAAGAAAGGAGAATGATCGTTTTCAAACGGGTCAAATAAAAACATGAATATCTTAAGTTCTACAATTTCAATCGAGACGGTTCAACTCGCGTTCGAAATCTCTTTCTCATAGCTTTTCAATGGTATATCACAAGTCTAATATGAAGAAATAACGATTACTTGGAAAGCGTTTGAAGTTGATCGCGCATTGTTGAGACATAGTAATCAGTCGACCGACCATTAAAAATAGTCGACCGACTATTCTTGAGACTGAACAAGGACATAAACTTTCCTAATTGGATGTTTAGTGTTGTAAGACTTTTGGGCTTTTAATTCTAAATTGAAGGATTATAGAATGGTGAGAAAGGTAAAAAGGAGGCGGAGGAAAAGGAAAAAAAAATTGTAGTAGATGAAGGAGGAACATTAAGAGGAGGGGGGCCTTAAAGGGAGGTGAAGGACGTGAGGGGGGAAGATGAGTGAAAGGGACGAACCGTTGCTAAACTAGATAACAGAAGACGAAAAGTTGGACAAGAAGGATGAATGATCTTGGTAGCTGGGCATAAGCAACCAGAAATAAAGTAGCGTTAGGGGAAGAAGAACACAAAGGAATGAAACAAAAGGACATGAAGGGCCTGAAGGGTAAGATGAGTGAAAAAGGCGAACCGTTGCTAAAGTAGATAACAAAAGATAGTCATATATAAGGATGAATATTGAATGACGAGGAGGAGGATAAAAAGACACAAAGAAAGGAGAATGGGGGAGACGAAATGGGAAGAAGAAAGTGAGTGATTAAGAAAATTGATCTTCGTGAATGGTAATTGAGGAACATGAAAAGGCGGAGCAAGAAGAGGGTTCAAGGATGAGGTAGTGAAGAATGGGAGGGGTTGAAGGAGTTAAAGATACGACACTCCTACGTGACAAGAGAAGTCATATCACTTACTGGAGGGGCGGAAGTGAGAGAGTTGGGACAAATAAAGGATAAGGGGATACGAAGATGGTAGACGAAGAAGATAACTGATCTTATTAGAAGGCAATAATGAACAACAAATTTAGAGGTTATTTGGTGGGACCGGGCCCTTTTTTTTTAAAATGGCCGGACATGGAAAATCCAAGAGACGGACCCAACGTGTGAGTCTGACCAGTGAAGACATTACATACCTAACATAAGATCCTAAATATGCCCTGGTACCATTATCTATTAAAATTACAGGAGCTGGTCAAGCGGATAACTTTCAAAAGTGCCACTACAGACCCATTAGAGATGTACTGATGCAATTATGCCCAGAATTCTACGAGGATTGGGAAGCTGCTATGACGTCCCATAAAACGGCTACAACTTCGCGATCTCTAGCTTATTTGTTGTATGTATTCTATTTGTCGCATCGACGTTTTTTTGTGAATAGTGTGTCTTATGTAGAATGTCAGCTCAAACATTTATTTAGAATTTGCACGCGAACTTCCATACAACAATGAACTTTCTATGTTGTCCTGTTTTGAAGTCAACTTCTTTTGACGTTTTCAACTTTGATGATGTTGAGAATATGAGATTGATCGGTTACCCACAAATCGTGTATGTCGAACACCAAAATGCACAGATATATGGTAATATTTCTCTTATTTCCACACTTATCAAAGATTTCGCTACTTAATGATCACGCTTAATGTTTCAACTCTAATACATGCTGCTTCCTTGGAACACCGCGTGCATCAAGTACTGCACACAAATCGAAACAAAAACTGCTGACCACACTGCATCAAGCTATTTATGACGTCGGCGTCGGACTTATTCCACATGAAACACTTTGTAAGTCGATAACTGTCTATACATAACCGCTGATACAACTACTGGACACGTAAGCTATATTTTCATGTGTCCTTCAAAATTCTGCAGGAAAACGATCAAGCTTTTACAATAATCCGTGAAAGGTTGCAGCGTAGGCAGTTCAAGGTCTGTGTTGGTCCAGCGACGTCGCTATCAACGAATAACATTCTGCAGTGGGTAGTGAAGCAGGTTGTAGTAGCTGACGTTGGTGTCAACAATCCAGCAAACAGTGCCGGCACTCCAGCAACGAATGTACAAACTCAAAAAAAACTGAAACAATTGTAGCCGACGTGGAGGAAGTCGGCATAGATGAAGCTGTCAGCAACAACCCAGCAGCCACTGTCGACACTCCATCGCCCGAAACTCTTCATATAAATTAGAATTTTATCCAGCTTCTTTGGCTAACGTAAACCAAAACTCTGTCATCTTCTTCATGACTTATAACTTTTGTCTACAACTCATCGAAAACTTACGATGAAAAAACAATGACCGTATTTTCTGTAGCCAAGTGCTACCCAAACTCCCTAACGTATCTCTGTAGTACCTGTCAAACAAGTTTTAATTTACGCATTTCAGGTTTATGTTAAATTGCAAAGCTACGGTTGCTGCTCCTACGATGGACGTTTGCCCGAACTTACTTCTTTCATCTTGGAGCTCCGTGCGCAACGCGCGCGGAGAAACAAATAGTCAAATAAAAACCTTAGCCCAACCTTAGGAAATATATACCTTACCAACCTAGTAGTTGCGAATTTCGAGGACGAAATTTTCTTAAGGGGGGTAGTCTGTAACACCCCGTATTTTTGACCATTTTAGTTATTTCTAATAACGATTAATATTAATAAATCGAGTCTCGACAAACTACTTTATATAATAATATTCAATTCTTGTGCCTTTGGAACCTTTCTATTTCACTTCATTGTTTGCAAAACTGAAATTTCTATCGTTATCGCAATTCTGCGCGATTTCGTAAAACGGTTCCTACTTTCTCATACGAACTCCGATTGAGGCGTTTCAAAAGCCTAAGGTTAAAAATGATTTTTATAATTATTATAGATTTATTTGGTGTTTGAAATATTTTACTAAAAATAAAAAGGCTTTAAGGGATAAGTATACTTGTACAAATACGAAATCGTATAAAAATACTAAATACGTACACTTGAACAATAAATGTACTAAATGCTTGTGCCCAAAAAGTATAGAGTACTAAAAGACGAATAATCCAAAAGTACTAAATTTAACAATGCTTAAGTGTGCAAAACAACACTTAAACTTTATAATAAGCACTTAAGGACTAATTAGTGACTAAGTCAAAACTAATGGTTGACTTGTAATCCCCTAGAAATTCTAACGCGATACAGTGGCGGAAACACTGTAGAGTCGGGATTAAAACACACTGTAACTATGTCTTAGTAAATTAAATTGGTAAAGTCAAACATATGCCATAAATAAAAATGGCTAAAATTTAAAACAATCCACAAAAGAGGTTAAACAATCCTTAAGACATAATTATTGAAAAGATCAAGCAGGATCCAAGACTACTCGTTAGCCCACACCCACCGGAAAACAAACACGTATACCTGCCATGTTAAAACATAATAGCCACAATCAGTGAGGAGCAACGTCAACATTCTCCCAACCGTATAACAGGATTTTAAAACTGTAATTACTACTATAGAAAAATAGTAAGAAAACGGAAAACAGTAAAACAGTGTATTAAAAATAAGCTTTCAGCGCCAAAACCAAAATATTAAAATGGTTTTCCGAAGAAACATAAAAATAGTTGCCAACCTACAAACCAATTCATATCGATAATATAAAAATATTCCAAATGGCGTTATGGATAGGATTAATGTAGAATCTAGACTTTCACTAGGATAATACTAGAAACTAGCTTCGAGAACTTTAGACTTAACTCATAACAGAATCCAGTCTCTAACTAGGCAACTCAACTATAACAGGACTGCGTGCAGCGAGGTCCTGGTTTAAGTAGTGCATACCCCTCCTAGACAACAAATATGTCTAGTTCAGTTGACGGCGACTAACACGATGCGGTATCTAGCTTAAGGTCAAAACATACACTCTCCTGAACACAAACCATGCTCAGTTCAACAACCGATGTGCCCCATAAAGACACACCAGCCTTACAGTTGATGGCAAAAATGTACATCCCAGACTATATTACTCTAAACCCACACTTTTCCTTATTCCATAACTCCAAAACAATCCATTACCGATATTTAAAAGATGTATTCAATATAAACAATAAGAGAACAAAAGGAAAATGAATTACTTTCCAAAAGAGGGAACTTACTCTTTGTTAGACATTTACCAAAAACTCTATTAAGTCTTGAAAATCTTTTAAGACTATCAACACAATTAAAAGTATTCCAAGAGTTCTTGAGACTACATCATATATCGAAAATATGATGAGGTGAATGAATTCTATATTATAAATAAGATTAATCATTCGTTCTTAGATATCAATCAAAAATATTTTGAGTCATAAAAATGGATGAGAACTTACGTAAGATTATCTCACAGCGAAAATTTTTAATAAGGTGATGAAATCTATTATACAAATAAGAGTAATCATTTGTTTAAAAATATAATAAAGTTATCGAATTTTATTATATAAATAAGAGTAATCGTCCGTTCTTAATAACTTAGATGAAAAAAAACTTTTTTGAGTCTTAAAAAGAGTCGTTAAGATCATAAACTTAATTAAGTAAAATTATCACATACTGTTGAGTCTTAAATTTTTTTTCTTAAAACTATAAACTTGAATAAAGTTTCCCACATCGAAAAATTATTACTTCCTCCATTTTTATTTTATCTTCTCATTCATTTTTGGCACACTTTTTTTTTGTAATGAATATAAAGTAATAAATTTAAGAAATATTGAGGGTAGAATAATGGTAAGTGTACGTGTGTAAATAGGAAAGAATAAAGGTGTAAATGTTGTAAATAGAAAGGGTAGTATGGTAAAAATTATGGACCAAAATTGAAAGAAATGAAATGGGAAGATAAAAAAAAGTGGACCAAAAAGAAAATTGGGAAGATATAAAAAAATGGAGGAAGTATAAAGTTATGAATTTCATAGATTTCAACCAAACATCTTTTGAATTCTAGAAACAAAATTTAAGACTATAATAAACTTAAGGAAAATTGTCCCTTTTGAGTGTTAAAAAAGCTCTTAACATTATAAATGTGGGTAAAATTTTCCCCCATCGAAAAATTATTATAAAGTTATGAATTTCATATTATTTGCTCAAAAAACTAATGAATATATTACATATAAAAATAGTAAAATTATTACTCTCGAAAAATTATAATAAGGTGATAAATTTCTGTATTATGAACAAAAATAATCATTCGATCTTAGATTTCAAACAATAATCTTTTGATCCTTAAGCTATAAAATTAAGTAAAATTATCTCACATTGAAAATTATGCTTTTATTTACAGATTATAGTTAGGTGTTTGCAGGGGCGGACCTAGAGGGGGGCCCGGGGGGTCACGGGCCCCCCCGCCCATCTTTAAATAATTAAGTTTTAATAGTAAGATACATCATTATATTGGTGGTGGTGCAATGGTTTAGTACTTTGTCATCTATCCAAATGATGGGGGTTCGATCCTTGTTGACGCCCCTTTTTTGGTTAAATATATTATGTAACTTTTCACAAGACAAATTCGCTTGATAGGGGACTCAAACCCGGGTCACCTACATCAAATATTGATCACTTGACCGATCTCACAATCTCATACTTGATTCACTACATCAATGGAAGAATAATCTTATACTTTGTCCTTAACAATTTATCAAGACTTTTATTCTTTTATTCATAGATTTTTACAACACTTTACAAATATTTGACTTAATGTTTTGTTAGATAATGTAATTATTTCATTTAATTTTGTAATGATTTTAATAATCATGTCATAAAAATATGATTTAAAAAAATATACATATATATGAAACATATACGGAGTATTTTTCAAACAATTGAAGAAATAATAAATATTTTTATGGTTGTTATGAAGTATTAAAGAATATTTAATCAAAATTTTATATTAATTGGGTTATGACCATTAATATTCAAGTTAATATTGGATATGTCATTTAGGATCATTTTCGGGTCGCATTGTTTTTTTGATAGATGTCATTGTTAAACAAACATATTGTGCCCCCCTTACGAAAAAATCATAGGTCCGCCACTGGGTGTGTTTGTCCCACATTAAAAAAAATAATGTCATTGTTGTGTATAAATTAAATATACTTCTTTCTTCCCTAAATAAAAATATTTACGATGGGACGAAAATAGAATATGAGGAAAAGATAGAAAGAATTGAAGGAGGAAGTAAGTATAATTGTACTACATTGAACGATTATCGTAATGGGGTGATACTGTAATTATAAATTGAAGTCGTTATTGATTCTTAGATATCTCGCCTATCAACCCTAAAGTATTGTCTTAGAGAGATTGTGAATTTTAATTATTATCTTCACAATAGTGAAATTTGTTCTATTAAATATTAATTTGAGAGAAAGTTATTCAAAGTATATAAAGTTTGAAAAATGATACAGTATTATTTAAGGTATAAAATATCAGTTTTTCCTTATTTTTATACTCCCTCCGTCCCACTAAGATTGTCTCGTATTTCTTTTTGGGTAGATTCTTTAAGATTGACTCATTTCTCAACTTTTTTTTTAGTCCATCATTTTTTACAATTCAATCCCTACTAAGTTAAAATATTTACCATTTTGTCATTCAATTTACTCACACAACCTTACCTAGGTGATGACTCATCCTATAAAGAGAGTCATCATTGCCTATGTACTCAATTTCCTTAATTTGTGAGTTAAAGTTAATGGGACAATCTTTCTGGGAAGGAGGGAGTAATCTTTATATGATGTCTTTTATTTCAATGTAAGCAGAGGATGACATAGCTTAAATATAACTTTTAAAGTACAACTTTTTTTTTCGTACATAAGTCAACTAACTCATGCAGCGCACATGCTTTAATCTAGTTACTCTTATATTATAGTAGTACAATTGTTTGAATTTTTAAGATTTGATTTTAAACTTTTAGTGTATAAGACTTTAATTTTTGTTTTTGTTATTTTACGATAATTGCGATAGTGTAGGTAACCAAACTTATATTTTAATCATACAAATCTTAAAATTCTCTGATCTTCTTTTTTGATGAAATGTAAATGGTACTATTATAATAAGTAAATCAAGTGTTATACAACAAATACAGAGCTAGGCACTCAGCCTACTAAACCAAATACTCTGTATATCTTTAGGAGGGAGCGATCCTTTGATACAGTAAGTAATTATCTTGCTATCAGTTCGGATCCTATTAACAATACAGGTTGGACGAAGTAACGAGCCCTCAGCCCTACACCGATACCACAGCAACCAAATATGATACATAAGTCTAGATTAAAATTCTCTGTTTAAATATGCATATTTATAGACACCCGCATTTTGACCGCCAGGTGTCTATGGCAGTTTCCAAAAAACACCCGATGATGATACAATCCTCAAAAGTCCAAATCAAACACAAAACCCATCAAACACCCAAGGTCAAGATCCAAAACAATGGACCCGTGCAACCCGACTAGGCCACTCGATCGAGTGACCCACCCACTCGATCCAGTGGGCATGTTTCGAGCCCGGCGGCAGGATTCACGGGCCACTCGACCGAGTTAGCCCCATACTCGGTCGAGTAACCCTAAACCGGTGCCCTAGCCATGCCTATATAAGCAACCCCCATGCAACACAATTACACAACTTTTCACATCTTTTGCAACTTTTACAAACCCTAGAGCAACCCTACACACACATACATCTTTTTACAAACCCTAATCAAACCCTAGCAATTCGACACTAGCAAAACCCTAAACCTAGTTTTAGGAATTAATCCCGAGCCACCATAACTTAACCTACGTAAAACCTCGAAGACTCTTGTGTAGAAGCCACGGTTACGAGTCCGCACCGAGACAAGAACATGTAGGTTGAGGGTGTCAAAACCCTCTCTTTCCTTTCCTTTTTCTCTTCGTCGTCCATCCTTTTTTCTCCGTTTTCTTTCGTTTTTTTTAACTTATTTTCGTTGCGTCATAATATCGATAGTACTACTAATATCAAAGCATTAAAATATTTATCGATTTGTGTCGAATAAGAAGGATACCGGGATAAGGAAAACCGCATATACAAGTGTACTGCACACGCGTCGTCGGTCGCTTATCCCGATACCCCGACTATTTGATTATTGAGATAAATTAACTTAAACAACAATTCATTATTATTTCTCGTCATCATCATCCTTAATCTTGCATCCATCAATTTCTTTAAAATCAATTTTAATAAGGGTCGAAACCCGTTGACACGGACATCACAATCCCTAGGGATTTATTTCGATGTCGGAAAAGTCGAGGGAATCAAGTTTTTATTCAAGTAAAGCGTCGATTTTAGATTCGATACCAATTCCATAATTGGATATCGAATCTAACAATCAAGTTATATGAATTAATTAACGTGATTTGTTCATATCACGATAATTAATTTAAAAGCGACTAAAATCAATTTATCTTTTTTTTATATTTCACTCTAATGTTCCATATCGATTCAAATAATCGAATATGAGATACAACGAGTGTTCAAAATTAGAATCGGGTATAAATTCAACAATATTTATATTCGGTTCAAAAAAATTCGCGATCTACAAAAAACCAAGTCGAACATAAATTGTGCAATATTTATGTCCGATTCGGTAAAACCATCGAATTATCAAAAATCAAAAGCAATTTCAAAATCAACAATTAAATTGCAAACGAACCAAGTTCGTATAGGTGCCACTCGACCGAGTGCCTTAGTCACTCGATCGAGTGACACCCTAAAATCGAGTCAGAATGCTAATTACGACCACCACTCGATCGAGTCTCACAGTGACTCGGTCGAGTTGCCATGTACTCGACCGAGTTGGTCAATAACTCGGCCGAGTATGGTCCATAACGCAAAACAGAATCGCTTTTTACAGGTCTACTCGATCGAGTCCATCGACCACTCGATCGAGTAGCCTCATCACGACCAAAACAACGAGTCGTACATTCTTCTATTTTCAAACTCGATAGTAATTTACGACCTAGTCGACATGTGCTTAATTAATCACGTGTATACCATCTTTTCAAACCATGCATCTCATATTTGCATCTCGTTTACATCATTCAATTCAATTCATCATTTGCACAAACCATTATTAGTCGTTATATCATTACATCGTTACTAACGCGTTTGTTATTTCTTTTGTCAATTTAATTATTGTTCGTTTATTGTACTAAATGAATCCACATGCTAAAATTCCACTTTGACGTAGAATTAATTGCATTAAATTGACTTAGAAACCCATTTCAATTCCATTCGCATGTTTAGGGAAATAAATCTTTGCATATCATTTTCCCGTTTTACTAACGCGCGTATTGTAAGTCATTCGAATTCTTAGTAGAGGCCGCTAATGTGCGGGCGGGGTTGGGTGTCCTTTGTGGGCTTCCCAACACGTACCCTCACCCCTTACTCAGAACCTCGGTTTCCGGATGCCCGAAACCGTTGGCGCACGAGAGTCATTCAATACACGATATCCGATAATGTCGGTATCGGTATCAAATGCAAAGGGACGAGCCCAATAAACTCTGACATCGGAAATGGGCCGTATTTTGTATACGGACCACTACGACATAGAGTGGGCTCGAATGGTTCCGAATAACCACAAAATTCGGTGGCGACTCCACATAGACCTAAATTTCAATTCGATCCATTCTCATATGGAGATTCATTCGCCTACCCAAACCCGCGCGTGGCCGCGTCGGGGTGGACCTATGTCATGTCCACAATTTGGCGACTCCGCTGGGGGTTAACTGATGCGTGACTTACCATCGGCATCCTCAGGGTGAGACTCGAATAGAAATCGTTTGACAAATACAATACGCGTTTTACTTTTACGGTTCATGCATAACCCATATTTTCCCGGGCCGATACTCGCGACCGACGTCCCACTATACCGTTGATGTACTCCAACATGGATATGTCAAAAGGTGTCCATAGTCGATTCGAGTGGGTTTCGCAGCATGTTCTAAGATCAACTCGACTTAGGAAGTCCGTCCCGATCAACGTCTAGACTATGTACACTGGTATAGACCCCTTATAGACCGACCGAGACTTAGTATAGAGCATACATGGCGTCGTTATAATGCTTGTGTGACTACGTGCTACTTGGTTTCCAAGTCGTTTTCAAAAACCGTCAATTTTTCAAAATTGCATCTTTTTCAAACTATTCAATTTCAAAATCCGGGACACATACCGAATTTAGGACTTATGATTTTACTCAAAATAGCCTATTTTCTAGACGGTATGCTGCCCAACTCAAAACTCAAAAGCATTTCGAACTTTCAAAACCCGTGGCCCAATGACTTTTCGTCTTTTTTTTTCGGAAATTTGGGCCATTCACCGAGTCCACTCGGTCCCTTTTCAAAAATCATCAATTTTCAAAACCTTCCACTTCTAGGACTTCACGTATTTAGCAGTGTCGGGTCGAGTCTTAAGTTGTCAAGGTGTTTAGCGTCGAAACTCCGTCGATCTTACATCACGAGTTTCTTCCCTATCCCAGTCCACCTTATTAGACTAAGGCAAGGCCCACCTACGTAGGACAAACCACTACAATGGAGGGCCCGTCAACACGATCGAGTCCAAAAGTCTGGGGATGTCTCACGTGAACCTTTCTTCGAACAGGACTGGGCCCACCCGCCGAATCCTAAGGAAGGCCCACATTTCACAAGTCACCCGTCTAGGTGTCTTTTCCAAGTCATTTTCCCTTTTAGTCTCGTCTGGGATATACTTTCTATTTCGGGATTTTGGGCTAGTTTCTGATTACGTGGTGTTCTTACAGACAGGCCACCCGAAACCAGACATCAACGCAAAATGGACGAGTTGAAAAATGCTTTGACCAAGATCGAAACTCAACTGGCCGCCATCCAGGCTAACCAAGCAACTTTGTCCACCCGCCTAAGCACCGTAGAGAAGACGGTCCCTATCGAAGGAGGTGAGCCCGCCGGGCCCATGGCCGAGCTGGTTAGTATTGTTCGTAGGCTCGAAGAACAGGTCCACCTATCGACGAACAACTCGATCCACACCGAAAATGCTCGTACTTATTCACCTTTGGATAACGAGCTACCCGCTAACCTCAACTTGACGGGAATTCCTATGTTTGAAGGTACCGAAGACCCGGTCCATCACATCCGGGCTTTCAAAGACTTCATGGCGGTCAAGGGGGTGAAGTCAACTATGTTCAAGCACTTTTTCCCTTCTTCCTTGGACAAACATCCTAAGGCTTGGTTCTACAATCTCGATTCCAAGAAATACAAAACTTGGGACGATGTGGCTACCGAGTTTGCTCGGAACTACGCCGATAACATTGAAATCTAGACTACAATGCGTACTCTGGAGGTAATGGCCCAAGAGCCCAAAGCAGGGTTCACAAAATATTTGCAAAGATGGAGGGCCGAGAGTGTGAGGATGGTCGAAAAGCCCAGCGAAAAAGTGCTGGTGGAGGCCTTTGTCAAGAACCTCCTCCCATCCTACCGGGTCCATCTCCGGTATGCTATCATCCCCAATTTTGTCGCCTTTAATGAAATGGGCACCCGGATCGAGGATGACCTAAGGCTAGAGAACCTGACTAAGGCCTCTACCAAAGGCTATCAAGGGGCTAGTTCGTCTACAAACAAGCCCACAAACCTGCAGCTGCAACCCGCAGCATCTTTGACGAGGTAAATCTGCTCGACACCTCATCCAAAAAGAATACACCATATCAGGTATTCACAGATATAGGGACTACCTATACTTATGCCTTACAAAGGCTATCCTTGAAGGGTCTGATCCAACCAATAGGCCCAACTCCAGAGCCTCCAGTAGAGAAGAGGTCCAAATACTATAATGTTCAAGCCTACTGTCAGTATCATCGGGGTAACGGGCATGATACTGAAAAATGTTGGAAACTAAAGCATCTAATCCAAGATCTTATCGAGAGCGGGAAGATCCCGTTGCCCGGAGACAAACCGAGCAACAAAGAAAACCCGTTCAGCGCCCATGCCATATTTACAAGAGAGGTAATCGATTGTTCCCACCTCATTTCTCCTTTTATCCCACAAATCAACGGGATATGGTTCGATGACGAGGACGATGTATACCTAGCAAAAGGGGAAGCTGTCCCCATCACCCTCGAAGAGGTCCGGAAAGCCAAGTCCAAAGCCTTGGCCACCAACCACCTCGCCACTGCTGGGCACGCCACCCCAACACCCGTCACTGAACCTGCCAGGACGGGGTCTACCTCCGAGGAACCAAGCAACGACACGGCCTTGGTCCAACAAATGAAGAGGGTTCGAGCCGACTTAACCATATGGCAACTACTGGTTAGCTCACAAGCTCATCGGGTAGCACTGACTAAGGCTCTCGATGAAATCAAGGTCGATTCAGAAGCTACCCCTGCTGAAATGGTAGCTACTATCATGCCCAACCTCAAGGGCAAGTCCAAGAACGAAGGCCCACTCATAACCTTCACCGAATCTGATCTGCCATCATTTGGGCCCAACCATAATCTGGCCCTATATATCACGGTCATCTGCAAGAGTAAGTACCTCCCGATGACCCTTATCAACGATGGATCGGCCGTGAACGTCCTACCCCTAAGGACCGCTAGGGCCCTCGGCATCACTGATGTCGACTATCTCCCGACAGCGCAAACTATTCAGGCTTTCAACGGAAGCCCAAAGCCAGTCGCCGGGGCCGTTAAATTGAAGATCATAACAGGTCCAATCGAGAAGGAGCTGGAATTCCAGGTGATAGATGTCACCTCATCGTTCAATCTCTTGCTAGGAAGGCCTTGGATCCACGCAGTCAAGGCCGTGACATCTACCCTCCACCGAAAAGTCAAGATGCCCCTTAAAGACGGTGTCATCACACTAGAGGCGACCCCGATGACCGTGGCTAGCTGTAATGCCACAAACCGGGCCGAACCACGAGGATTCGACTTCGTGGGTATGATTGAGGAGGAATATCTCTTCAAACCCTACTTCGCCCCTAGCATCGACAGGATGCTACAAAATCTGGGTTACCTACCCAGAGCTACCTCAAGACCATATCTTCCGGCAGGGAAGATCATCGAGGTCCTAGACAACGCAGAGTCCCGACTCGGACTGGGATATACTATAAGCTCGGAGAATGTGGGTTGGGCCTATGCAATCAAATTTGTCACCCCAGTCTTCGGAGCCATTCAAGTGGGCCTCTACCAACCCACCATCACATATCCCGAGACCAAAACGGCTCGGGAATGCAACTATATCCCCGATGATATATTCACCATTATCCAAGACGAGTCCGAAAAAGGTGAAGGCAACTCCGAGCCTGTACTGGGGCTCTTATTTGGAGAAGACAAGACCGTCCCTGCTCCAAAGGACGACCTGGTCAACTTGATCCTCCGCAACGATGGGTTCGACCCAACCAAGCTAATCACCGAGGTCAGTGCCAACACCGAGACAAGGGCTTGGAGGAAGACCATAAAATGGACCGACGGTCAAGGACGGGTCTATAAGCTGACCACCTGCGAGGGAGACATGCCGGATACCGAGTCCGAGTCTGAGTCAGAGTCAGCGTCGGAGTCTGAGTCCGAGTCTAGGGGGTCAGGTGCTAGTATCGAGTCTGTAACTCCCTTTCATTTAGCCACATCCACTGAGGTCTCGGGGCCTGTCCCAAGACCTCTACCTATCCCGCCACTGAGCAACGATCAGATGGCAGCTCTATTCGAGCTATTTTCAAAATTTACTATCAATAATAATAACGAACACCGTTCTGCTTACGACTTGTCTTACTTCCAAAATTTTCTCAATTTCAAAAATTTTATATGCAATGACATTGAAAAACCCGACGAACAGGTACCTTTACCATAACATCTGGTCGAGCAGCTCGAGCAAAGAGAATCCCGAGATCCGGTAATCGAAGAAACCGAGTCCATCAACGTGGGAACCACTTTAGAGCCCAAGATGCTTAAGTTGGGCCTATCTTTAGATACAGAGGAGAGAAAGCAATTCGCAGACCTCCACCTAGAATTTAAAGACGTATTTGCATGGTCTTATAAGGACATGCCGGGAATAGATCGAGAAATAGCCGAACACCGAATACCCATCAAAGATGGGTGCAAACCGGTAAAACAGAAGCTCAGAAGAATGAAGCCCGAATGGTCTCTTAAAGTCAAGGGAGAGGTCGATAAACAATTCAAAGCGGGTTTTATACAAGTGTCTGAATATCCAGACTGGGTTGCAAACATCGTGCCGGTACCCAAGAAGGACGGCAAGGTGCGAGTATGCGTGGACTTCCGGGACCTAAACAAGGCCAGCCCAAAAGACGATTTTCCGTTACCACACATCGACATATTGGTGGATAATACGGCCGATCATGCCCTTCTATCGTTCATGGACGGGTATGCCGGATACAATCAGATTAAAATGGCAGAGGAGGATATGGGTAAGACCACCTTCATTACACCATGGGGTACTTACTGTTACACCGTCATGCCATTTGGGCTTATCAACGCCGGGGCCACTAATCAACGGACCGCCACCACCTTATTACACGACATGATGCATAAGGAGGTGGAAGTCTACGTGGACGATATGATTGTCAAATCCAAGGACCGAAGCGGGCACATTCCGGCCCTAAGAAAGTTCTTCACCCGGCTACGTAAATACAACATGAGACTGAACCCAAAAAAATGCAGTTTCGGGGTAACGCCAGGCAAATTACTGGGCCATATCGTTAGCCAACGCGGCATCGAGGTCGACCTAGCTAAAATCAAGGCCATCACCGAGATGCAACCTGTTGTGTGCCAAATTTGGACCGCTTTTCCTCCCATTTAGACCCGTTTTTCCTCTGTTTTGTGAGACTTGAGTGCGATTATCGCCATATTTTGCGTAATTCTCACATTAGTGTCTCTCTTTTGCATTTTACGTGTTTTTGGTAGTTTTCTGTCTATTTTGATAGGATTTTCGACCAAAAACGTGTTTGAGCTTCTACGAGCAAGAGAGAAATACGGTCCAAGAGCAAAGCACACAACTGAAAGTTCAAGTAATCCAAGTGATCAACGAAGAAAAAGACCGGAAAAGAGTCAATGGACCACCGGGTGAAGTTTCGCCCGGTGAGTCATCACCGGGCGAAGTTTCGCCCGACGACATTTTTTCATCCCCGAAGATTTTCACGGCACGCTTGACCGGGCGAAATTTCGCCCACCGGGTGAAATTTCGCCCGATGGTGAAGACGGGTCGAAAGCGCAAAAAACGAAGAAAATCTCACCGAGTGAAATTTCACCCGGTGGGACTGTTACGTCGAGCCGCGGGGCGAAATTCCACCCCATGAAGATGCAAAGGGTGATGGTCTTGCAAAATGAAGAAAAATCGGACTTGGGCCTTGATGTTTGTGCAACCCATTAAGCAACTCTATAAATACAAAACCTAGGGTTTTGAGCCAAAGTGTGCTTAAGTGAGCCTTGATTGTGCCTCTTAGGAGTAGGGTAGTAAGCTCTCTAGAAAATTCTCAAAAAACAATTAGTAGATCTACTTAGTATTAGTACAATTACTCCATTATTAATAGTAAAGTTACAATTATTATTGAAGATTCAAGGGTTTTACAAGGGTTTATGTGACAAAACCCTTGTCTTATTTCTTGAAGATCCTTATTTCTCTTTTGAAGATTGAAGATTTATGCATGGATTAGTGACAAATTCTTTTATATTTCTCTCAAGATTCAATCTTTATTATTATTAATCTTCTTCTTCCATTTTATATTTCCTCCATTGTTGGTAAAATTCTCTCCTCTCCCTTTTCTCCATTAATATATTTGTTTGTGTAGTTTTTATGCATGCTTTATAAATTTTCTTCTCAATGAATGCTTTGTTGTTAATCACCATGATTAGTGAGTAGATCTTTTTGTTAGGGGGTTAGGGGAGGACGATTTATAGGTAAAGATTTAATCTTTGTGAGATTATTGCATTTGAGGGTGATATTGTCTTTATAGGATTGTTGTGTTATGTTTGACTTAGCTTGATCACCTAGGTTAACTTGACTCACCCGGACCAATATGGGGAAACTCGGGGTTTGGGTAATTCCATCTAGAGACCGTAGTCCATTCGTCGCGAAAGCGGGCTTAGACTTGTTTGGTAGGGAAACCGAAAGGTTGAACCTCCCTTATACACCATGTGATGATTCTTGCATTATTAGATTCTTGTCTTTATTTCCGATCCCCCGACTCTCCCTAACGCCTTTCCCATCAATAGTTTCCCACCTTAATCACATAAGCTCATTTAGCAAACTTCACCCGACTCGACCAAAAACCCCCCTTCTCGACTCAATTACTCATAGACTTTGACTCCAACGACAACCCCTCTCGACCGTCCCTGTGGATCGATCCCTGACTTACCCCTACTACGTAGTAGTAGTATTCCGGGGTTATAAATATTGTTTGACCGCGTTGGATACGCGACAATCCGCGCGCATCAAAATGGCGCCGTTGCCGGGGACGGTGATCAGTTAGTTGTGTTTTTGTCATTGTATTTGAATAATTATTTTCTTCCCTTTTACCCTAGTACCGCTCGGTGCTAGGAGTCTCATCTTTGAATTGAGTTGTGTTCAGGAACAATCATATTTGGCATTGCTTATTCCATACCGGTGCAAGCAAGACGATATTGTTATTTCGGAATCCAAATCAACCAAAGTGAACCCTAATCCATATCTTACATCAACTTTCAACCCATCCACCATTCTCAAAACTCTCACAAAAATTCTCTTTCCCTCTTCTCTCTTCAAAAATCACCTCTACAAACAATCATGCCTACTTTAAGATCTCACTCCCAACCCACCCATGAACAAACTTCTTCTCCCGTCGCATATGGAACCATACCCGATAACTTTGAGCTCAAGACTTCTTCAATTGTCATAGTCCAACAAGACAGCTATCATGGACTCCCACAAGAAGATGCTCTAGAACACATAGCGACATTTAAAGAGAAGCTTATTGGAATGAAGCTAAACGGACTTACTTCATGCCAATTCCATAGACTGTTGTTTCCCAAAACTCTTCGTGATGATGCTAGGAGATGGCTACAAAGCCACAACGATGATACCTTCGAAACTTGGAATCAATTGGCCAATGCATTTCTAGAAAAATATTATCCTCCTTCCAAGACCAATCAATATCGAATGGAGATTCAAACCTTCCGACAAGGCGAAAATGAAAGTATAAGCGAGGCTTGGGATCGATTTCAGACTTTACAAATGAAGTGCCCGCATCACGGTATCCCTCATTGGCTTATGCTCCATACATTTTTCTATTCTTTAACCGCCGATGCAAGGGACATCCTCAATGCTACCGCAAAGGGCGAGTTCTTCCTACTCAATGAGAACGAATCTCATGATCTCCTCGACAAGATAGCCAAAAGTGACGTGTATGCTCTCCTCGAAAAGATAGCCAAGGGTGAATCTAGTGGAGACTCGGAATCATCGAATGACATGGAGACCTCTCTTGAAGTACAACTCGCTCAACTTTTTGAGAGATTTGAAGCTATGGTTGTTAGGGATACCTTCCAACCCGAAACGAGGTCTCCACCAAGAGAAATCTCTCCACCAAGAGAATTCTCTCCTCCAAGAAGAGTCTCTCCACCGAGAGGAATCACCCCACCAAGAAGAATTACACAGCCTAGGCGAACATCTATCTCGCCTCCAAAGCCGTATAGGGTAGATATCCCTTGTGATAATTGTGAAGGATACAACCACGACTCCAATCTTTGTGTGAAAAAGGAGAGCGTTCATCAAGCAAACACTCAAGAGACATATGAAAAGCCTCAAACGAGCAATCCTAATTTGGGGACCGGATTTCATTCCACGCCGACTCAAGGATCACATCCTTTTCCAAGAGCCCCCAATCAAAGGGTTTATCCTAACTCATATGAACCTCATTATCAACCAAGGCCTCCTCACATGAATCAAGGTTGTTTCCATCCTCAAGGACAACCGAGACCAAATCAAGGACCTCCCTTTGGAAACCATCCTCCATTCAATCAAGGACCTCCCTTCGGAAATCATCCTCCATTTAATCAAGGACCTCCTTTTGGAAATCAACAATCATTCAATCAAGGACCTCCCTTTGGAAATCATCCTCCATTTAATCAAGGACCTCCTTTTGGAAATCATTCAATCAAGGACCTCCCTTTGGAAATCATCCTCCATTTAATCAAGGACCTCCTTTTGGAAATCAACAATCATTCAATCAAGGACCTCCCTTTGGAAATCATCCTCCATTTAATCAAGGTCCTCCTTTTGGAGCTTATCCACCACCTAATCAAGGTCCTCCAAGGAACTTCCAAGGTAATTCTCAACCCTTTTATGACATTCAAGAAACTATCAAGTTCTTGTTGAGAGAGAATGCGTCAAACCGAGCTAGACTTGAAGCTTTAGAGGCACGAGCCATGTCGCAAGCTCGATCACCTCAAGAGACGACCGACTCTTTCAACCAAGCTTCCGTGAATTCCATTAAGGTAATGTGCAAAAAGGAACCGGTGAAATCTTTTGACTAACAAGCTCTTACATCTCATCCCTCAATCATTGAATTCGATGAGAATGTGGTCAAGGATGTCACCGAGAAACCAAGAAGAGATCCATCAAAATACCTTGTAGGAGACCTTTCGTTTGTCATTGAACAAATTCCGATAGAGGATACGAACTTACTCTCTAGGATTGAGGTGCCTCCCTTGAATGACAAGCCACCAAACCTATTCAATGATCAAGCTTTGGGAATGATAACATTCACCGACCTTATCGAGAACATTGATACAAGCCCTTCTATGCCTACCCCGTCCGATTACATCCGAGACATCATTTTGAAACCCGCCGAGAAAGAAAGAGCTCCCATTTCTCCAAGAACTAACCCTAGAGTCACAATTCCTATCAAACTAGGAGATCCGGGTAATTTTGCCATTCCATGCTCCATCGACCATGTCTTCATAAATCGAGCTCTATGTGACCTTGGTGCCGACATTAGCCTAATGCCCTTGGCCATCGCTCGTACTATTTACATCAAAGATTTGGATCACTTTCCCGTGAATGTGCAAATGGCCGATGGAACCTCTACAGAGCCCTATGGATTAGCCCGTAACCTCATGGTTAATGTGGGGAACTTGTATATCCCCACCGATTTCGTAATTTTGGATATGCCAATCGAGGAGCGAAATCCTATCCTTTTGGGACGATCTTTCTTAGCTACCGGTGGGGTAATTATTGATGTGAAGCGAGGGCGGTTATCTTTCAATGTTGCTAATGAAACGGTCCAATTTGTGCTTCCCGCATTCCTCCACGAAGATCCTCCTAATTTGGAGTTCTGGAACCAAATGGTGGAGTACCCATCGAATGAAGAGCCTTCTACCGAGGATCTTGAGTACGACGATGAAGAAGATGACGGTGCCCTGTTTATACTCGGTGCAACCTCCGATGAAGACATTCCCGACGAGTTCGCAATGCTTCCCGAGGTAGTGCAACTTATGGGTATGCCGGAATTCAAGGAAAAGCTCAAGATCGGTAGCATGGAATTTGGAGCCGATAAACAAGACCCTTCGGGTTGCTTTTTAAGCAACCCCAACTAATCTCAAACGTTTAATTCGGTTTGGTGGTGTCCATAATAACCACCATTGTAAATATTTGTATATTCTCGTCCCTTTTTATCTTCCTCGAACAATATTTTAGATTTTTCCTTTTGGGAGTTTGTTTTTCTCTTTGGTACTTGCAGGAGTCATGAAGATTTCTCTCGGAAATTTTTGGAATCGCGCTTTAAACGATTATAAACAAATTGGATTGAGAAGATGAGTGTATTTTTGAAGAAGCTAAGGATGTTTAGACCGAGTCATAGAAAAATTTTCGTAGCAAGAAGCTTATTCGGAATGAAGGATCTCATCGGGCAACGTTTTGCCCGGTGGAATTGTGGCCCGAAGTCCGTCGGGTGAAACTTCACCCGATGGCAACTTGCTCGAACAAAAGAAATTGACGGAAAATCCGTCGGCCTAATCTTCACCCGGTGGAATCTCACCGGGCGAAATTTCGCCCTGCGGTAAAAATATTTTGCGACTCGGAATTGACGGAAATCCGACCGGGCGAAATTTCGCCCGGTGGTGAAGTAGTGCGGAAATGTCGAAAACCGACCCGAAGTCCGTCGGGCGAAATATCACCCCGCGCCACTTACCCAGCCAAACCCAACCTTCCCATCTTCATTATACATCCTTTCTTATCTCTCTCCTTAACCAAAACCCCAAAAACCCAAACAAAGCCCAAATCCTCCACCTTAAACCATCTCTAATCCCTCCAATCCTTCACCAAAATCAAATTAAATTATATATTCTTCATCCCCATCACATTCCTAACACTTCCTTGGAGTTTGTTTTGAGAAATCGTCCAAGTTCCGACAAACCCCAAATCGAGATCGTCAACACATAATCATCAAATTTCAAGCATCAAGGATGAAGAGAGTGAAACAAATGGCAAGAAAAAGGATTTCATCAATGCTTAATCGTAGTTCGGGGTCAACATCATCCTCAAGATCGGAGGAGCAACCGGCCGAGGCTCGGGACGAATCTGTCCCGATGCCTGTTCAAACACAAGGAGCTGTTCCGAGCGAACAACCTGTTCCGCTCGAGGTATGTTACCCGAAAATTCGTCGTAATTTCCGTGAACCTTTGTCTGGTTTATATTTCGCTAAAAAAGCTCATGTTGATAAATGTAAAAAATTATGGGTCTGTCGTCTCGAGCCAACTCGTTGGGCGGCTCGAGATGTACTTGAGCGTATGGGTGTAGAACCGCAGGTACGAGCAATGTGCCGAAGTCTTGGTCTCATCAATTTTTATGCCTCTCAGGAGGAACCTTTTCAGAAATTGACGTGCGAGTTTTTCGCAACTTTCGAGTTAAGTGGTGACGATGATACCACTGTCTCTTTTCAGTTGCGAGAAACTTTGTACGTCCTCAACTTGAGAGACTTCGGTGCACTGCTTGGGTTACCTTCTTCAGTCCTTGGAAAGCCTAGGGCGGGACAGACTCGGGACGATAAATACGGCCGAGATCGATTTTGGTTTAAAATAGCCCGCCAGAGGACTTTCAAGGGAGGGAAGATGCGTTCTTTCTCGATCTGAAACCCCATCCTCCGGTATGTGGCGCGCATTATAGCTAACTCGTTCTTGTCGAGCTATGATACGCATCACAACTGTAGTACTACAGCTGTTCAGCTTTTAGAGGATGCACTTTCGGAGAGAGGCCCATCGATCGACATGGCAGAGGCCTTAGCTACTCATTTCGCTTAGATTGCGAAGGGCGGCCGCAAAAGAATATCTTGTGGCGGTGTTGTAACGATGTTAGCTAGAGCCTTGAGAGTCGATTTTAGCGATTTAAGACCAGTTGATGGAGCGGGAATTTTCATAGATGAAGTTTATTGTCCTTTTCTTGTGTGGCCCCAGAAAGGGGATTATAACAGTTTGTTTCTGTATAAGATTACTGAGTTGCACGCCATTGCAATGCCTAACCCCGATTGGGTAAGGCTAGATATTGAAGGGAACTTCGGCATGCCGAAGAGGTCCGGGGAATACATTCGGGATAACACCCGAGGTAAGTTTCGTATAGTTCAATACCCCGAGGGACCTTTAGACTTTGGCGACGATGATATAGAGGTCGTAGATGTATCGGAGGAGGAACCAGAGGTTAGAACCTCTCGGGACGAGGGTTATAGGACTTTACCGTCATCATCACATGCACCCTCTTCCTCCCACCAACCCGAACCCCAGACCTCACAATTTTTCACCCCTGAATTTTCGGAATTCACACCACACCGACACTCCACGTTCACCCATTCTACCCCTGGTTTTCAGGAGGACGTCAACATGAGTCCTCCGCGACACTCCTCGTTCTTTGGATCAGAGGACTTTTATAACCAATGAGGGGAAGTCTATAACCGTACACGTCAGACTTGGGAGAACTCGACTACCTCACTTAACCTGGCCCAGGATGCCTACAATGTGGCCCGGGATGCGCGCGATATTACGCATCAATTATACACGTACTCTAGGGAAGGTTTTGAGTACGCCCGGACCAGTTTTGAGATGGCTAGGGAGGCTGATAGGGATGCCCAAGCAGCGAGGTTGGCGGCAGAGGAGAAGCAAAGGATGTTGCAACAACAACAGCACTACTTTGATAGATTTTTCGGTATGCCTCCGCCCGGGTCTTACTACCCACCACCACCTCGTCCCCCAGGTCCTATGTGAGTGTCGAGTGTTGTTAGTGTTAGTGTGGGGGTGTTGGGTGTTAGTTGTCATTGTCAGTCGTCGGTCGTCTGTTCTCTTATCTCAGTTATCTCAGTAATTTCTGTTAGTCCTTGCAGCGCCAATTTTTGGCATTGGATAATTATGGTTGTTGATTGATTTGTATTGATTTATTTTGTTGATTTGAGGAATTGTAAGCCCCTCCGTGATCCTACTTGGGTCGTTACACACGTGAGGTTTATTGCAGGTGCCTTAGAGAAGAAGGACCTGATTATTGCTCCCGGTCTTCGGTGACTTGATCGCACCAAGACCAATTGAAAAATTCAAAATTTTCTTTTTCTTTTAATTTTCCCGATTTGTGCAGAATCCGGGCGAGGTGATGTGATTACACCTACGTCCTTTTTCTTCCCTTATCGATTTTTCTTATTTTTCTTCTTTCTTTTTCATCTTTCATTTCTTTTCTTTTTATTCCCTTAATTTGAAAAATCCAAAAATATTTGAAAAATCCAAAAACATTCGAAAAATCTTGAAAAATACAAAAACATTTGAAAAATCATAAAAATTCAAAAAGATTTTAAGTTCTTTTCTCTTTTTCTTTTTTTCGATTCTTCTCCTATTCGTGCATTGGGGACAATGCACAGTTTTAGTGTGGGAGAGGAATCTACTATCCTTTTCTTCATTTTCTTTTTCATTTTTCCTTTGAAAAACCAAAAAACCAAAAAATTTCAAATTTTTTCTCTTTTTAGTTTTCTTTCTTTTATTTTCGTTTTTGTGTTACTTGTATTGTCTTGCATTCTCCATCTTGTAGGTACACCGCCAACCATTTAGCATGGATACGTAAGGTAGCGGAAATGAAATGAAGACCGCGCGGTAATATTTTCTACCTTCGTTTATCCCTTTTTTTATGCATGGAGTTTGGGCGTATATGCTATTTGGAGGTTCACTTGGTGAACATTTTGGAATTGGTGGTTGTGGATTGTGTTGACTTAATGGAGTTTGGAGTGCTTGGCTTTACTTGTGATTGTGTTTTTGTTTTTGTTTTTGTTTTCTCGTGTTTTTGTCCCCTTTGTGTTCTCTTTTGTATAGCTTGTCTAGGTAAAATTTTCGAAAACCCGATTTTGAGATTAGGCCGAGTGTTTATTACTCACTTGTTATTGACCCTTTTTTATTTTTGGACGTAATTCTAGTAGAATGACCTTGAACCAATTTTTGCATTGGATTTTTACCATGAGTCCATCTTTTCTACTAGGAGTCTACATCGGGATTTGCATTTGACCACCCATGGAGTGATAAGGTCTTGGTTACCGTTCCCCGTTCTCTTAGGTGACCTTACTTGAGAAGCCATTTTTAGTCCAAAATTCTCATCCTTTTATGGGTTCGAAGGGGGTGCACACCCGACTAGCCTATTTCTCTACCATACATCCATATCCACAAATAAGCTTGCAAAAATGTGATTTACCTTGATCCTCAAATGAATCATCTAGCCAAAGATGGGCTATTCAAAGAAAGAAAAAGGGAAAAATGAAGAAGAAAGGACATTGAAAGATCAATGTGAAAAAAAAAATAGAAAAAAAAAATAAAAAAAATACCTCGATCGAAATAATGGGGAAAGGAAAGAAAAACCGAAAAAGAAAATCAAAATCTCAGAAAATCGTTCCCAAACTCAAATAATCCCTTGGTTGTCTTATTACCGTGAAAGGCCTACTAGAGGACCGAGTCCCGAGGAAGGAAAATAGCGGTAATTTGGCAATCCTTACCATTTTGCAAACACTTATCCATCCTTTTTGGTCTAATTGGCTTTCTCGAGTTTGGAACGACCCTCTAGGCTTAGCTTAGGAGACGGCATAACACTTACCTACAGTGCTTACTAACTCCATGGTTCTCACCTATCCACTCCATCTATCGTCCCGTTGTAGGCATCTTTAGTGGAATTAGAAGGACCTTGGTAAATTTTCAATGTTTTTATTGATTGACTGTCATCCTATTAGGATCTTGTCCATGTCAATTTGTGTTACTAGCTTGGTAGTGTTCTCGCTTGTCTTAAGCTCGAATCGACGCTTTCTCCGCCGTTTCGATGAGGGATTCGGTGATTTATTTTCTCTTTGGTTGCGAATATCTTTTTGTGTGTGTCTTCTTTGTTATGTGTTTGTGTGTGCGTTAGTCACAACCCCAATTTTGAGCAAGCCCCAACTTGCCTTGCATGGAGGTACTCTACCTCATGGGTATCTCGATGTGAGTTGAAGGGACGGAGCGGGCCCGTTAATTGCCTCATATCGGCTTAGCATAGTCTAGCTTAGTAGTAGTAGCTAGTTTCTTTTTGGGTCCTTGCTCGACGACGAGCAACGGTTTAGTGTGGGGGAATTGTTGTGTGCCAAATTTGGACCGTTTTTCCTCCCATTTAGACCCGTTTTTCCTCTGTTTTGTGAGACTTGAGTGCGATTATCGCCATATTTTGCGTAATTCTCACATTAGTGTCTCTCTTTTGCATTTTACGTGTTTTGGCAGTTTTCTGTCTATTTTGATAGGATTTTCGACCAAAAACGTGTTTGAGCTTCTACGAGCAAGAGAGAGATACGGTCCAAGAGCAAAGCACACAACTGAAAGTTCAAGTAATCCAAGTGATCAACGAAGAAAAAGACCGGAAAAGAGTCAATGGACCACCGGGTGAAGTTTCGCCCGGTGAGTCATCACCGGGCGAAGTTTCGCCCGACGATATTTTTTCATCCCCGAAGATTTTCACGGCACGCTTGACCGGGCAACTTGACCTGGCAACTTGACCGGGCGAAATTTCGCCCACCGGGTGAAATTTCGCCCGATGGTGAAGATGGGTCGAAAGCGCGAAAAACGAAAAAAATCTCACCGGGTGAAATTTCACCCGGTGGGACTGTTACGTCGAGCCGCGGGGCGAAATTCCACCCCATGAAGATGCAAAGGGTGATGGTCTTGCAAAATGAAGAGAAATCGGACTTGGGCCTTGAAGTTTGTGCAACCCATTAAGCAACTCTATAAATACAAAACCTAGGGTTTTGAGCCAAAGTGTGCCTTAAGTGAGCCTTGATTGTGTCTCTTAGGAGTAGGGTAGTAAGCTCTCTAGAAAATTCTCAAAAAACAATTAGTAGATCTACTTAGTATTAGTACAATTACTCCATTATTAATAGTAAAGTTACAATTATTATTGAAGATTTAAGGGTTTTACAAGGGTTTATGTGACAAAACCCTTGTCTTATTTCTTGAAGATCCTTATTTCTCTTTTGAAGATTGAAGATTTATGCATGGAGTAGTGACAAATTCTTGTATATTTCTCTCAAGATTCAATCTTTATTATTATTAATCTTCTTCTTCCATTTTATATTTCCTCCATTGTTGGTAAAATTCTCTCCTCTCCCTTTTCTCCATTAATATATTTGTTTGTGTAGTTTTTATGCATGCTTTATAAATTTTCTTCTCAATGAATGCTTTGTTGTTAATCACCATGATTACTGAGTAGATCTTTTTGTTAGGGGGTTAGGGGAGGACGATTTATAGGTAAAGATTTAATCTTTGTGAGATTATTGCATTTGAGGGTGATATTGTCTTTATGGGATTGTTGTGTTATGTTTGACTTAGCTTGATCACCTAGGTTAACTTGACTCACCCGGACCAATATGGGGAAACTCGGGGTTTGGGTAATTCCATCTAGAGACCGTAGTCCATTCGTCGCGAAAGCGGGCTTAGACTTGGTTGGTAGGGAAACCGAAAGGTTGAACCTCCCTTATAAACCTTGTGATGATTCTTGCATTATTAGATTCTTGTCTTTATTTCCAATCCCCCGACTCTCCCTAACGCCTTTCCCGTCAATAGTTTCCCACCTTAATCACATAAGCTCATTTAGCAAACTTCACCCGACTCGACCAAAAACCCCCCTTCTCGACTCAATTACTCATAGACTTTGACTCGATCGACTACCCCTCTCGACCGTCCCTGTGGATCGATCCCTGACTTACCGCTACTACGTAGTAGTAGTATTCCGGGGTTATAAATATTGTTTGACCGCGTTGGATAGGCGACAATCCGCGCGCATCACAACCACCCAAGACCGAAAAAGAAATAAGGGGGTTTCTCGGGAAAGTCCAATACATCAGCCGTTTCATTTCAAAACTAACCATGGTATGTGAGCCCATTTTCAAGAAACTGAAGATTGGGGAACGGGTGCTATGGGACGACAAATGTCAAATGGCTTTTGACAAAATCAAGGAGATTCTGTCTGCTCCGCCGGTATTAATGCCACCTCAACACGATCTACCTTTGTCGTTATAACTAACAACAACCGAGACAGCCATGGGGGCTATGCTGGCCCAGACAGTTGATTCAGAAGAAATGGCTATTTACTACATCAGTAAAAAGTTCCTCGAATACGAATGCAAATACACAATGCTCAAGAAGACGTGTCTAGCATTAGTTTGGGCCACTAAAAAGCTCCGACATTACATGATTAGCCACGAGGTACATGTTTTATCCAAGATGGATCCTATCAAGTACTTGTTCGAGAAGCTCATCCTCAACGGAAGGATGTCAAGATGGACTTTAATGTTATCTGAGTTCGACCTCAAATTTGTACCATTAAAAGCCATCAAAGGCCGGGTAGTTGCCGAGTTCCTCGCTGACAGCCCAATATCCGAAGAAGGCCACACTGATACATGGGCCTTTCCTGATGAAGACATATTCCATACCGATACCGAAACATGGGATCTGTATTTTGACGGAGCATCCAAGTTCCGAGGATTTGGGGTTGGAATTCTGTTAATCTCACCCCAAGGAGAGCACACTCCCTTATCCATCAAGTTGGACTTCGACGTGACCAACAACGCAGCCGAATATGAAGCATGCATTCACGGGTTGCAAGCCGCCGCTGATTTAGGGGTAACAAACCTCCGGGTCCACGGTGATTCATCATTGGTCATCAATCAAGAACTCCAAAAATGGAAAACTTGGAACGCCAATCTCGTAGCTTACCAAGCACGAGTAAGGGTTCTAGAGAAACAATTCCGGAAAGTAGAGTATATCTACCTGCCTCGGGAAGAAAATCAGTTTGCAGATGCACTTTCCAAATTAGCATCTTTACTGAACATCCCAGATCACCTGACCAGCATGCCAATCTGTGTCAAAAGGCGGTCAGAGCCAGCATACATCCATGCCATTCAAGATATCGAGATAACTGACACAGAACCTTGGTATCAAGCCGTCTTAACTTACCTGACAACGGGAGAATATCCCCCGGAAGCCGAAAATCGGGCCAAAAAGGCCTTGCGAAGATTGGCAACCCAGTTTGTCCGTACTGATGACGGGCAACTGTACAAAAAGACGGCACAGGGGGCTCTCCTCCTATGCATCGACAAAATACAAGCCGAAAAAGTCATGGCCGAGGTCCACGACGGTGAAAACGGTCCGCATATGAACGCCCATATGCTATCCCGCAAAATCATGAGGCTCGGGTACTACTGGAACACCATAGAAACAGACTGCCAGTTATACGTCAAGCACTGCCATAACTGTCAGATCTTCGGTAATGTACAGCATATGCCATCTTCCCTATTATATACAATGACATCACCATGGCCATTTTCGACATGGGGAATAGACATAATTGGAAAGGTGCATCCTTTCGGGATGGGAGAACATTGCTTCATCTTGGTGGCCATCGACTACTTCACCAAATGGGTTGAAGCCGAGTCATACCGTGTCTTGAACGCCAAGCACGTGGCCAAATTTATCCAAAATAAGATCATATGCCGATACGGGATCCCTCACGAATTTATCAGTGATCACGGGACCCACTTCCAAGCTGAAACTACCGCCTTACTGGCGAAGTATAAAATTCAGAGGCATACATCTTCACCCTACCGATCTCAAACCAATGGAGCGGTAGAAGCGGCCAACAAAACAATTGTCACCATACTAAAAAAGATGGCTGAGAATTATCGGGACTGGCCCGACAAGATACCTTTTGCCTTATGGGGGTACCGAACTTCGATTCACACCTCAACCGGAGCCACTCCACACTATCTGACGTATGGGATGGAAGCAGTCCAACCGGTCGAGCTAGAAGTACCATCCCTAAGGATTTTGCTTGAAAGCCAGGTCCCCGAAGCAGATTGGGTCCAAGCACGATACGATTCGCTAGTCCTTTTAGACGAACGGCGGTCCCGGGCCCTCAATAATATTCAAGTATATCAAAAGAGAATCCAACGGGCTTTCAACAAAAGGGTTAGGCCCAGGAAAATCAAAGAAGGTGATTTGGTACTAAAATCAGTCCGTGCCTTACTACCGGTTGACCCAAGGGAAAGTTCAAACCCAATTGGGCTGGGCCATACTTAGTCAAGAAAATTCTATCGGGAGGAGCAGTGATGCTAACGGACCTGGACGGTAACGAGTTCGTCAAACCGACCAACTTGGACCAGCTGAAGCGCTACTACCCATAAGCCCAATCTCAATGTCATTTGCAAAAAATTATAAAACTTAAGTCTTTTTATAAATTTTCAAAATTTTAGACAAGTCAATGAGTTAGAATTAATTATTCTACCGCCGCACATCTCGAATTAATAATCTTGATGTATTTCGAAAATTGCAAAAATCAATCAAATCAATCAAATCAAATTTTGAACTACGGTTGGTTTGATTCCGCTAATTGTGGATACGTAGGCAACCCCTCAAAAGGGTACAACCATTGCAATAAACGAAAAGACGGGAACGGTATTCAATAATACGTCTTTATTAATATCTCGATAAACTCGGGAAAAAAAACGCCAAACACGGCGAAAACACAAAAAACGCACCACAAAAGTAATAATAATATTCAAATAATAAAATTAGGAGACTAATATCCCGGCATCTTCGCCTTTCCCTTGTCCTTCGGGTCGCGTGGAGCCCGAGGTCGTCGAGGTGGGGATGAGCGTTCCGTAATCACCAAGGGAACCTCCTTAGCACCAGCCCGCTTCTTTGACGACGGGTCTTCAATCACAGTCTTCGGCCCAAGTCGGGCTCGCACATGCTCGGGTAGCCTGTCCCGTGGGCCAAGTCGATCATGCACGGCTAGTCTAGGGCCCAGTCTCCTTTCCAAGTCAGCACCTTTAGCACTAGACCCTCTAGCTTGAGTCTTAGTCTTCTTTTTCTGACCTGACATTAGACGAACTAGGGTGGCCGGAGTGTCTCCCTCATCAAAGAACCCCCTGTTGTCTTTAGCTTGCTCCCTTCTCAGCAGGTCAAAGGCTTCATCAACCTTCAATGCAGCTCGGGCTTTGGCATCACCTGCTTTGGTCCACTTCACATATGAGTCTGAAACCCAGATCGAGTGGCGAGACTTGGGAACGGGCCAAGTATGCCGGGTGTACCATCTTTGCATCCACATGTCACACATCACATCTGTCAATTGGGTAGGGTCACTCACAATTGCCTCTATTTCTGGTATCCGTTGAGTTCGTCCATACTGCCTCAGTATGCGATCCGGGTAAAGATGAACCGTTTGGTTGAAAGACAAGATGACTTGGTAACGGGCCCTCTCCCTCGGGTCCAAACCTGACCAAACTTGGATGGGCCACCATGGCACGACCCATCGAATCAACCGCCCACCGTGGATTGATAGCACCTCATCCCAATATTTCTGGCTAATCAGGCGAGAAAAATCGATGGCCCATCTCCTCGTCATCAGCTGGTTATGGCGGTAATCACTAGCATCAAGTGGGGGATCTATCACCGATAGCCTCTCATAAAGCCAAATCTGAAAAAGAAAACAAGGGCATTAGATCTCGAGGCAAAACAGACAACACTCGATCGAGTGCCAGGGTGACTCGATTGAGTGGCATCACTGGAAGCGGACATAAGCCTTTTTGCGAAGGCACTCGATCGAGTGCCGGAGTGACTCGATCGAGTGCCCACTGCAGTAGCCAAATCCTCAAAAAAAATTCAAAAATCGAAAAGCAAAAAAAGAAGATAAAAATTCGACATACTTGCAACAAACGGGTGCTTCCGGTAAGTCGAACGGACGGGTCCCTCTTGCGGTTGTCTAATCCTTGGATGATTTCGCCCGTGATTAACCAAGTCGGACTATGTTCAGTCTCCATCAAGTCCACCACCGTTATTAGACGAGCACTACCCATACAAGATAGAAAGTCCATGTGACCTTCAAAAGCGTAAACATGGAGCATGCAAAAAGAAAAGGCCCTACGGCTATGGGCTGACCTCACCCGGACATCATGCGGGTTCATGAATTTCTCAGCCAAATCGATTAGAGAAATATTGCCACCTTTCATCATACGGGACACTTCGTTATGGGATAGCCCCAGAAATTCCCTTAGCTTCCTCCTTGGGTCGTAGACTGAATACGGGACGACGGGCCGAAGCATTGGGTTCCACCCTCCTATCGCAGCAATCTCCTCAGGTAAAGGGCAGACTTCGCCCCGAGGAAAGGCAAAGACATGATATATGTCGTCCCAGTAGGCCAAGCAAGCATCCAAGAAATAGCGATCAACCACCATCTGACGGAACGGGTACAGCTGAGTTATACCTATCTGGTTCAAGACCACCTTATCATCGTCCCTAAACTGTCGGGACCACGCCTGCAACATACCACTCAACCTGTCGACGCCCATGGCTAGATTTCTTAAGGGGATAAAGAGACTTTCTTTTTGCCTTTAAGGGAAATAAAGAGATTTTCTTTCAAGAGGACTGATTTATGATCAAATTATGAAGAAAATCAAGAGCAAGGGGGCTATATATAACATTAGCCTTGCACACCCTTTCCATATCACTTTTAGGAAAGTTTCCTAATTGCAAACAGAATCGAGCTACAAGCCTAGTCCCGATACTAGCTTGAAGATAATCATCCCGAACTTTCCTAATTTCTTTAGAAGTCGATTTCAAAAATTTCAAAATTTCAAAATTTTCAAATTTTCAAAAATTCAAAGAGTCATTTTCCCCAGCACGAGTCATTTTACTACCTACGTGTTGCATGCATTTTATGTAACTTATACAGGTACGACTCAAGCAAAGACATGCAAGCAGTCAAATCTCCCCAGCAGCATTTTCCGAGATAGCACGGGATGGGCCAACACACAGGCACACCCAGGGCTTACGCGACAAGCCCAAATTCCCCACAGAGTACAATCATCCGGCGCAGGTATGATTTCTGTCTTATGGCTGGCGAGCCCTTCACGCGAGTCTAATGGACTATAAACGACCCGACCGGAAGTCTACCAGGTCTTAACGGGCTTGGTAGCTACTCTGACTTTCGCCCTGTCCAAGCCTCAGTCAGAGTGGGGGCTCTGTAGTCACCCGCATTTTGACCGCCAGGTGTCTATGGCAGTTTCCAAAAAACACCCGATGATGATCGGACGCTAACATGTTTCTACGCGCTCAGATACAGGCTCAAATCCATTAATCACTGGCTAACACACCTACGGAGTACAAATATCACCAAACGGACCTCAAATCCAGGCCCAGTGGATCATTCTGAGTCAAACAAGACTAATTTGGGCCGAAACCGACACCGGAAATAAAACCGGCTTTTTGCGATTGGGTCAACCCCGGTCAAAGTCGTTTCCGAGACACACAAAACAGCCATACAATCCTCAAAAGTCCAAATCAAACACAAAACCCATCAAACACCCAAGGTCAAGGTCCAAAACAATGGACCTGTGCAACCCGACTGGGCCACTCGATCGAGTGACCCACCCACTCGATCCAGTGGGCTTGTTTCGAGCCCGGCGGCAGGCTTCACGGGCCACTCGACCGAGTTAGCCCCATACTCGGTCGAGTAACCCTAAACCGGTGCCCTAGCCATGCCTATATAAGCAACCCCCATGCAACACAATTACACAACTTTTCACATCTTTTTGCAACTTTTACAAACCCTAGAGCAACCCTACACACACATACTACATCTTTTTACAAACCCTAATCAAACCCTAGCAATTCGACACTAGCAAAACCCTAAACCTAGTTTTAGGAATCAATCCCGAGCCACCATAACTTAACCTACGTAAAACCTCGAAGACTCTTGTGTAGAAGCCACGGTTACGAGTCCGCACCGAGACAAGAACATGTAGGTTGAGGGTGTCAAAACCCTCTCTTTCCTTTCCTTTTTCTCTTCGTCGTCCATCCCTTTTTCTCCGTTTTCTTTCGTTTTTTTTTACTTATTTTCGTTGCGTCATAATATCGATAGTACTACTAATATCAAAGTATTAAAATATTTATCGATTTGTGTCGAATAAGAAGGATACCGGGATAAGGAAAATCACATATACAAGTGTACTGCACACGCGTCGTCGGTCGCTTATCCCGATACCCCGACTATTTGATTATTGAGATAAATTAACTTAAACAACAATTCGTTATTATTTCTCGTCATCATCATCCTTAATCTTGCATCCATCAATTTCTTTAAAATCAATTTTAATAAGGGTCGAAACCCGTTGACACGGATCCGACATCACAATCCCTAGAGATTTATTTCGATGTCGAAAAAGTCGAGGGAATCAAGTTTTTATTCAAGTAAAGCGTCGATTTTAAATTCGATACCAATTCCATAATTGGATATCGAATCTAACAATCAAGTCATATGAATTAATTAACGTGATTTGTTCATATCACGATAATTAATTTAAAAGCGACTAAAATCAATTTATCTTTTTTTTATATTTCACTCTAATGTTCCATATCGATTCAAATAATCGAATATGGGATACAACGAGTGTTCAAAATTAGAATCGGGTATAAATTCAACAATATTTATATTCGGTTCAACAAAATTCGCGATCTACAAAAAACCAAGTCGAACATAAATTGTGCAATATTTATGTCCGATTCGGTAAAACCGTCGAATTATCAAAAATCAAAAGCAATTTCAAAATCAACAATTAAATTGCAAACGAACCAAGTTCGTACAGGTGCCACTCGACCGAATGCCTTAGTCACTCGATCGAGTGACACCCTAAAATCGAGTCAGAATGCTAATTACGACCACCTACCACTCGATCGAGTCTCACAGTGACTCGGTCGAGTAGCCATGTACTCGACCGAGTTGGTCAATAACTCGGCCGAGTATGGTCCATAACGCAAAACAGAATCGCTTTTACAGGTCTACTCGATCGAGTCCATCGACCACTCGATCGAGTAGCCTCATCACGACCAAAACAACGAGTCGTACATTCTTCTATTTTCAAACTCGATAGTATTTTACGACCTAGTCGACATGTGCTTAATTAATCACGTGTATACCATCTTTTCAAACCATGCATCTCATATTTGCATCTCGTTTACATCATTCAATTCAATTCATCATTTGCACAAACCGCTATTAGTCGTTGTATCGTTGCATCGTTACTAACGCGTTTGTTATTTCTTTTGTCAATTTAATTATTGTTCGTTTATTGTACTAAATGAACCCACATGCTAAAATTCCACTTTGACGTAGAATTAATTGCATTAAATTAACTCATTTCAATTCCATTCGCATGTTTAGGGAAATAAATCTTTGCATATCATTTTCCCGTTTTACTAACGCGCGTATTGTAAGTCATTCGAATTCTTCGTAGAGGCCGCTAATGTGCGGGCGGGGTTGGGTGTCCTTTGTGGGCTTCCCAACACGTACCCTCACCCCTTACTCAGAACCTCGGTTTCCGGATGCCCGAAACCGTTGGCGCACGAGAGTCATTCAATACACGATATCCGATAATGTCGGTATCGGTATCAAATGCAAAGGGACGAGCCCAATAAACTCTGACATCGGAAATGGGCCGTATTTTGTATACGGACCACTACGACATAGAGTGGGCTCGAATGGTTCCGAATAACCACAAAATTCGGTGGCGACTCCACATAGACCTAAATTTCAATTCGATCCATTCTCATATGGAGATTCATTCGCCTACCCAAACCCGCGCGTGGCCGCGTCGGGGTGGACATATGTCATGTCCACAATATTGATATTTTTTTTTCTGTTGTGTCCGTGTCCTATAAAACGTAGAACACTGTGTCACGTATCGGATACATATTCGTGTCCGTGTTGATAGAAATTCATTTGGGTCGTCGGCGTTTCAGCTGGATCGTCGGCGCTTTATACGTGATTTTACTATATTGCCCTCCTCTAATAATTGTTAATATAATTAATTGGTTTTGTATATAAATCAAATTTTATGTTTCCGAGTATTAATTTGTCACGGTTTTTGTGACACGTTTCCCCGTATCCCCGGGATCATGTTGCCCTTCTCTAATGATTATTAATATAATTAATTAATTTTATATAAATGTTGTTTGGGATACAAACATGGTTTCCGGCTCGAGCAGCGGTTCGGCCCTCCTCGGGATCCGGATGCGAGTCGTCGGGGTTCCTGCAAGGTGAACTCCGGCCCCAAAGGATTGCCCCCGGGGCGGAGCCTCCGACGCCCAAGTCAGTATATTGCGTATATTTATGGATATTTATGGATATTTACGGATAAGTCGTCTCAGAGGTGGAAGCGAGGTAGCGGAGGGAGTAGTAATGAATTGGCCTCCCCTTCATCTCTACCAAAGTGAGATATTTATAGAGGAGGGGAGAGGTGGTGACCTCACTCGGGTGATGTCGCCTTGGTGATGTCGTCCTCGGTGATGTCACTTTAGTGATGTCACGAGCGGTCTATTCTGATTCAACTAGTGCCGACTCGTAAGGATGGTCAGTCGGTACGAGGATCTGATCGACACGGGATCTGGCCGGTACGAGGGTCCGGCCGACCCGGAGTTCGGTCTACGCGGGGTCCGCCCAGACCGTGGATCGGTCGAGCCGGGATCGGGGTCCGGTGCCTAAGGACGGCCTATATGCCCGAGGTCGGACCTACACGTCTGTCTAAGTCGGCCTACATGTCTGGGGGATTTATCCCCCATCAATTTGCCCTCAGCAGAGTCGGATACTAGTGTCCGGGTCTGGTGCCGAGTGTGGTCGACCTATGAGATGAACGGTGTACCTGACCTTACTTTGAGTAATATCAAGTGTTTAGCCTTACAAATACGGTAGGAGCCGTCGAAGCTTTTTGTCCGGTTTTGGATGATCAATAATCGAGAATCATTTCTTCAGATCAATTTGCCCAAACAAAGAGCTTGGCCTTGTGCGCAGCGGCAGCCGAAGGATACATGATGAATAACCTCTTCATGGATCGGGGCTGCTTGAGGCATCGCGATTTTACTCGGATGACGGTAATACTCGGAGGGACGTAACCCATGCCTGGTAAAAAATATGATAACGTCGTGAAGGGAACGACTGATATAACTCGGAGGGACGTAACCCATACCCGGTAAGCAACATGATAACGTCGTGAAGGGAACGACCGATATAACTCGGAGGGACGTAACCCATACCCGGTAAGCAACATGATAACGTCGTGAAGGGAACGACCGATATAACTCGGAGGGACGTAACCCATACCCGGTAAGCAATATGATAACGTCGTGAAGGGAACGACTGATATAACTCGGAGGGACGTAACCCGTACCCGATAGGCAATATGATAACGTCGTGAAGGGAACGACTGATATAACTCGGAGGGACGTAACCCATACCCAGTAACCAATATGATGAAGTCGTGAAGGGAACGACTGATATAGCTCGGAGGGACGTAACCCGTACCCGGTAACTAATATGATGGCGTCGTGATCTTTCTCGAAAGATGATAATACCTATAGGGACGTAACCCGTGCCCGGTAAGTAATAAAAAGAAATAAGCCAAAGAAAGTGTACCTTTACTTTTGACGATAGCGCTCGGAGGGATGTAACCTCTGCCCGGTGTATGTCGCCGCTTTCTGTGTGGAGACACGCCAGAGGACTCGAAGGCTTATGCCCCCACACTTTGGGTGGGGGAGATTTGGCCAGGGGGCCGGCTGTGGTTACGACCACGGACGGTTCCTGACTTATGCCCCCATACTTTGGGTGGGGGAGATTTGGCCAGGGGGCCACTTTGGGTAGGGGAGATTTGGCCAGGAGGCCGGCTGTGGTTACGACCACAGCCGGTTCCTGACTTGCCCCCACACTGTGGGTGGGGGAGATTTGGCCAGGGGGCCGGCTGTGGTTACGACCACAGACGGTTCCTGATTTATGCCCCCACACTTTGGGTGGGGGAGATTTGGCCAGGGGGCCGGCTGTGGTTACGACCACAGACGATTCCTGACTTATGCCCCCACACTGTGGGTGGGGGAGATTTGGCCAGGGGGCCGGCTGTGGTTACGACCACAGACGGTTCCTGATTTGCCCCCACACTGTGGGTGGGGGAGATTTGGCCAGGGGGCCGGCTGTGGTTACGACCACAGACGGTTCCTGACTTATGCCCCCACACTTTGGGTGGGGGAGATTTTTGGTGGGGTGTCCATTCCTTGCGGTAGGTCAATAGGGGCTCCCCCCCTTATTGCCCCCTGCCCATTATCTTTGAGAGTAATGAACAGGTGATGGGTAGATATCGAGCTTTTTCCGTTGCTCAAAATTGTCGGTCGCCATTTTTTTTTTCTCCTTTTGCGAGGCCAAGATTTTCTAAGGTCGAGGCCGACATAAGTGTGTGGCCGGTGGTCTAGCTTTTCGGCGTTGAAGATGGCCGGTGGTCGAGCTTGTCGGCGCCGAAGATGACCGGTGTGACAAGACTAAGCCGGTTCTAAGGTGGCCGGTAGTCAAGCTTCGTCGGCATTTGAAGATGGCCGGTGGTCGAGCTTATCGGCGCCGAAGATGACCGGTGCGACAGGACTGAGCCGGTTCTAAGGTGGCCGGTAGTCAAGCTTCGTCGGCATTTGAAGATGGCCGGTGCAATAGGATTGAGCCGGCTCTAAGGAAGCTGGTGTCGGTGGTAGTGTCGACGAGGCTGAGAGTTTGATCGAGTTTGTCAACTCGTCAAAGTTAATGGTGCGTCCGTTGACCGGGACGATGATTGGCCGGTGAGAGTGACGATGAGGCCGAGACGTTTAATCGGGTAGCTGCCCTTTCAAAGTTGTCGGTCCGTCCGTTGATCGGGACGATGCTTGGCGGTGAGAGTGATGACGAGGCCGAGATGTTGATCGGATCGTCAACTCGTCAAAGTTGGTGGTCCGTCCGTTGACCGGGACGATGTTTGACCGGTGAGAGTGATGACGAGGCCGAGATGTTGATCGGATCGTCAACTCGTCAAAGTTTGTTGTCCGTCCGTTGACCGGGACGATGCTTGGCCGGTTGACCGGGACTCCATAATACAAGCACGGGCGACGCCAGTCATTATCCCACTTGGGCTTTTATCACATTATCGTGGTGGGACGACAAATTTTGCGATTCTTGCGAATTTTATCTCGGGTTTTTGCGGATCGTTCTTCGAGACGGAATACTAGATCCGAAAAATTGAATTTTTTGGAGTTTTGACTTTTTGTGGGTCGTTCTTCGAGTTGGAATAGTATACCCGAGAAATTGAACTTTTTAGGTAGGTTGATTTTTGTGGACAATTTGTGAGCTCAACCGTCCTCGTTCCTTCAGGATCGTGACGTATAAACGTATCTCCTCAATCCTCAGTAAGTCTTCTCTTTTCTCAAGGTCTGATAACACTCTCTATGACATTTCACGTGCTTTCTGACTCTTCTCTTCTTCTTTTTATCTTTCATTGACAACTTTCAATTCACTTGCCTTTGACATTCATCTTCTCACCTTTTTTTTCTAATCTCTTTGCGTTTTGGGCAATAAATTTTACCCAAAAGCCCAAAAGTCCTACTCCCTCCCCCCACTAAGATCTTCCCACTTTCCTTAAAAGGAAACTCCACTAAGATTTTCCCACTTCAAAACTTTCCTTATTCATCCATTATACTCTCTTCTTATTGGTTACTTTTTGTGATTTGACATCTTGAACCCCACCAAACAATTTACCACCTTTCATTATCCATTTCTTAATCCATGTGCCAAGTCAAAGTGGGAAGAACATTGTGGTGGGGAGGGAGTAATGTTTTGTTGACCTTTGACTTAAAGTATCTGCCATCTCTTCTTCTTCAATAAAACTGTTGTTTTTCATCTTCTTTACCAAAATCCTTCCCCTCCTAGCAAAGACAAATTTTGGCCTTCAAAGGCATGGCCATCTTAATTTTTTCCTGCCGGTTTTATTCCTTCTGGCGGACTCAGCAGTATAGCCGACTCAGGTGTGGCTGTCGAGATGATGCCGGGATCATTTCAAGCAACCGTGTTGACCGACGGCTGACATCAACACGCCCTGGGCGATAGCTGTGAGGCCGGCTCAACATGGCCGACCCTCCGGTATAATGAGGGCGGCGCTGGGTCGGAGTGGATGCCGGCGCTGGGTCGGAGTGGATGCCGGCGCTGGGTCGGAGTGGATGCCGGATCCTGGATGAAGATGGGGCCAATGAAGATAAAGACGGTGGTCATTGGAGGAGTTCAATCTCAGATCTCTGACGGACAACAGAGGGAAAATATGTGTCGGCCGGCTCGCTTTGGCCGGTTTTGATGCTTAACGGCTACATCTCGTTGGCCTACATGGCGAATATGCGTCGGACGACTATGACGTTATCGGCCGACTCACTTCGGCCGGTGCCAATGTTGAAGACCTTTTTATTTGGTCCGACTAGGCGACGGAGGGGTGGTTGTCGGAGGCCTCGGAGTGACTCGAATTTATTCCTTCATGATTTTGGTTTTGGTCTTCCTTTTGATTCATCGGGAGATGCTTGTATGTAGCTCCCTCTCTTCCAAACTTCCTCTTTTTCTCCTATGCAGCTATGCTATTACCTTGTCTAATATTACGGTATTATTCATCTCATAGTATTAATGACAGATAATACTCAAGCATTATTCATCTCATAGTATTATTCCCGTTTTTTTTTTTTGAACACTCAAGCACTGGTGTTGGCTCGCTTCCTATTTTTCTAAGAATTCATGCACTTTCCTTTACCCCATAGGTTCTTTTCTAATAGGTAAAAGCCTTCCATTTCCGTCAAATGACCTGGCCTCTCCTGGCTCTTCTACCGTCCGGGAATGGATGGAATATTGAAGGTTGGTGGGAGTTGTGTTTATCTTCTTTTTCTCTTTTCCTGACTTCTTCCTTGATTTTCAGGGAGAACGAAAATTTTATTTTTTGTTTTTGCTCTTGTATTTTCCTACTGTCGCCATATCTCCATCTTCCTCGTTCTTAATTTTATTTTATTCATTTCGGTCGAAATTAGAATTGTATCTAGGCAGACTATTTTTTGTAGTTGATTTTGTTTGTGTGGATTGTTCTTCAAGATGGAATACTTGATCCGAAAACCGTTATTTTTGTGTGCAAATGAGCTTGAAAGTTAGGCTACTCAATGTAAATTGATCCGTTTCTTTACCTCAAACACACATTTCTCGTAATAAAATATAGTAGATGCAAGACTTAATGGTCATTCATACACTCCACTTTATTTATAATAATCAATTTGACATCTAGATCTTAGTCTAATGCCTAGACGGAAAATTATATTTGGAAAAACTGTCTCGGTAGTGGTTGGATTTTTAGGTTTGGGGTTTGATTTTGTGTGGATCGTTCTTCAAGATGGAATACTAGATCCGAAAAAATCGACATTTTTTAGAGTAGGCAACTTTTTTGTTCAAGTTCCCCACAGACGGCGCCAATTGTTTGGGATACAAACATGGTTTCCGGCTCGAGCAGCGGTTCGGCCCTCCTCGGGATCCGGATGCGAGTCGTCGGGGTTCCTGCAAGGTGAACTCCGGCTCCAAGGGATTGCCCCCGGGGCGGAGCCTCCGACGCCCAAGTTAGTATATTGCGTATATTTATGGATATTTATGGATATTTACGGATAAGTCGTCTCAGAGGTGGAAGCGAGGTAGCGGAGGGAGTAGTAATGAATTGGCCTCCCCTTCCTCTCTACCAAAATGAGGTATTTATAGAGGAGGGGAGAGGTGGTGACCTCACTCGGGTGATGTCGCCTTGGTGATGTCGTCCTCGGTGATGTCACTTTAGTGATGTCACGAGCGGTCTATTCCGATTCAACTAGTGGCGACTCGTAAGGATGGTCAGCCGGTACGAGGATCCGATCGACACGGGATCTGGCCGGTACGAGGGCCCGGCCGACTCGGAGTTTGGTCTACGCGGGGTCCGGCCAGACCGTGGATCGGTCGAGCCGGGATCGGGGTCCGGTGCCTAAGGACGACCTATATGCCCGAGGTCGGACCTACACGTCTGTCTAAGTCGGCCTACATGTCTGGGGGATTTATTCCCCATCAAATGTAATTTTCTCGTTTCCGAGTATAAATTTGTCCCCTTTTTTTATAATTTAACGGATTTTGGGACACGTTTCCCAATAAACCCCGGGAATCTTATTTAGAGTTTTCTATTTAACCCTTCTCGTTGTTCGTAATTCATTTAAACCGCTTTTCAAGAAATTGACCATACCGTTCCAATCAAATAAGTTTTTTTTATATCTCATTTATCTTCTAATTTTGTACTCCGTAATTAGTTTCTCCATTAGGTATTGATTAGGGTGTTAGTTATGCTTCCCCGTAGTTTTACGACTCAGGACGTTGGATTAAGTAGTTTGATTTGTTAATTGCAGCTTGATTGAAGATTAATTAACGAATTGTAGGAAGAATTAACGTCGGGAATAATTAAAATCCCCCCAAAAAATACGAAACGTTGGATTTGTGTCTGAAAACGTTAGCAAATCGCATTTTTGGGATCCGAAAAACGTGAGAAGATCACGTTTTTGGGATCCGAAAAACGTGAGAAGGTCACGTTTTTGGGATCCGAAAAACGTGAGAATCCCACGTTTCTCAGATCCCAAAAACGTGAGAATCTCACGTTTGTGGATCCAAAATAACGTGATGTTCTCACGTTTTGGTGGATGTTTGTTTTTTTTTTTTTAATAAATAGTCCATATAACTACCTTTGATTATTGGTTGTAATAAATAATTATTATTGGTTGTTGATGATTACGTACCTTTGATTACGTACCTCGATTAACATTATAAAATTGAGGTTTGATTAGAGATTAATTAACGGGTATTAGGAAGAATTAACGTCGGAAATAATTAAAATCCCAAAAAAAAAATACAAAACGTTGGATTTGGGTCTGAAAACGTTAGAATAGAATATATATATATATATATATATATATATATATATATATATATATATATATATATATATATATATATATATATAGATAGGTTCTAATGAGTCCCTATATAAGTGTTGAGTCCCTAAGTCCTCATCCCATCCGTTGGATGGGATGAGGATTGATGGACAAGATGCATCCTAATATTTTGTATTAAAAAAAAAAAAAAAAAAAGAAAAAAAGAGAGGAAGATTTACTATCCTAAAATAACTCCCATGATTTTAGGAAACAATAACTCCCATAATCACAATCATTCCTCATTCATTCATTCATTCATTCATTCATTCACGTTACAGGTTCATTATCAAAACCTCAAAAAAAAAACGCTCCCATCGATCATCACGTTCATTCATTCATTCAATTAAATCTGTGCTCGAAATTCCGTTACTATGAATTCAATGATCGCGACATCTTCATTAACTGTTTATAAACAATTCATCGAGTATAACAATGGTGAGTTTCGATATTGCTTTCATGTTTTGCGTCAATTTTTATTCATTATTTTGATTAATTTGCGTCAATTTGTGTTCATGGTTTGCGTCAATTTTCATGTTGATATTGTTTTCATGGTCGTGTTATTCATCATAGATTCATATGCAAATCGTAGAACACACAAACGGTGAGTATATATGTTTTGTAATTTATACTGGAATCGCCATGAAAGTCAATAAGATGCTACTCAATTATTAGTTTTTACGTTTACAATATATTGAGTTATTGTAGTTCATATACTGCGTTACTTTAGTGTAAAGCATCTGTTACTTTAATGTCTACCATCTGTTACTTTATATGTCGTGTTACTTTAATACACTCCAGTTGTTACTTTAGTGTTTTTCATCTGTTATTGTAGTGCATTGCAGTGTTCTAAGAATTTTGAAAACTGCCATATTAAAAAAAATAAAATAAAAAATATTGTTTCCTATAATAATGGGACGTGATTGCCACCAAAATAGGAAACAATATCTCCTAAAATAACTCTCATGATTTTAGGAAACAATAACTCCCATAATCACAATCATTCCTCATTCATTCATTCACGTTACAGGTTCATTATCAAAACCTTAAAAAAAAACGCTCCCATCGATCATCACGTTCATTCATTCATTCAATCAAATCTGTGCTCGAAATTCCGTTACTATGAATTCAATGATCGCGACATCTTCATTAACTGTTGATAAACAATTCATCGAGTATAACAATGGTGAGTTTCGATATTGCTTTCATGTTTTGCGTCAATTTTTATTCATTATTTTGATTAATTTGCGTCAATTTGTGTTCATGGTTTGCGTCAATTTTCATGTTGATATTGTTTTCATGGTGTTATTTATCATAGATTCATATGCAAATCGTAGAACACACAAACGGTGAGTATATATGTTTTGTAATTTATACTGAAATCGCCATGAAAGTCATTAAGATGCTACTCAATTATTAGTTTTTACGTTTACAATATATTGAGTTATTGTAGTTCATATACTGCGTTACTTTAGTGTAAAGCATCTGTTATTTTAATGTCTACCATCTGTTACTTTATATGTCGTGTTACTTTAATACACTCCAGTTGTTACTTTAGTGTTTTTCATCTGTTATTGTAGTGCATTGTAGTGTCCTAAGAATTTTGGAAACTGCCATATTAAAAAAAATAATAAAAAAAAAGATATTGTTTCCTATAATAATGGGACGTGATTGCCACCAAAATAGGAAACAACATCAAAGAGTAACGCCATATAAAAAAAAGAAAAAAAAATACTACTTCCTATAATTATGGGACGTGATGACTTCAAAATAGGAAACAGTATCAAATAGTAATATACTGCGTCATACTCTCATTTTTATCATTATATGAATTTTTTGCACTAACTTATATCTGGTGTTATTTTAATGAACATTATCTGTTAATTTAATTCATACTATCTGTTACTTTAATGTCTGACCTCTGTTACTTTATATCTGGTGTATAAGCATACTATGTTAATTTAATTCAATGTTACTTCAATGCACTTCATCTGTTACTTTAACTCTTGTTATCTGTTACTTTAATCCACATGAATGATGTAGGGATGTGGGTGAGAGTTTCCTCTATTGTGCGGTGGTGAGATTAAATCAAAGCTTCTGAGATGATGATGAAAAAGATGAAAAAGAAGAAAGACGGAGAGAACGAGAAGGATGAAGAAGAAACAGAATTATAAGTAGGACATTATGAATAACAAGTGTGAAACATTGGAATTGTAATGGAGTTGATTTAGTTGGAATCTTGTACCACTTTTTGTTTTGGAGTATCTTAATAAAAACAAACATTGTTCATTTTGTTAATTGAAACTCCCGTTTTTGCAAGAGACTACTATGCAACGTAACTGATTTTATGAGTGAAAGTAACACAGTTCATGAATTAAAGTAACACATTGTATGAGTTAGAGTAACAGTTTTTTGCAAGAGACTATGCAACGTAACAGATTTTATGAGTTAAAGTAACACAGTTCATGAATTAGAGTAACACATTGTATGAGTTAGAGTAATAGTTTTTGTAGGAGAATATATTAAACAACGTAACAGATTTTATGAGTTAAAGTAACGCAGTTCATGAATTAAAGTAACACGTTATATGAGTTAAAGTAACATAGTTTATGGATTATGGCAGTAACATAGTAACATACGTACAATGGCAGTAGGAAAATAATGATTTTTTGGTGAAAATGAAAAAAACTTAATTTTGAAAAAACTTGTTGTATGAGAAAAAAAACATTTAAAAAGATTGATAAGAGAGATAAAAGATTTTTATTGAGATAATTAAGGAGAAGAGAGAGAAATGATATATTTACCAAATTTGTTAGTTATTTCCTTAATTATGAGATTAAATCTTGTCCATTAATATAACCTTGAATCAAGGGCTAAGATGGGGACTCACGGACTCAACATATATAAGTGGACTCACCTGATCCCACCTCTATATATATATATATATATATATATATATATATATATATATATATATATATATATATATATATATATATATATATATATATATATATATATATATATATATATAAGTATAGAATAAGTGAGAATAATATAAGTGTAGAATACGTTACTAATTTTTAGTTATATACGTTATATAAGTATTGAATTATACGTAACCAAAAAAAGACGGTTTTACAAAATAATCAAAACCGTTACGTTATCGAGTATATTTTTTCACAAATAACTAAATAAACAACAATTAATAATGTTAATGGAATAAGTTAAAGGAGGGGCAAATGAGTCAATTCACATTATAAAGCGCCGACGATCCAGCTGAAGCGCCGACGATCCAGGAATAGCTCTTGTGTTGATGTTACCTAGGTATTGTCGAGTAGCTTTGTGTTTTAGATTTGGTATGTTTGAGAGCCAAGGTACTACTCAGGTATCCCCAAGTAGCTTCATGCTTTATACTCCGTTTTTGATATTTCGAAAGTCAAGCAACTACTCAGGTATTGGGATGTAGCTTCTTATTTTAAGCACGGTTATGACTTGTGAATATAGCAAAGCAACTTCGTGTTTCTAGCACATTGCTAAGCTTGCACACAAATAGGACTCTATTAATAAGCCGCTCAAAAAATGTTGCTATTGTCAGTCGAGCCAATCAAGTAATCAACTAAATCATTAAGCCTTGAAGAAGCTACTCAAATAAAATCTTTACAGCTGATCCTTCTCGGCATGAACCATTTCATCACGGTTGAAGTGCCAATGATGTGCGATATTTTTTTCCTGACAGCGGATGATAATAGTGGCCTCCAGAGCTCTTTTAGCGAGTTTATGGACTACCCTATTACATTTTCCTGGCCAAAACAAAATTGCAATACAGTGAAAGAAAGCGAAAGAAAGGTAAAGATATCTGCAATAACATGAACGATACTATGATTCGAATCATAATATGAAAAACAAGATTTTCTATAGATTAATCCTAAGGAATCCTGTGATATAAGTGGTTAAACGCGGAGACACAGTACGATGTACAAGCGCTTAAGTGGTTAAACAATGACAAAGTATCAGCTCCAGCCTACGGGTCTCTTATTGTGCCTCGTAAACAGATTTTTATCAGTAGAAGCTTGAAAAATTTTAAGGGATAAAGAAAAAGGATGCTGGGAGTAATTACTTGGAAAATAGCTGCTTCCGTCGCCTGTTAGGTTTGCCTTGAACCACACTCGTCTCGCCCCTTACAATCTCATCCACCAAATCCTTGAAGATGGACCGCTCGACATCCAGAACAATGCCGGAAACGTCACCGCGAAAATCTGTCCAATTATTAGATCTATGCATCACGTCCTCCAACAAGACAGTTTTCAGTGAATCTTCCTCTTCCTCGACACTCAATTCCTGCTTCCGAGCTTGTAGTAGTTCTATCTCTCCACACAGCTCCCTCAAAAGCTTCTGGGCGTTAAGGGTCTTCCTAGCTAACTTCTCTGGCTTGAACCATGGCTCGGGAGGAGGCCCCACTAAGCCCAACTTTCCAGCGAGGAGTTCATTGACGGTATCAAAAATGAGCTTTCGGTGAAATTTTTCAGGCTTGGGCGAAGTGAGATCAGCAGCATTGTGATCTCCTTTTGCAAGTAAACTGCTTGCTTTCGTCTGTTCTAGCACGAAAAACAGCTCAGGATTGATGGGATAGCCAGAAGGGTGAAGTTGGAAGGCCGTCAAGCCTGAACAAAGCTCCCTGAGAAGAAGGCCTGAAGCCAAGAGTATCTCAGATATGTATCTGTCATCTGGGTTTGTGTTCTCACAAAGTGATGCAATGTAATCCGTTTGTGCTTCATCATGTGTAGAGTTTAATCTTCTAAGCTTCTGAACCAAATTATCGATGCTCTGTAATTTCTTGCGATTAATTTCTGAAGGAAACTCGTTACTTGCTGTGCATACGAAAGAGGTTTTATCCTCTGAACTCCACAGTGATTCGGTGCATTTATCGTTGGATTCAGGAATCACCTCAGCTGTACCATATTCATATGGAGGAGGTCAATAAGCTACCACATGATAAAACTCACCAATAACTTGGTAAAAAAACAAATTGGATCAAATAAACAAATTTGTCTCTTGTAAATCAATTGTACTTTCTAGCCTATATCCTATTTAAGAACGTAGTACGAGTAGTTACTATTACTGAGTTATTTAGGCAAATAATACTATGTAGTTGTACAAAATTACTTGCTTACACGCTCCGTCCCGGCCATATGTTCACATATTCCATTTTAGGGTGTCTCGGTCATTATCTTTCTATTCTAGAAGACTCTTTATGAGTGATTTGATCAATCACCTACATTTTGATCAACACGTCATCCAATAACAAGACATTAAAAATGGTCTCATCTTCCCTCCTCGATATTTGTGCCAAAACAAAGGTAAACAAATTACCGGGGAGGGGTCCCTTTGAGGCTTAGATAAGTATTAGAGTGGCGGTTCAATTCCGTTGGAAATACCCAAGTGGTTCAAGGAGCCTGTGGAGAATAATAACCGAGCAAAATTCATAGTTTCAAAGACAAACTTGCTTAGCAATTTCTTATGAGAAAATGAATGAATTACACGGCTCAGGTTAAGTGAATGAAGAAGGGTTGATCTAAAACTCAATATGGAAACATCACAAAATATATTTAACAAAAATAAAAGCCTCAGAGGTTCCAAATGAAAGCTAAAATCTAACAGGAAGCTAGAAAATTCACCTTCAAGGCTGTGTGATGTATGTTTAACAGGAGATAGTGAACCTTCCATATAAACAGAGTCAAGCACAGAGACAGGACTAGGTTGTTCAGGGCCGACGGCAAAATCCCCTATTGTGTGCATCTCACTCAGTTTCAAGTTTACGTCCTGAAAGACATCAAACATGGCCTGTGAGCTTCTTGATCAGCTCCCACGCTATGTTAGTCCGACTTCTCACACTATTACCTCTTACCTTTCATACCATTCCCAAATCTACACACTTCAAGATGGTTTTGGCACTTGGACAATTCATTTTAAACTAAATACATAAAAACATTCCATCAAATAGCCACGTCTCACCATGAACATGTAATAGGATCAAAACACGACACACTAGCAAGCGGCTATAGATGGTAAAATAGAGGTGGTGTGCATGTCATGACTTCAGAACCCATTAGCATCTTGATTTGGGGACAGGCGGAGGGGTTATCAAGAGTTCTTGTCCCTCAATTTTGGCAATTCCTCACTAAAAGACACGGATCCGAATCTCTTCAGGTTTGTTTCTGAAATGTTAAAAGGCTATCGAACTATGTATGAGCAACATAGCTGCCAAGTATAAAAAGATTAATAGGACTTACTTCTTTTGCCTGTTCGAACTGGCACATTTTAACAGCTTCAACTGTTGCCCTTTGATAGCTGGCTATCTCAACAGGCTGCTCAGCGCCATCTTCATCGATGTCTATTCTTGACTCTAGATTTGAAACACTATCAGTGAGCATAGACGAGTTATACTTTCGACTGTCCTTATCTGTCACAGTAGGTTGGTCATCATTTGGGTGCACGCTACTGTTCTTCGGCAGTCGACGTCTCCCACCACCAGGGGAGATGGATTCATTAGAGTGCCGGAAAATTTGGCTTCTTGTTTTGATAGATTCAGAAGGCGGGGTTGGTGGACGATGTTTCTTATCAAACTCGGGTTTCTTTTGTTGCAATCTAGGGCTGATGGATCCAGAGCTCTTTAGAGAATTCGTTGAGATATCCTTCACTACCTGAGGAGACTTTGATGAACTTGGAGTCAACCTTGTATTTTTTATGTTTGGTTTTTTCTCAGCAGTAGAAACTGCTTGATCTCTTCGACTATCTCTAGTTATATCTCGAGTCACATGGTCCCTAGTTATTCTGTTGGCAGTTGAACTCTTACGGTAGCTGGAACCCTCGTTACTTTGTCGTCTTTGGAGTCCTGGTAAGCCATCAGTTGGCATAGTTGATGAAGCAGGAATACCAGATTTCTGAACAAGTTTACCTGGCTTGATAATCACAATAGGTGATTCAAATGCTTTAGAAGGCCCACTTCCCCCGTTTCTGGACGCTCCAACTCTCATGTCATTCTCCCTCCTATCTTTCAAGTTCAAAGATTGCTCGTCATCATGACCCTCCAACAACCCTTTGCCTTGCATTGCTTCAAGTATTTGCTTCAAGGCTCTAAGGTCTTTCCCAGATTGATTAAACTCAATATCTTTCCACCTTTTCTCAATTTCACCAAAAACAGAAGTTGAGTTTTTCGAATTAATCACTGAGGATATTACCTGTCTTGAAGCTTGCTTTGGTGAAGCATGACCACTATCTACATGCTTCCATGGTGCAGGTTCGTTGGGAAATTTTGAACTAGACACGGGTTTCATCACAGTATCAGCAGTCTTCCATTTGGGTGAAGATGGATCCTTTCTTGAACTTCTTGGAGATTTAGGAAGTCGAACTGGCCTACACGCATCAGGGACTCTCAGAGGTAGCAGAGGGGAGCCATGGGCTTCACGGGATGTCTTAATAGGGCCCAATGAACTCTCGCTGACAGGTTTTGGATTGGGCAACATATCCAGGCCCATGAGTTTTGCCACAACACTAGAAGCCCGTGATTGTGTAGGTGAAGATTGTAGATTCGATTTTGAGTCCACGATGGTGCTTCTTGCAGAGCTTTCTCTACTGTCCAGAGAAAGCCTCGGTCCATCTTTAATTCTTTCATTTACCTCTCTCCCATCGCAAGATAACCGGCGTCCATCCCTTTGTACCGATAAAGAAGACCGGTCCTTTGACTCGCATGACAATCTAGGAAGTTCTTGATCACCAAGGCTCCATTGAGCATCGCGGAGATTAGCACGAGCACGGAGACACTCCTTGATATCGATCCCGACTCCTAATGATCTATCCACCAATTTGTTTGTCTGGAGATGCCTGAGAGAGTCCCTGTTGTGAGTGGGGTAGCTAGACCCTACTTCTTTAGTTATTGTCTGCACTGATGGACCTCTAGAATCTCTGTGCATTGAATCTTTTACCACATCTCGAAGATCAATTGAATACCTTCCCATTTTTGGGCTAGAGCTTGTCTGGCTTATGACAGGGTCCCTTGAAGGAATCTCAGGGAAAGTTATTCGATCCATGGAAGAGGGCTCGGGTTGACCTGTACCTCCAAAATCAAGGGAGGAAAATGATGATGAGTGTGAAGAGCATGAGAAGGACGCTCTTGAAGATTCCGTTGAAACTCGTTTCTCATTTAAATAATCGTTATGATTTCTTTCCTGCAAATAAGAGTTGTTCATTTCTTCAATCAAGATATCCAATACTAAAATCAACAAGATCGAAAGGTCCTAGATATTAAAGATTCATCATATAAAATTCATATGGGACTGCCAAATTTTCAAGACACGAAATAATACGAGTAATAATACTCCGTAATTACTTGACAAATGCAAACTTATTACTAATCTTAGTTCAAAAGACTATTTTAGTGAAGCCAGCATACTGAAGTGGCAAATTCCAAGAACCTCATACGATGGTTCATAGATTTGACCAGGTTTATGCAAAAATAAGACAGAATGGTCAACTAGTGCAATGCAACACCATGTTCTAATAAGATGAGCCTCAAGTGAGCACGAAGGAGTTAACAGAATAAAATTATTTACCACTGTCTCCCGGCTGTATACATTACTAGAATCAGCATCAAGATTTCCATTGCTAAACTTGGAGTTACCTTGAGAATAACCATCAGAAAACACGAGTAAGAACTTGTGTTTATGGAATAGGAAATTATCTTTCATCCTTTTGTATGGAAAGAAGAAGAAAAATCAGAAGGCAATAGACTAAAAGAGAAAAATAAAATTAAAAATACGAACTCATCAAAATGAACCATCATACAGACATCGCTACATTAAGAGTTAAGACTTAATAATAATGACAATTCAAACAACAGCGCCATCACATACAGCAAAAAAACATTACAGTACTTCTGAAGGGCTCTTGCAAATGACAAGGTAATTGAAGGTTGTATACTATCAGCTTCACCCCTTTGTGTAATTTCCAAGAATCCTAATGGAAAATATGTCGATAATTATATTGTGTGACTGCTAATTGACGATAAAAAGAAACGCATCCTGCTTAGTGGGCCATTTGCTTATTTGCTATATTCCGTCATAATCAACAGGCAATGAATAGTGGCTAATAGGCTCCATCGAATATGAAACCGTATTAGTAGGGATTTTTTTGTTGCAAAGAAGCATGCACTTATTCGCATTATAATAGTGGGGAAGGGGGACGCACAATACCTCATCTTAACTAGACTAAGACATCTTTGGTAACAAGCACTAGTAGGTGACAAAATTGTATGATTGACCAAGTCAATGAGCACAGTAACATAATTGGGTAGAGAACATTAAAAGTAAATTAGTTCAGTATGTACTAGTAGCATCCATTTGTACATTTCATCTTATTCTTATTATACTCCGTATCTTACATTTTACCAAAAAAAAAATAGTTCAACAAAAAATACTACTCCATCTATATCTTAATGTTCTTCCTCTTTCTATAATATATGAGAGAAGTATTTTATTGAAAGAGGAACAACATTGAGATACAGAGGTAGAACACAGCAACTAAGACAACGTCTCCAAAAAAAGAAGGCAGCTAAACGAGCTATAATAAACAGCACGCAATTTTGTTTTTATTTTTAGATTTAAAAAAAATGGCGACATTATTCATTTAATAACATGCAACAGGAACGTAAAACAATCAGAAGATGTAAAATTGACTACCTTGGGAAGGAGGGAGAAGAGCCTTCCTTTGATTAGGCCGCCTTCCAGAAACGAAATGCTGACGATCAAAGATTTGGATAATACCCGTCATACATCCGATTTGCTTCTGCAAATCCGGATTATCATCGGCTAATGAATGCAACAGTTTGGCAGCCATAGCAGGATCAGTGCAACTCCCCTGATTCAAAATAATTGGAATTAGAGTGAGTCAAACAACCTCATCAACCAAAGATGTTATCCCATAATTATGAATTACAGTATTTCTACCATTTCAGCTATTTTCGGTAAAAATCCACCCACCACCTTAAAGCACATGCTATAGTGAGTTCAGAAAAGACAGCATTTCACGAGAGTAATGACAAACTACAGCTACAATGGCCCAAAAATAAAAAAGAGAAATCACTTGTGACTAATCAATCTTAATAATGAATCTCACCCCAAAAAAAAAAAAAAAATAAAATAAAATAAAAGTCCAGAAATTCAGAAACTTCTCTTTACATAATATTTGCAAACTTAGGCAGATAATTAGATAACCCATTAAATCATAAACATACGGAGTATTAATATATTTAAAATTCTTGACTTTTATGAGTGATTAATAATTACACCGTACAACCCATAAACTAACTTGTAACACACTCAAATAGCACAAGACAGTTTTTAGGTTGAAAACAAAATTAATTTGGGAAATATTCATTTGTGTATCCAAAATTAAATTCAGAGCTCAAAATTAAAATTCGGGAAATTACCAAATCAGAGGCGTAGTGACTTCAAAGGAGAGGAGATGCCCAATTGAGAAATTTAGGAGGAAATAGATCAATAAAATTATGGAATTTACACCAATAATTACACAAAACTAAGAGATGCCCAATTGAGAACACTCAGTTAACTCATCTGGGTCAGTGTTATTACTGAAGATATACTTAAAAGTTGCGTCATTTATGAATCATGAAGAAAAAACCTCATAACTTTTGGGAGGGGAAAACTAATACAGTAAATAAGAATATGTAATACTTAATTTGGTGCAAATAGAAATTTCCTAATGCAGTTGTGGGATGCAAATACTGTAGAATATATTTACAGATCCAAGAATAAATGTTTGGGTTCGAAGATTCAGAGAACAAAACCAAATGACAACCCAGAAAACATTGGGCATTACAAAAAAATGAAGATGATTAAAAAAAATATAGAAAATATGGAATGCAACCCTACTGGTACTACCCCATGTGGTTAGCCGAGAGCAGGTGATTGGATTTTTTTATTTTAAATTAAATATAAAAAAAATCAAGAAGAGGGAAAAGGGGAGAAGGAAGAAGCAAAAAGTGAGATCTTAATGCATGGTTTTATGTGAAGAGAGGAATCTGTGAATAGAGGGAGGATATGATAATGTGAGAGAGAGAGAGAAGAGAGAGGTAGAAAAGGAGAAATGGAAGAATTAGTTTGTCACACTTGCTTCCATGTGAGGTGGGGTCATGGAGCTAACTGCATTTGCATGTGAATGCTGTCAGTATTTTTATTAAATTTTCATATTTAGAAGATGGTGAGAAGTTAAGGAGAAGATTGATGAGGAAGAATGGAGGATGCATTGATAAACAGCGTTTTATTAGGATGGTTTGTTGGTTGATCACACCAAATAAGGTTCATTCCAGACCTAATACGAGTAATATTTTGATACTGTTTCACCTGACTATAATCGAAATTATTTTTTCCTAACGAGTTTTTACTCAATCGTAACGATATTTTACCATTTTATCCCTCTCATTTCATTCCATAAAAAAATTTGTGGGGTTGGTGGCTGAGGTAATTGGAGTCGGCGGGGGCAGGCTGGGTGGGGTCGGGGTTGGAGTCGGTGTGAGACAGGTGGTGGAGGGTAGAGGGATGGGTGGGGTTCGGGTCGAAGTTGGAGTCGGGTGGTGGACGGGTGGGGGTGGGGTGGTTGGTGGTGGGGTTGGGGTAGGAGAGAGCAGCAGTGCAACACTGCTCGTAAGAGTTTGGGTTTTTTTTCCTTTCTTTAAAAAATTATTTAAATCCCCTTTTTTTTCTTTGTTATTTGTTGCTTTTTCATTTATTTTTTTGTTAATTTTTGTTTTTTTTTCTTTATTGTTATGTAAATTCTAAACAATTAATCAAACAATAATAATGCAATTCAAAAAATAATTTGGTAAATAAATAATCGATTTTGCATCATTATTAATTGAATTAGAAGTAGTCATAATCGAATTCGGGGGTGATTGATTATCTAAAATAATGGAGTAAAACGAAAGAAGCGAACTTTAATCTCAATGTAAAAGGTAAAATTTTATATGAGGGTATAATGGAAAAAATTTAGGAAAATTCGTTAGGATTGAATAAAGGCTCGTTAGGGAAAAACACGACCCATTTAAAGGATTTTTCTTCGTGGTAACCTTCTTTTTAAAATATATACATATGGTAACCCTCTACTCTTGTACGAGTAGTATTTAAAAATAGGACCCTTAAATTTACTTTCGTCAATTTCGTTTGTAAAGGGGTAAGTGGGCATTTAAAAATAGTTTTTGTACATTGTTTTTTCTCTTTTCTTCACTCAATTTGCATCCAAAATTTAAAATGAGCATTTAAAATGGCTAATCGAGGGATTAAATTTTTAAACTTACATTTTTGTAGAGTAGAATTACCGTAAAGAAATACAGAAACATAAGTAACCCTCGTAGAAAATTCATAATGTACTCTAACAAAATCACTTCATTACTTAATCATCGTTTAATTAATTATTTAACGGACAAATTTATTGTAAGTAAAGTTAAGAGTAATGTCGTAGAGTATTAAGACAGTAAATGGTTACTGCATGTGTTGTTAAGAAAGTAGAGGGTTATCGCACGTGTTTTTTTAAAAAGGAGTTTTATCATGTAGAATTTCCAAAAACATGAGGTTACCACGTAGAAAAAACCCTAATTTAAAATACAAATCGATTCGACCTAGTTAAAGACTCGACCCGAGCTTGGTTACCCCATGTTGGCTCAATCCAATGTAGTATTTTAGATACCGAAATTTTATATTTTGATGATTGTTGTAAAAGAGAGAGATTAATACTCCCTCATATCCAAACAAAGCTTTACACTTATTTTTTTTTGGTAAAATGTGATATATAAATATATCAAAAGAATTCAGATAATTACATCAAGAGCCAGTTTAACACAATACATCAATACCTACTTAAGAGCCTATCAGACCCCAAAGTTTTTTTCAGTTCTCATCCGACCTACTTTTCATACTTTCTAACACAATACATGTTCTTTTCTTGAATTATGCCTTGAGTACTTCAGCTGTCCTCTCTGCTCTCAAAACCTGCAACTTCAGTCTAGCTTCATTCTTCTGTTGCCAAATGAAATAATAGCAAGCCGTCCACACCAAGGTATGCATTTTGTGCTTTGCAGACATTAAATAGGTCTGACCTGTGATCATATGCACCTCGACTTTAAATCTGCTCCATTTCTCAACAACTTTTATCATCTTCCTGTTGTACTGGCACTCAAAGAACAGATGATCGAGAGTTTCACGCTCTCTCTCTCACACAGACAGCACATCTGATCTGTATAGCATCCTATATCAAACAGTTTTTGTCTACGGTTCAGCCCATTCTGCATAGTAAGCCAGGTAATGAAGGAGTGCTTAGGGACGTTCCATCCATTCCAGATGAACTGGTGTCAATCATGTACTGGATGAGAGCCCCTCAGCCACTGATATCCCTCCTTAATAGTGTACTTTGTAGACCTTCCTTGTCAGGTTCCTTCAGGGAAACATGGTTTCGTTTTTTCTTTCACCTTACATATGTTTTTCCAAACCCATGAAGCTGATATTGGAGGATTATAATCCCCCCCAATCCTGTCCTTAAGATATATACTATTAACCCATTTGATCCAAAGCCTGTCAGCATTCCGATACAACCAGGCCACCAGTCTTGTGACTGCAACAATGTTCAACAGACCCGCCTTCTTTATTCCCAACCCATCTTCTTTGGCATAGTCACTGTATCCCAGGCTACAAGGGGAACTCTCATGTAATCAGCAGTTCCATCCCACAAGTAGTTTCTACATATAGCCTCTATCCTTTTAATAACACCCTTTGGTATGATGAAAATACTAGCCCAATAAGAGTGAAGAGTATTAAGGATGGAGTTGATTATAGTTAGTCTACCAGCATATGAAAACTTTCTAGCCCCAATACTTCTGATTCTGTTAACCATCCTTTCAATGAGCATGGTACATTCTTTCTTAGTGAGTCTTCCAGCCTGGATTGGGACCCCTGGGTATCTGAAAAGAATAGAGCCTTCCACAAACCCAGTGACCTGCTTGATATCATCCTTCAGTTGGGCAGTGACACCATTAAAAAATACCTCAGATTTAGAGCTGTTCATTTGAAAACCTGAAGCCTTGGAAAAGGATGCAAAAGCTCTTGTGAGGAGCATTATGGAGGATGCATTTCCTTTACAAAACATTAGCAGATCATCTGCAAACATCAGGTGAGTGAGCTTCAAACCTTTGCAGAGGGGATGGTACTCAAATGGCCATCTATCAGTAGCATAGACTATCATCCTTGTTAAATAGCCCATACATAAGGTAAAGAGCAAGAGGGAGATGGGATCCCCTTGTCTTAAACCCCTTTTTCCCTTTAAATTACCCAAAGCTAGCTCCACTCATATTTGAGATAAAGATGTTATAGTCACAAAGACCATAATCTTCTGAATGAAGTCAGAAGGAAAGCATAAACTCTCCAACATCTGCTCCAGAAACACCCATTTAATTGAATCATATGCTTTTTGTAGATCAATCTTGAAAAGACATCTTTGAGCTATGGATGATCAATTGTACAGCTGCACTATATCTTGGCATATAAGAACATTCTCAATTATAGACCTACCCTGGACAAAGGCACTTTGGTTTTCTTCTACCAGATTAGGAAGAATACTTGCAAGCATGTGTTACATAAAAGCTTGGAGGTGACCTTATATATCATGTTGCAACAGGCTATTGGCCTAAACTGTTTTACTGAAGATGGTCTATCACACTTAGGAATTAGACTGAGCGTGGTAGCATTAACCTGATTTAGCAGCTTGTTATTGGCAAAGAACTCATGGATAACATCACATATATCCTGACCAACAATTTCCCAACTATCCTTTAAAAAGGAACTAGAGAATCCATCAGGCCCAAGTGCTTTTTCAGTTGGTGTACTGAAGAATACCTTCTTTATTTCATCATTTGTAACAGGTCTGGCAAGGATAGCCTTGTGTTCCTCCGAGCAGACTCTTCCTTTAGCTATAACTTGAGCTCTTACAGGATCAGTTGGCTTGCTAGATCCCATCAGTTCTTCATAATATTCAATAAAAGCATTTTGAATGCCTTGCTGATCAGCCCATAATCTTTCATTTTTGTCCTCTATTTGCACCACCTTGTTCTTACTATACTTCTTCTTGAGAATTCCATGGAAGTAGGCAGTGTTACTATCTTCATCATGTGCCCATTTCAGGTTAGCCTTTTCGCTGAGGAAGCTATTTCTCACCGCTACCTGCTCCTTTAATAAAGCTCCGGTGTCAATTTCAGCTTGAATTATAGCAGCATTAGTTGGGTCCAATATCAGCTGGTTTTGAATTTTTCTCAATTTCAAGTCACTCTGTTCTGTCTGACATTCAATGTCAGCAAACCCATCTCTGTTGAGCTGTTTAAGGGGCCTTTTAAGGTCTTTTAATTTCTTCACCACCGTGAACATCTTAACTCCCATAAACCGCTTACTCCAATTTTCAGACACCACTTTCTTGAAATTTTGAGCTTTACTCCACATGGTAAAATATCTAAACACACTCCCTTTATCATGTCTCATGTTAATATCATACACAACACATGGACATTGATCAAATAGGCCAGCAGGGGGAAAATGAGCAATCATATTAGGATAAAACTGCATTCACTCCACATTAATAAGAACTCGATCTATTCTGCTGAAAATTCTCGAACTTGGCTCTTGTTTGTTAGTCCAAGTGTAATAAGCTCTAGTTGACACAATATCAGTCAGATCACACTTGGCTAAACATTCAATAAACTCATCCATGTCCCCTTGCTTGGTATTCCCCCCTAATCTCTCCTAGGGGTTAATCACAGTATTAAAGTCACCAGCCACAACCCAAGGGCCATCTATCTGAGCATTATACCGAGTCAAGTCAGCCCATAAACTTTGCCTATCCTTTCTCTCATTAAATGCATAGACCATTGTACAAAAAAACTACTGCTGAGTAGTCCTGTCCACAACCTTAGTGTGAATGTATTATGTACAATCCAAAATTTGAATATTGAACAGTTCCGGTCTCCAAATGATCTAGACTCTCCCACCTCTATGTAAAGAAGTGTTAGTTGTAACACTCCAACCATCAAGCATAGAGGTAACTACATGACTGAAATTTATTGAACTTACTTTAGTCTCCATAAGGCCAAACAAACCTATATTATTATTCTGAGCAAATAGAAGTATACTATGCTATTTATATACATTATTCATTCCACGAAAATTCCAAAAACCTATATTACGCATTAATAATAGGTGGAGGAGTATCAACATTACCAACATCTACATTAGCTGCTTCTGACTTTTCAATCAGACCAGCACCAACATCAGATGTTCCAACCTTCTCTACCACATCCTTATAAGAATTCAGCACACCAGTGCTAGGATGCCTGACAATACTTAACCTCTGGATAGGGTAGTCTAGGGAGTCCACCATCTAAGTAGTTTGAGGTATCACCACATCTTTTACTAGTATTTCGTAACAGGAACCCAATGCGGTATCTTTTTCTGTTTACCACTTTGAGCAGCACGACACACATTGCTCTCATGCCTAATACCCTTACCGTGAACACAAACAATTGGCTTCCATTCATATTCAATCTTAGGGGATTTAAAAATTAATATCGTTAAAGCCGAAAGTATTAGTTTCATAAATCTATATCGTTCTAAAAAAATTGTATTAGTATGAACTAATATTTTGATATGATGCTATATTTAGTAAAATTTCTAAAAATAGAATTTTCCTAAAATAGAAAGTTTTCTCTTTTGGAATGTGATCATTTTTTCCTTTTTGTTCTCTTATTATTTATAATGATTATATCTTTTGAATATTGATAATGGCTTGTTTTGGAGTTATGGAATAACGACAAGTGTGAGTTTAGAGTAATATAGTCTGAGATGTACATTTTTGTCATCAGCTATAAAGTCGGTGTGCCTATTTGGGGTGCATTTGGTTGTTGAACTGGGCGTAGTTTTGCCCAAGAGAGTGTACGTTTTGACCTTAAGCTAGATATCACTTCGTGTAAGTCGTCGTCAGCGGAACTAGACATATTTGTTGTCTAGGAGGGGTATGCACTACTTAAACCAGGACCTCGCTGCACGCAGTCCTGTTATAGTTGAGTTGCCTAGTTAGAGACTGAAGTTTGTTATGAGTTAAGTCTACAGTTCTCGAAGCTAGTTTCCAGTATTATCCTAGTTAAAGTCTAGATTCTACATTACTCCTATCCATAACGCCATTTTGACTATTTTATTATTATCAATATAATTTGGTTGCAGGTTGGCAAATGTTTATATATGTTTTCTCCGGAAAACTCATTTTTATTTTTATTGCTTCGATACGTGAAGTTTTCACGGAAAGATTATTTTTATGAATAATGTTTACTATTTTCCATTTTTACTATTTTTCTATAATAGTAATTACAGTTTTAAAATTCTGTTATGCGGCTAGGTGAACGTTGACGTTGCTCCCCACTGATTGTGGCTGTTATGTTTTTAACATGACAGGTATATGTGTTTCCCTTTTGGTGGGCTAGCGAGCAGTTATGGATCCTGCTTCTTTTAATAAGACCACTGTATTATGGATTGTTAAAACCCTTTTTATGAATTTTATTTTATTTTTATTTTGTAGCCATTTTTATTTTAATGGTTCATGTATTGACTTACCATTTTATTTAGTCAAGACATAGTTACAGTGTGTTTTAATCCCACGTCTTCAGTGTTCCCGCCACTGTATTGCGTTAGAATTTCTAGGCGATTACAATGATCCGTCGGTTTTGAAGTTGAGGATCGCTTTTGTACCAGAGTTTTACTTGGGTGTCATTGGTTTCGATGTTGTGGATCTAAGCTGGTTGTTCGTTCGCTCCTGTCCACACAGATAGGTATGGAGAAGAGGTTATCGGGCATGTTTATTAGTGAGGCTAGTTTGGATAGTGCATCCGCAAATTGGTTTTCCTCACGCGGGATGTGTACAAAGCTGATTTCGGTGAACTCTTGGAAAACTGTTTCGACTACTAGAGATGAATCTCTGTGGACCCTAAGGTTCTTAATCCCTAGTGTTACTATGGCTCGTAGCTCTATTAGGTAGGCCTCATATTCGGCCGGGTTGTTGGTTACCGAAAAGTATAGTTTTACGGATATGGGTGTATGGTCACCTTGCGGGGATATTAATAGGATTTCTACACCATAGCCCCTCATGCTCGAGGCGCCATCGAAGTATAGATCCCACGACTCACCGTCGGCGAATAGGATGTCCTCATCAGGAAAGGACCATGTGTCAGTTGAGTGTGTTTCCTCTATTGGGTTTTCTGCTAGGATGTCGGTTACAACCTTGATGACCTTAAGGGGTGTATTTGTTAGGTCGAATTCTTCGAGTGTTAGCATGATTTATATTGCGGTCTTGATGCACGTCAGATTGTCGCCTATCTAACACGATCAAACAATATTTATAAACTCGACAAACTAACTACGTAGTAGCGGTAAGTCGGGATCGATCCTCAGGGACGGTCTAGGTAAAGTCGGTCAAGTCAAAGTAAAAAAGTGTTCGGAGTCTATTTTTGGGGTTTTCTGGGTTGAGTCTACACTAGGCTACACTAAAAAGATATAAACTACGAGAAGCTGATCTAATAAGAAAGGGGTGTTAGGGGGAGTCGGGAATCGTAAATCGGGTCCTATGAGTCTCGGAATCGGGTTTTAGTCACAATGTCGATAAGGGAGAATGCCACCTTTCGGTTTCTTCACCCAACCCACCTATACCCGCTTTCGCGGCGAAAGGGTAAGTCTCAAGTCAAGGTAACTCCTACCCCGAGTTTCCCCATATTGATAGGAGTGAATCAAGGTCGATTTAGCCATACGCTCTAAGTCAACAAAGACACAAAAACTCAAACTTGATAAATCAACAAGCAAATAACCCACCAACATCCCTCAATTCAAATTACCCAAGATCTTCCTCCCTTAACCCCTAACAAGAAATCTACTCACTATTCATAATGAAAACTAATAAAACAATAACCAAGAAGGAAACAACTAAAACATGCCTAATAATTAAATCTAGAGAAAAACAATAACTAAATTAAATCTAGACGAGAGATTAAATCTAGAACAAAATTAAATCTAATTAGAGATTAGGGAGAGGAAGAGAAATATACCGACTATGGAGGAAAACGATAATAATAATAATAAAATAAGGAGAAGCTTGATGAAGATGACAATGGATTTGTCACTAATCCTTTGAAAATCTCCAAAATAACTTCAATAAAAACTTGAATATAATAAAGATGGAGTCTTTACACTAATTAATAAGGAAACTAATTAGATTTAAATAGGTGGAGATTTTTGGATTGTCACCCTCCAAAAATCCCCTGCTAATTAATCTACTAATAAGCTAATAATAATCTACTACTAATCTACTAATAATCTACTAATTTTAATGGCTTAGGTAGTGTTGTGGTGGAGTAGTGGAATGGTGCCTCCTCCTCAAATGAGAAGTTACATATATATAGAGAGGAGAGAAAGGAGGGGTCTTCGAAAAACCTAAGTAAACCCAAGGCCCAATAAAGTGGTAGCCCAAATGCCCATCACCTAAACTTCACCCTATCATTCCCATCCGGTGAAATTTTGCCCTTCGGTTTTGCATAATTCACCACCGGGCAAAACTTTGCCCCGCGGTTTTCTCGATTTCGCCCGATCATCTTCATAAGGTGACAACTCACTCGACACCTCGCCTTTACTCATCCCAATTCGATTATAATCTCGACCCAAGTTAAATCTCACCCGTCCACACATCAATTCTCGATTAGATCTCACCCGTCCACACATCAACAACTTAACTCACCCCAACCATTTCAATTCAATAACTCCGAGTCTCGTTCAAAAGACGGTTTCTAATCCTCGAACTCCGGATCCGGGTTGAACTGGGTCGACACCGGCGAAAGTCGTCGGAAAACAGAAGAAGACAGAGTTGAGGGCTGTCGACGATACTGTTGTTGTTGTCGGCGGTTGAAGCTGCTTCCGCGCGCGTGGTTGTTGCCGTCGCCGGAATCTGGAGCTGCCGCTGCTCTGTTGCTGTGTTCGATGTGGGGCTGCCGGCGAGCGTCGGCTCGCCTGAGAGCAGAGAAGATGGCGCAAGGAAGGAGCTTCCGCGCGACGCTGCTGGGTTCGCCGGCGCTGCTGCTGTCTGCTTCATGAAGAGGCTGTCGTCGGATCTGGGCTGGTGGTCAGTGGTGGAGGTCGAAGGTGGTGGTTGGAGGTGAAGGAGGTGGTCGGGTATGGGAGTATGGTTATGGTGGTGGATGGAGCGTGGTTGTGGGTGGTGTTCGCCGGTGCTGCTGGAGCTCAGGCGAGGTCGGCCGATGGTGTGGGTTGAGTAGGAGGTTGTGGTGGTTGGCTATGGTGGTTAGTGGAGTAAGGTTGAAGATGGGTCAAGGGTGGTGATGATGGTGGTGGTTCAATGGAGGGAGGTTGTGTATGGAGGGGAGATTTGAGTTTGGGTTAAGGGTCAAGGTCAAAGTCGGTTTGACCTTGACTAGGGTATGGGTTAGTTTGAATTGATTTGGGTTATTGGGTTGGTTTGGGTGAATGGGTTGGTGGATTTGGGTAATGGGTCATGGTCAAGGTCAAGTTGACCTTGACTTGGATGATTGAGTTGGGTTGTTAGTGTAAATGGGCTAAGTTGGGAGTTGGGTTGATTTGGGTGATATTTGAGATGAGTGGATGGTTAAGTGTGAGGTGAATGGGTGATTATATGCTCAAAGGTCGGGTTTGACTTAGGGTTTGACTCGATCTCTTGACTTGGCTCCTCTCGCTTCAATTCGCCTCTTTATTCACGAACACGTACCTAAAAGAGAAAAACACACAAAAGCAGTACGAAATTCTACGAAAAAGACGATAAATTCGAAAAAAACAAATTCAAAATAGAAAATACGAAATATAGTCAAAAATGAGTTATATTGACGTTAAAGCACACAAAATCGAGTCAAATACGAGTGAAAATAGGGGGTAAAACGGTCTAAATTTGCGTGTTATCAGGAGGTAAAATGGATTGTTGGTCGATGTCCTTATGCTTTAAGGTTTGTTTGATTGCTTATCCGTAAATGGCATAGTATTGAGTCGTAAGCGAAGAGTGTATGTTTTAAATCAAGCAATTGTCGAGGCACATAGTAAGAAAAAGAAGAGTTTATTTCTTTTATTGATGGAATTGCAAGACAGCATGTTTAGATAGGACATCGAGAGGTAGGGACAAGCCCCTGTATATAACACTTCGGCCCAAACTAGGAACGAAAATATTAGTCTCGGTAGCTCACCAGGCTATGTACTTGTCCCACAGACCAACACGAGTCTTTTCCAGCGCATTTTCTCCTCACTCATGCGCATCCCGGAAACCTTCCCAGGAGGTCACCCATCCTAAGACTACTCCCAGCCAAGTACGCTTAACTGCGGAGTTCTTATCATGGGTAAACCAGAAAAGAAAGTACACTTTGTTTATATGAGTAGTATTTCAAATCTCTTTAAGCAAAGCTTATAAATAGGACATCTTCAATCAACATGGGGTATTTCACCGTACCCCCGACTTACAAAAAGAGAAAAAAATTATTGTATTATTAAGTCTTGACCTTAAGACGAGCGAGAATTCGACTTGAACAAGGTCCACGTGCCTTAGATATTTAGACTACCCTTGGGAAAAGCACCTTCATAGCACCATCTGACTTTGTTTTTGCATACTCGTTGGTGGTGACTACCATGGAAGTTGCGACCTTCCTATTGGCGTCCTCGAGGGTGAGGCACATGGTGCGTGGCTTCACAGGAGGAAAGGTCCCAGCATTCACTAAGTCATGGATGCCGTGCTTCTGGCGGAAGCAATCCTCCGTGTCCCTACCCCGATGGTACAAGCAATAAGCCTTGGGATCCTAGCTCGCATCTCGGGCCTCGATGGGCGGATCCGGGGTAGGAGCTAACTGCGATATCTGCCAATCATCGTTGGCAGTTTTGAGTGCCTCGGCGTAGGATATCCCTAAACCCGCGAGGCTTCTAAAAGGGCTCCCTCCGTGGACCGGGATGAACCGGGCTGGCTTGAGCCTTCTTTTCTCCTCGGGGACGTCGGGAGTTGGTGGTGCCACGGGAGATTGATGGGGTTTCACATCTATCTTCTGGGGGTAGCATTTTGTCGAGCCATTGTTCGTCTTGTCAAAGGTTCCCTCCAGCCTACCTAGTTGGATCAGGATGTTGTCATGTTAGGTCAACATTTGTGTCATGGTGGCCTGGAGTTTTCGAATGAGGCCTAGTATGGAACTGATTTGATTATTGTCACCGTCACTACTGGTTGAAAACATTTCGGAGGATGGATCTACGGAACAGTACCAGAGATGAGAACGAACCCACCGGATGACGTAAGAGACTTGAGGAATGCTCGTAGGTAAGCGACAAGGAAGTGAGACCCTTGATTCACGCGTGTTAGCGGTCATCGAGTTTGGGGACTATGTGCTTTTAGACATTTGTTGTATTTGGCGAGACGCCTAATGGACTCGAAACTCTAGAGCGAGATGATTTGACACAAATCTCGGGGTGAGATTTAGAGAAGACTCTCAAGATGAGGTGACCCAAGATGTAAAACCTTGGAGGGAGGTGATATTAGCAATTAGCACAGACAGTTAATCACACAGTTGTACGACGTAAGGAGTTGATCTCGATCTCAGCTCGGAATCAAAGGATTTCGATGTTCTCGAAAATGGATAGATTTGAAAAGCGAGTTTTAGAAAGTGGGAGTTTTGAAATCAACATTACGACGGTTAAGTAACATCGTTTTGATATGTCGGAAAGTGTTGCCATGTGAGCATCAAGAGTTCGTGAGTTGAAAAAATGACGATAATAACGGCGTGAAGTTGTGTTTTTGCAAAAAGACGGTGTAGAAGAACCGGTTTGAAGAGATGCATAAATTGTGGGGGTTGCGTTGTTATCGAGACTTCTATTGGTTAGGAGTTCGATGTTCGCGATGTAAAAAGTGTTTTTGAGAAAACATGTTGATCATGATGGTGTTTTGAAAGTGTAGCTAAATTCACGTTATGAGAATTTAGGTGGTGGTAGCGGTGCTTTTGAAAGGAAGAGTGCAGCCGTGTAAATAAACCTTGATTCTATTGATTGAAATTTTGGTGATAGTAACAATATGTGAAAAGATTTTGTGGACGGAGAATGTAAACGTGTTAGATACCTTGATCCCATTGATTGGAATTTTGGCGATAGTAACGACATGTGTAAAAGTGTTTTGAAAAGGGGAAATGTAACCGTGTTAGGTGCCTTAATCCCATTGATTGGGATTTTGGTGATAGTAACGGTATGATAATATTTTTGAACATGGGGAGTTTTGATTTGGCCGCGTAATGACACTGAAACGGGTTTTGAAAAATGACGAGTGTGGATTTGGCCAGAGTAACGATGTTAAAACGAGTTTGAAAATAATGGGTGAATTTGGCCGGAGTAACAGCGCTAAAACGGGTTTTGAAAACGGTGAGTGTGAACTTAGCCGGAGTAATGGTTCTAAAACGGGTTTTAAAAATGGTGAGTGTGAACTTGGCTGGAGTAACGCCGCTAAAGGCGGTTTTCTTTAAACGACTTTTTCAAAAACGGAGTTTGGGTGTAGTTGAATATGATGTCGTGGTTTAATCCGAAATTTAATGCTTTATTCGGGTTGTCACAACACGCTATACATAACTAAGCAAGCATACACTCATGCAGGATGCAGACGCGGGTAGGCTAGGGTAGGCTACCGCCCACGAAAAGTCATCGCTTCGGCCGGGACGTGTCACCCTGAGTGAGGATTAGCGTTGCCATGTTCCACTCGGAGGTTATCGCTTAGCATATTCATGGAATGCGTGACTACCTTGGACAGTCGGAATGTCAATCGGGGGTCTCCTCACGGGTCCGGTTCGAGAACCTTACCGTAAGAAGGTCGATTGGTCCTAAATCGGTTAGGGTGAACTTTTTAGGCCCAAAAACCTGTAGTGACCACAAAAGGAACTAGGAAATGGCGGCTTCACCGACCTCGTTCGAGTTACATCACCGCTGGAAATATGTTTCCATTTCCCCAGCAGAGTCGCCAAACTGTGGACATGGGGATACTCGAAAACCATTCAAGTCAAATTTCATCCTTAGTCGGCTCAAAGCTGGGTGACATGAGGACCTAAAGATAGAGACTTGTACCCTTAAGCATTCCATGTCTAGAATGACTCTTATTCCCAATGATTTCGGACATCCGGAAACCGTAGATTATGAGTAAGAGGCGAGGGTATGTATTGGGAAGCCAACTCCGATAGACATCAACACCCAATCCCGCCCACACGTAGCGGCCTCTACTAATCAATCGGTGGGCTGATAACTTCGTTCCAATTGTAGTGTAAATGCGGTAACATCCGTTGTTTTAACCTTATGCCTTTGCTATGCTGGTTGTTTTAGGGACAAGTAAGTTTGTCGTCGAAGTAAGGGATTTTACATTCTTTGCATGCGATTTGACCTGACAAGCAGGCCATGAAAAGATGCATGTAGGAGAGTAGAGAGTACTAGATAGTATTCGTATTAGCAAATCAATGTTAACGTGATAATACAGATATTAGTCATCTCTTGTGGTATACCTTACCAGGTATTCTGCTTAAAGTGCATCAGTTCGGTATTAATAAGGATGCGTCGAGTCACATGTGAGGTGTGAGCATCGAGATTAATACGGGACAAGACCAGTGCTCATTTTGTTTAAGATTAGTTTGTTTACGTTTTGACTTTCGTATTAGATGATTTAGCATGCGATTATGGTCATAAAAGCGGTAAATCATACGAAAGCGGTAAAATATGAAATATAAGTAAATCACATTGTATGAGGAGTTGCACCCTCAGAATGTACACTAAATGAAGTACGATGTGTAGACGATCAAGAATGGATCTCATAACGACTACTCGGATTCAATTTAGGTATTTTAGTACTTGAGGTTGAAGTTGTGGACGTTACGTATGTTATACGAGTTGTTCTTGAATGGGCCGAACAGGAGTAAGGCATGTACACCACTTGGAGTGCAAGTGATGGACGCGTCGTGGAATTAGTATCCACATAGGTCGGACTCAGCGTTATCGAAGTGCATAATTAAAGTGCGATATGTAAAGTTTGGTTTAGACGACAAGCTAGTGAACTAATCGTTAAAGTAACAGCTACAATGTGTCGCTGTAACACACTAATCGTTAAAGTATTTTGATTAATCCATGTCACGCAAGATGACGATTGTTGAATATGACGATTGAAAATTATGAAGAGTAAATAATTATGAAGATGAAGAGGAAGGATTTTGAATTTTGATTATTTATGAGGATATTGGGGTTTTTGTGCGTGAGTGAGAGAAAATTTGAGGAGAGAGGTTAATAGTTATTATTTGGTAGAGGAAAATAAGGAGTTTTGATCAGTAGTTGGAGAGAATTAAGAGAAGAGAGAGAAATTTAATATATTTTTACCAAATATGTTAGTTATTTCCTTTATTGCTCAAATCAATCACCACCATCCATCTTCCTCTAGATCAATGGATGTAATTGGGACTTATGGACTCAAAAATGAAAACAGGACTCACTTGATCCTTCGCCCCCTGCTCTCTCTGTCTCTCTCTCTCTCTCTCTCTCTCTCTCTCTCTCTCTATCTATCTATATATATATATATATATATATATGGATCAACAATCCATTGGGGTTACTATAATTTTGTGTGATATTATACTCTAACATATATACCTTACCGTAAAAGATAATAATCAACCATTTTATGATAATCCACCGCGTGCTTGTGGTCGTCGATCACAAAATGCTCGCACGTCCGAGGAACCGTTGGATGGTCTTGCACCTCCCGCACAAAATGTGTTAAGACCAGACCGTTTGACCTTAAAAGTGAACCTAGTATCGAAAAACCATGTCCGGAATGCCTCCCCGGACCTTCTCATGTCATGCATGTAAAAAAATAGAAACAAGGAACCTGATGCCGTTGGCGGTGGCAAGCATCACCAAACTTAAAAAAATTATAATCTTCATCGTCTTCCTACATGCATATGTACTTGTATATTTTGTACAATCAAACGTATTGTTAGATTTGTTTTTTTAAAAAAAAGGGTTTGTAAATGTATTGGTTTATTGTAGTGTAGTAATAATGAAGGAATACCAATTTTTTTTAAAAGAGGGAGGAAGAAGATAGAGATTGCGTAACGTTCAGAATTCAGACTGACATTAAAAAAATGTGAAAGGAGATTAGACAATATAAACACGTGTCACACATGCAGATATTTAAAAAATAAAATAAAAAATAAAAAATGGAGAACGTAGGTGTGGACGTCCGTCCGCAGCGCCCGGCGCGGGATCGACCCGATTTTTCAACGTGTGGCGGCGGCCACCCACGCGGCCCCCTCCCTGCCGGGGGCCGGTCCGATCTCGCGTACGGGGCGAAGTGTCGGACCTCGATTTGGATGACGATCCGGACTTGTACTAGACGGGTGGGGGCACCCGTGTTTCCGTTTGGGAATCGATCGAGTCGTGGTTGTAAATGTTTAAAGGCCGATTTGTTTGGTAAGGCAACCTTTTTAGTGAACTGAAGTTGTTGCCAATTTGTGGAGTCGCCACCGAGTCAATTATGGGGACTCGGAAACCGTTCAAGTCAACTTTGATCCATTGCCGGCTCAAAGTTGAGGGGCACATGACCTAAAGATAAAGACTTGTACCATTAAGCACTCCATGCCTGGAATGACTCTCATTGCCAATGGTTTCGGACATCCGAAAATCGTCGATTCTGAGTAAGGGGTGAGGGTACGTATTGGGAAGCCAACCGATAGATGTCAACACCTAATCCCGCCGGCACTATAGCGGCCTCTACTAATCAATCGATGGGCTGATATCCTAGTTCTTTTGTTGTGGTGGAAATTCTGTAACATCCGTTGTTTTAACCCTATTCCTTTTGCTACGTCGGTTTTTTAAGGACAAGTAAGTTTCGTAGTCAAAGTAGTTGTGTTTAGATTCTTTGCATGCGATTTCACGTGACAAGCAGGCCATGAAAAGATGCATGTAGGAGAGTAGAGAGTACTAGTATTATATGTATTAACAAATAAGTTTTAACGCGATAATACGGATATTAGTCATTCTCGTGGTATACCTTACCTGGTATTCTGCTTAAGATGCGTCGGTTCGGCATTAGTAGAGATGCGTCGAACCTAATAAGGCGAGCACCGGGACTAATACGGAACCCGACCATCACTTTGTTCAATTTTAGTTGTTTTACATTTTGAATTTTGTGTTAGGTGATTTAGCATGCGATTATAAGGTCATAAAAGTAATAAATCATACGAAAAACAGTAAACGCGAATGTAAGTAAATCACATAGTGAGGAGTTGCATCCTCGGAGTATACACTAAACGGGACACGATGCATAAATAGTTTGAGAGCAGATCTCGAAATTACTCGGGTCTATTTAGTGTGTTTTAGTGTTTATGGTTGAAGTTGGGACGTTACGTATTTTAGTAGATGCTTGCGGTCCTAGCATCCGCATCTAATGTTGTCGTAGTGCATAATAAAGGAAAGTGCGAGAATGAAAAGTTTTGTTTAGATGGCAACCTAGTGACGATACGACTTCAATAGGCGGATCCTCCTAGCTTGACCAGTGACTCCGGCAGAGCCCCGTTACCGTTGACCCTTCATGCGGCTACTCCGGTAGAGCTTCCTTGCTATGGACCGATTCTGCGGCTAATCCGGCAGAACTTCGTAACTAGACTCGAGCTAGTCAAACACAGGCACCTCGGTATCGAGTATGTCGGTTTTTTATCGGAACTACGATCGAGTGGATCGTTTGCCTCGGGTGTCGGAGTGCGAGCCCTTAGCGAGAGTATAGAGGGGGAAGAGAAGAATGAGAATTGTGTCGAATGAATGAGGTGAAAGGGGGGTATTTATAGGTGTTTTCGGCCCTCGTCACCCATATAGGCGCCTGAGCTGAGGCACACCAAAATTTAGGCGCCAGGGCTTAGGCGCGGGGAGACCAAGATGCGTGGGGTGGGGCGGTTGGGATTTTGAGGATACGACTTTGATACTTTCCAAAACCGAGAGGGAGGAGTGTGATACTTAGCTTGGAGCCTAAGAATTCCCGCGGCTTAACCTAGCGCCGTGGGTTTAGTGGGCCTCGGGTATGCATCCCGAGGTTCGCTTGGCGCGGTGCTGACTGGGTTCGAGTTTCGGGACCAACTCGGGGTCCCGGTGTTAGAATTGATCTAACGACATGACTAAGGATGCTATCATGTTAGTTTAATTTGCCCGAGTAATTTATTTGATCCGTTCTATAGAAAAACTACCTAAAACACCGCGAACCCGCGTCGCGTTGTAGTCCTATCGTCATCGGGTGTTTGTTGGGCACTTTTGCAGCCACCAGGTCCAAATCTAGGTGTCTACAGAAGCCCCCACTTTGACTGAGGCTTGGACAAGGCGAAAGTCAAAGTATAGCCGCCCAGGTCAATCGAAGATTACGGCCTGGTGGCTGTCCGGTCGGGTCGTTTTGAGTCCTTTAGACTGCGTGTTGAGGCTCGCCAGCCATAGCTTAAAAATCATACCTGACGTCTTCGCTTGCGGTTGATTGCTTGGGCCCGGGCCGTTGCTTGTCATTTCGTTCTTGATTCTTTGTGCGCGCGCGCTTTGTCTTCTTCGGTTTATTCAAAAGTTTGTTTAATTTTAAGTGTTTGTGACGCGTTGAGCGTAAGTGTAATGGATGTTCACATGTGTTGGCTTTTATTTGAGCAAACATTTTTAGGATGCTTGTGAACCCTTGATGACATAAAACGTTCGATGGCGTCAGTCTCCACTCTAACGGTCGTCCTTGGGATGCTTGTGACCCCTAGGACAAAACGAAACAAGATAAACTACTCGAGGGCGTCGATCTCCACTCGGGTAGCTTACTTTGGGGATGCTCTGACCCCTAGGACAAAATAAACCATAATAAACTGCTCAAGGGCGTCAGTCTCCACTTGAGCAGTTGTCTTCGGGGATGCTCTGACCCATAGGACAAAATCGATGTTGTAAACTACTTGAGGGCGTTAGTCTCCACTTGAGCAGTTGTCTTCGGGGATGCTCTGACCCCCAGGACAAAATTGCTGTTGTAAACTACTCGAGGGCGTCAGTCTCCACTCGAGCATCTGTCTTCGGGGATTCTCTGACCCCTAGGACAAAATTGCTGTTGTAAACTACTCAAGGGCGTCAGTCTCCACTCGAGCAGCTGTCTTCGGGGATGCTCTGACCCCTAGGACGAAATTGCTGTTGCCGTGCCTCTGGGATACTAACGTCCCTCGGGCAAAATTGCCGTTGCTGTGCCTCCGGGATACTAACGTCCCTCGGGCAAAATTGCTGTGCCTCCAGGATACTAACGTCCCTTGGGCAAAATTGCTGTTGTTGTGCCTCCGGGATACTAACGTCCCTCGGGAAAAATTGATGCGCCTTCGGGATACTAATGTCCCTCGGGCAAAATTGTTGTGCCTCCGGGATACTAACGTCCCTCGGGCAAAACTGCTGTGCCTTCGGGATACTAACGTCCCTCGGGCAAAATTGTCGTTCCTGTTTATTTATTCGTTTTAGTTAAATTTTGTTTTGCGGGTTTGTCTTATCTTGTTTGGGTTTGCTTTTGCTCGCTCTTGGTTTGTTGTGTATTTGAGTTTGCTCAAAGTTTGTTTTTGTTTAGTTCAAATTGCCTTATTATGCATTCGAGGGCAGCGTTTAGGTTAAGTGTGCGTGTTTTATTATCGAGAGTGCGTTATTGATGTTGATTAGTAATTGCTCCGTTATTGTTATTTTGCTTGTCTTAAAGGTGCGTGCTTTACGCGCATACGTCTGTGCCCTAATACTCAAGCGCCTAGTCCCCAGCGTGGTAGGACTCGGGCGCGTAACTTGGGGCGGTCGGGTTTCTGCGGATCGGGTCTGCTTAAGTAATCGAAAATTGGGGCGCTCGTTTCATCCAACACAAAACTCGAACGCATCGTCCCCTTTGCCCCAAAATCGACTTCTCGACTCTTCTTACCAAATTTCGTCTCGATTTCCGCTATTTACGACAATGTCGACTCCGGGTAAGTGTTCTTTGCTTGTTTATTGTCGGTTTTGCTTGATTTAATTGATTATGAGTTGGTTTTGTTGAAAACCCTAGAAAATCGATTTGGGCGTTTCTGATTCACTAAGTTTCGATGCTTGTGCTTAATCTTATTGTTAAATTAAGGTTGATTAGAGCTTGTTGAAGTCGTTATAAGCTTGATAAGGGTTTTCGAGGTGCGACAATGGCTTGCTATGGAAATGTGTTTGGAATGCTAGGGTTAAGGACCGTTTCCCGATTATTCCCGTAGTTATTTTGCGTAATTTTGCTTAAATATTGTTTGTTAGGACGAGGGTAACTCTCTTGTCGATTCTTATGGGCTAGGATGACCTTTAGGACCCTCCGTAAGGTTTTGTGTGTCTTAAGACGGACCAAAAGGTGTCGTAATGATGTCGGATTTTCCCGAAACTACTTCGATTGTGATCGGGATCAAAAATGGGTGATCAAAAATGGGTGCTAGCGACCTTTTCGGAATTTTGATATCCTTATCCGAAATTTTGACCCTATTTTGACCTCTTTAAGCTGCTTCAGCCTGACCTGAGATGGATAATTTTTATTTTATTTTGTTTGGTTTTACAGCTAGAGATGCTACCGAGTGTCCCGAGGGAACTTCCTTGGTTGGTGCTAGTGAGAAGGTTGTTGGGGCGAGTTCACAGACTCCTCGAGGGATTCGCAGGAGACGACGGAGCACCTCGTCTCAGCGCTGCGACCCCGAGACCATTAATGAGGCGGATTTCGATAGAGTGAAGAAGCGTAAGCTTCCAGAGACAGTGGCTAGGCGGGCTCATGTTGCGGCTCCTGTACCGGAGAATGAGGAGATTTGTTACGAGGATCCCGATTGGGCTCGGGACTGGGATGGTCATCAGCTGATGTTTCACCTTGACCTTCACGTTTCTCACTGTATCGTGCGTGGTCTGGTGAGTGTCCTATTCGTGTTTATTAGTTTGTGTCGTAGATTTGCTCGGGTTAGGTTAGGTTAGGTTTGTTTTGTTTATACTTGTGTTATTTTGGCTTGCAGTCCCCAGGTCCGATGAGGACTTTCTCGGGCTTCACTACATGTCTCGATATCTATTTTCAGAAATTGGCCCCTGCAGCAAAGGAAATTATCGTGAGGACCGCCCTAGCTCCCGTGGTCGAGCAGTGGGTCCGGCTAGTGGGTTGCAAGACTAAGTGCAACCTTATGGTGATTAGTGCGATGATAGATCGCTTCCATGATACTAGCTTCCTCGACCTTCCACATTGCTTTTGGGGAGGTCGGGATGACCCTAGAGGAATTTGGGATGATTACTGGTCTGCCCTGGGGTCCGGACAGGATTAGGTGGGCTGCCGAAGGCCCTAGTCAAGATAGTGATGAGGTGCAGGGCCTCATCGGAGATTGTTTAGAGCATGAGGCATACAGTGCGCTTCATGCTCTAGTGAGCTCGTATATCACCGATCACTTCGAGCGAGTGGCGGTGTTAGAGGGTCGAGATCCCAACACGCTGGAGCAGGATGTCCAGTTGTGGTTGTGGTACTTCCTAGACTCGACCCACTTCTCGGATAAAGGCGAGAGGTTTAGTACTAGGATTTTGCCTTTCCTAGCCGACTTGACTCAGCTAGGACGTTATGATTGGGTGACCGCGGCTTTCGCGAAGATGACTCACTGCCTGCAAGTCATGGTGAGCCCGTTGGTGATAGAGTCGGCTTCAGCTGTGCCCATTGTGGGTCCGGGCCTTATACTGGAGGTTAGTTGCTCTTTTCGCTCCTGGATTTCGAGTTAACTTAGATTTGGTTTGGTGTTGCTAAAGTTGCTTTGGGATTTTGCAGGCTTGGATCTACTCCTATTTCCCTTGTTTGACACCTAAGACGGTGCGGGTGCACCCGAAGAGATTCCTGGCGGGAATCAAGTGGAGGATGGCTCAGCCTAAGAGCACAATCAGCCACTACCCGACGGAGAATACACTGGTTAACAAACTACGCCTCGAGGATGTAAGCTTTCTTGTTATAGCCTATTTTGTTCAATAGCCCCCAAGGTTTGGGATTCATTAGGATGTTGGTTCTGTTTGTGTAGTTTGTGGCCCGCCCTTGGACCGATTATGAGGGCGTGCCCGGGTATGTGACTGCGGAGATAAGGCCTCGGAGTTATAGGATGATGCTCCTTCCTGCGTTGTTTCGCCCGGTTTGGTATTTGGGCGAGCGGTTGGTGCGTCAGTGTCTATATGACGATTTTAGGGTGCCGGTTGATCCTCCCTGGACCATGTTCAGATCACCGACCGCCGCAGAGGTCCTCGAGGATAGGGACGGAGAAGAAGGCGATACACTCTTGGTGCTTGGTGCCTCCTATCTATCTCACGTCACCCGGCGGTTAGCTTGGTATCGCCTCGTGGTAATGTTCTAATTTTGGTTCTAAGGTTTATGTCGCGGTTTATTATTTCTTTGTCCTCTGACTGACCTATTTGTCATTTTCTCAGCTGGCCGATCCGGCCGATGATATCCAGCCCCCAGATTTTCCCCTGACACTGCTTAGGGTGGATGCGGCTGGGATACCCTTCATTGAGCCTCTCCCCCGGTGTTCTGCCGAGGAAATGGATGCCGGGATAGAGTGGCGTGACCGGGTAAATAGGGTGAGTTTTGTCTTTCGTTTTTAATTTGGGTTCTAAGGTTTAGGATTGGTTTGCCTAACTTTCATGGTTTCAAACTCTCAGGTTTCGTCGGCTTGCCATCAGCGGTTGTGGCAGGCCGCCAACAGCTTCCGGGCCTATGCCTCGAGGGTTTCCCGTGATACTTCGGGGCCTCGATCGGTGAGTTTGTATGACTAAGGTGGTTTTCCAGGTTGCTTGCGCGTTTTCCTAATGTTTGAGTGTATTCGCAGGATGTCTTGGATATGGTGGGACTGCTGGAGACTCGGGTGACCGAGCTCGAGGCGAGAGATGTTGAGTCGCAACGGCTCCTGCAGTCTCGGGCTGACGAGATTGCTTTCCTTAAGGAGCAGCTGGCTCGGTCTCGGGGGGAGACCTCTGCGCAGGGTGAGGCTAGGCGTCGGCTTGAGAGGAAGACTGGGTGGGACCAAGGAAGTTGGCGGAATCCCCGAGACAGCTACCCTAGACATGTTGTCGGGGATGGATGGTAGCGCGTCCCCTCTTCTAGACTTGGAGGATCTAGATTTGGTTGATGACATTTGTGAGGTCGTGATGGCCATTGGCGCGGCTTCTAGGGGTCCTCCCTAGCCTCGATTTGTGTATGGATTCATATATTTTGTATGTTCGTTTTAGATTCTTAGTATTTGAATTAGTTTCATTAGTCTTGTTTTTGGCGAATTGTTTCCCTAGATTGACAAGTAATCACTCTTTCGTTCATTTGCTTTGCGATTCGACCTAGTTTAACGCGTGTTTAGCGTTGCACAAGAGTACAAATACCGTTTCTTTCGGATGTTTTGAAATGCGTTAGTTTGAGCCAGGAATAGGATCAGGTAGTACGTCGATTAAAATGTTTTGACTCGAGATGTTAACGTGCTGATGGGAGGGATTTGTCGTGGAATCCCAACCGTCAATAATATAACCGGCTATTCCTACGGTAGATGGGGCAAGTCGGGTCGAATCCACGGGGACGTTAATGTATAGCCTAGACTAGGTCGGCCCAAATACTAGACTAAGTCAACGAGCTAAAATACTATGATAAGGAGGGGAGAAAACTAAGACTAAAACTATGGCTAAGGAGAAAGCAAACAAGGAAAACGGGCTAGGATTAGGTCGGGGTCAAAGGGGTAACGGAATGGTCGAGGGAGAACTAGAGCGAAGGAGGTAGTAGGGTGATCTAGGTTGGTCCGGGCTCTCGCAACTTAGGCCTACCTAGAGGTTCATCCTATAACCCATCTCGGCGACACACATGACAAACGGGGTTCTAGCGCGCTATGGTGGCCTAGGTCGCATCCGGGCTCTCGCTACTTAGACCGACCTAGGGGTCGTCCTCACCGGGCTCTCGCAACTTAGTGAGGGAACCGAACCCACAAACAAACTAACACCCACAAGAGAAAGGCAAGAAAAACAAGCAATCGCAACTACTTAGTCAATCAAGCATTTCAACAAACATGTGATGTGCATCAAACCAAGAGGAAACCCAAATCTTCCACCAACATCTCCAACAAACCCTTAATCACCCAATTAACACCCTAATCACCCTACTAACCCTAGCAAGATACTACTCTAACATAATCAAACTACAACTAACACTAACAAGAGGAATCATCATAAGAAACAACACATACATAAACAAACTCAATCAAACTAACAAGAACAAGAACAAACAATAATAAAGATTCAAACTTGGATTAATAAAACAAGATTAACTACTAATTAAGAACTAATCTACACTAATCTAATCTAATCTAACCTAAAGTAGTCTAGGGTTTAAGGTCTAATGAAGTGCATCTACTTAACATAACAAGGGAAGAGTATATATAGGGTTACAAATGGAAGGGAGAAGAAAAGAACAAGGCGCGGGGTAGCAGTGGCCCGTCTCGGCCGAGACGGGGTGGTCCCGGTCGGGACGAGGTTGGTCCCGGTCGGGACGCCACCTTCCCGATCGGGATGGTCCACAGACAGCATCTTCTCTTTTTGCTCCTTCATCCCGGACGGGATGAGGCCATACCCATCCGGGATGAGCCTTGTAGGCCTCCAATATGAACTTTTTGGTCCCTCCTTGCTTCTCATGGGCTTCCCATCGATTCTCGGGACTCGGGATCGGGTCTCGGAGGCTCGGGATTGGGTCCCAAGGTCTCGGGGTCGACTCCAAGGCATCGAGTGATCGTTCCTTAGTTTCGTTGGCTCCAAAAAGTGTATGCATCGAGTCGGAATCGCTCCAACTCTTCCAAATCGGTAACGGGAACCTGAAAAGAACTAAAGGAAGCATATGAAGCCCCTAAACTGCTCCCAAGGAGCGATTCTACAAGGAAAATGGGACCAAAACACTACAAAATAGGCACTACAAACCACACTTATCACGTGCTTTGACCAAATGTGTTAAGAAATGAGTGTGGTTACTTTGACGTTCAGAACGAGACCGAAGTTAAAATTCGGGCGACTTTTGAAAAAAAGTTAGACCACTTTTATACGTTCATAAAATTGCCTTGTTAGGCTACAGACCTGACTTGACGATAACCGTTAAAAGGCTACAACACGCCTAGCTGGGGTAGCTTATCCCCCTAAAAAAATAAAAAAACGTCTAAGTCTCGTGCGTCCAACGAGTGAACTCGCTTTCCTGTAGCTCTTGCATGGGTAGCTTGGTTTTCGGGACAGGTTTTGGTGGCTTCGGGAGGTCGTTCCCGATGTCCGAGGTGTCATGTGGTGGCCATGGTTATGATGCAGGATCGGAGCTTCTACCTTTGGGTTTGTTTGATATGCCGCCCGCCTGGGTACAGGCGCTTGGGCTATGACTCCTGGGTTCCGAGCCGCCTGGACTCGGGCGCCTGGGCCGGGGCGGTTCGAGCCCGGGTTATGGGAATTTTTGTGGTTTCCTAATTCTTGTGGGATTAGGGATATATATACGGGTTGTGGGTGCTCGTTTTAGACATACTAGGATATCCATAGGGTATAGCACACTTATTTTTAGGGTCATGTCGGGTTTTGGGAATATCCTAACCGAGTGGGCGAGTTCTTTTAAGAAATGTGACCCCGAGGTTAGTTCAAATGATGGTTTGTCAATGGTTGTTGCGCTGAGTCGAGTCAAGGTACAAGATAACTTCTTACGGGCATGTTCTACATTTTGGGACCCGAAATGCCATGTTTTTGCCTTTCCCGGGGGTAAAATTTGTCCTTTGCCCGAAGAGATAGACGCTATAGGTGGGTGGAGCTCGGTTCGCCCTTGTATTCCTCATGAGGATGATGCTTACGTGGAGCGGTTTTACCACTTTTTGGACCTTTCTTCATTAGAGGAGGCTAAAGGTTATTTTGGTAGCGATGGTCTTAACTTAGAGTTGCTTTCTTGGACATTCTCACGGGTTGGCTCTCGTCATGTTACGGCCTTAGCATGTAGGCGTGCTTTTAATATTGCTATTGCTTGCTATTATCTTTTTGAGGATGCGCGGTCACGTGAAGGTTGGGGTAATCCATGTGTTTTGGATGTGGTAGCGGCAATGGAACATAGACGATCACCCTCTTTGCTTATTTTGGGTGAGCTTATTCTGGGTCTTGATGCTAGCGCTCAGTTACAGAGGACACCTTCTCGGGGTTCTAGGATCATCTTACAGGTATTTTTTTTGTTTTTGTTTCCGTGGTTGTGTTTCTTCGTAACCCATTTTTCGTTTCGTTTCCCCCCCTTTTTTTGGTTTCGTTTTTTTGTGTGGTTGTTTTGGTCTGAAGGCGTGATGTTTTATAGTGATTTGTACAGGTTTGATTGCAGAAGCAGCTTGGTTTGGTCGTCCCTCCCCGGTGTTTTAAAGATTATAGTTACAGGGGTTTCACGGGCAGGAAGACGGTGCAGGTGTGGAGCAAAAGTCTTGAGGAAAAGGATTGGCTTTCCTATTTGGTCAGAGGAGATGTTGTCATCAGGTGGTCTATCCCGTGGTGGAATATTAGTGGGCGTACCGGGTTTCCATTTTCGTCTTCGACCTGGGCTTTGTTAATATTATCCATGAGGGATCAAGTTTATGTTTACCCGGGCATGTTGTCAAATCAAATGGGTGTCCAACCTTCTATTCCAAAGGACGCTAAAGTTGTTTATAGTTCTGACCCATGGACAGAGGATTCGCTTAGAGAGTTCAGGGTGTCTTGGGAGCAGAAATTCTTGCGTCCCGTTGTTGTTGAGAGTGTTCGACCGACTGACAACGTTTCTGTCCGACGAAGGGTTTATGAACACCCGTTAGGACAGAGCAACTTAAAAGCTAGGAAGACAGTGCCGCTAAGAGGCGAGGAGGAGACTCGAGAGACCGTTACTAAGTGCCTAACCAAAGACAGCATTACCGATCCTACTTCCGTCAGTTCATCTAAACGGGCTAAGACTAACGAGACCCATATTGAAAATGTGGAAGAGGAAGGAGTGAGATTGGTGTGGCTCACCTTTGGCTAAGGAAGTAGAAGCTTGCATCGATGATGAGGAACGCAAGCAGGTATATCCGAATGGCAAGGGGAAGAAAAAGTTGGACCGGTAGAGCCCAACCGTTTAGTACTATGTTGTATTAATTGATATTATGTGGCATATTAGTACTAGTTTTTTTTTGTGGAGTTTTGACACGTTATTGCTTTCCGGGATGTCCAGGTTTCAAATGCTTGAGGTAAAATGCCTCGACAAAGGCTTGACTTAACCAAATTTTGTTATTAATGAGAAGCACATTGTTATTATCTTTTTTTTTGGTGGTGGCTCGCAACTCGATTCTTCGTTTTACCCGAAGCGCCCTTTCGGGTTTTCACTCCGTCCTCGGCTCACCTTTTTTTTGTTTTTTTGTTGACGGCTCGCAACTCGATTCTTCATTTTGCCCGGGGCGCCCTTTCGGGTTTTCGCCCCGTCCTCGGCTCGTCAATTTTTTTTTTCGACGGCTCGCAACTCGTTTCTTCATTTTGCCCGGGGCGTCCTTTCGGGTTTTCACCCCGTCCTCGGCTCGTCGTTTGTGCTTCGTCACTTTAAAATCACTCATTTGACAGGGTCATGGAAGAAGTCCCGGTTTGTACGTGAATCGATTAATCGATTTTTTGTTTGTTTGGTTGTTTGGCTGTTTGGTTGTACCCGGAGAAGGGTTGCCTACGTATCCGCTTTTAGACGGAATCAAACCCTGTTCGTAGTTCTTTACAAAAATGTGAGTGATCTTGCTTTAGACTCGTTATGCAAATTATCGATGCGAACTTGATTTTTTTTGCTTCGTTTTTTTTTGCTTCCCCCTAAGTCGGAGGTTAGGATGTGGTTGCCAGGATGTCTACGGGTAGTATTGTTTGAGTTGGTCCATGTTGGTCGGGGTTGAGAACTCTAGACCATCTAAGTCGGTGAGGATCACGGCGCCCCCCCGAGAGTATTTTCTTAATGAGGTAGGGGCCCGCCGAGTTTGGTTTGAATTTCCCTCTAGGGTCGACGGGAATGGGTGCTCTAATGGATTTGATTACTAAATCTCCCTCGTGTATGTTTCGGGATTTCACTCGCTTATTAAAGGCTCGTTGGATGCGTTGTTGGTAGGCTTGTACGTTGGATAGGGCATGTATCCTACGCTCGTCTAGGAGTATTAGCTCGTCATATCGTTTTTGGTTCTATTCTTCTTCGGGAATACCGCTCTCGGCTAATATCCTTAGTGATGGTATTTCTAGCTCTACGGGTTGGACGGCTTTGGAACCGTAGGTTAAGTAATATGGTGTGGCTCCAGTGGGTGTTCTATAGGATGTTGGTATCCCCATATGGCGAAAGGGATCTTGTTTGGCCAATCCCGATAATTGTCTATCATTTTCTTAAGGATTGTGGTTATAGTTTTATTGGCTGCTTCTACGGCCCCGTTTGTTTGTGGTCTATAGGGTGATGACTTGTGTCTTTGGATTTTGTATTTGTCGAGGAGTTTTAGGGTGTCAGCCCTGAAGTGAGCCCCCTGGTCACTGATGATCTCGTGAGGTATACTGTAGCGGCAGATGATGTTATTTTGTAAGAATTTCACTACTTGTTTTGAGGTTAGTACGGTGTAAGAGGCGGCTTCTACCCATTTGGTGAAATAATCGACGGCCACTAGTATAAAGCAGTGTCCGCCGGTCCCGGACGGGTGTACTTTTCCTATGATGTCTATTCCCCAAGTAGAGAAGGGCCAGAGTGTGGCTATGGTGTGTAGAGGATATGAAGGTAGGTGTTGGACGTTAGCAAATATTTGGCAATTGTGGCAGTGACGGACATGATGTCGATAGTCTGCCTATAAGGTAATCCAATAGTGGCCCAGTCTCATTATTTTTCGGGCTAGTAGGTGCGCACTCATGTGGGGTCCGCACTCTCCGTCATGTACCTCTTCCATGACTCTCTCGGATTGTTTTTTGTCTATGCACCTAAGGAGGACTCCTTGTGGGGTTCGTTTGTATAGTAATCCTTGATTCAGAACATAGTGGGTGGCTTGTATTCGTAGGGCTCTCTTGTTTTTGGTGTTAGTGTTGGGCGGATATGACCCGTGAGTTTTAAAGTCTAGGATTGCTTTGTACCAAGGTTCTTCGGGGGTGTCGTCGGTTTCGAGGCTATGGATGTAGGCCGCTTGTTCGCTTCTCTCTATGCAGATAGGCATAGAGAAAAGATGATCGGGCATGTTTATTAGGGAGGCTAGTTTGGATAATCCGTTAGCGAATTGGTTTTCCTCGCGGGGTATGTGTATGAAGTCGATTTCGGTGAATTCTCGGGACATTGTTTCCACTTTGGTTTGGTATGAGGTTAGGTTTTCACTATAAACCTTCCAGTTGCCCGTGACTTGGTTGACCACTAAGGATGAATATCCGTGTACTCTAAGGTTTTTAACTCCTAGAGATATGGCTACTTTTAGACATATTAGGCAGACTTCGTATTTGGTTATATTGGGGAAGTTTGGTTTGATGGATGTTCGTTCGTTGCAGGTTTATTGTTGTTTGGATAGGGGGTCGATGACTGGTCGATCCTAGGGTTGTTGTTCCTGATCTCTTCCTTAGGGTGAAGCTAAGTGGGCCGCCTGTTATAGCCCCTGCGTTTTAGTTAATTGTCATCGATAATTGGCATAAAGTCGAGTTTTTTAGCGCTTTAAGTAAGCTACTGAAAGCAGGCTAAGCGATTGTCGAGGCATGTTTGTAAAAAAAAAAGAAAGTTATTTTATTGATAATAGTAGACGCTCGATGCCCGTGATCTTGTTTTGGGGGGGGAAGGTGGAGGACATGTGTAACAACCCGGATTTTCAAAAACTTAAATAATATAAATAGTATGAATAATAGGGTCAAAGGTGGCGGAAACACCTGACCAAATCCGAATTGTCACTATCTCGACAATTAACTAATACATTATTCAAAGAGTTCAAACTGAAAATTAAAGACATAAAATAAAGGGGTCTCTCTCTCCACCAGTCTTCCCCAACAACGAAGCAGTCAACAGTATCCTGAAAGACCTGAAAGGGGGGGGGGGGGGGGGGGGGTCCACAGTCAGTGGGGAGTAACTAGATGCTCTCCCAGTCGTCTTTACAATAGGATGAAAGCAATTAATAATCAGCAATCAATTAATAATACGGATAAGGAGTACATGAAAGCATTATCATACTCGACCAATTAAAATCATACCAATTACTAAGAAATTCAAACATCCAAACCGGACTGATCACACACAAATAACCTTCTTACACTACGCCTAGGGTATAGAGCGAACACCGGCTCGAGTGTATAACTGACACTCTCACCTGCCAGAGCATATAACTGATACTCTGACGGACGGGTCGTATAACAGACTTCCCATCGGTGTGGAGCATATAACTGATACTCCACGGTACTATGTATAGCCGTATAACTGACAACTATATGTCTAAGCCTAGCTAGGACTCTCGATGCAATAACTGTACACCGAACGACACACGGGACCCAGAGCGTATAACTGACGTCTCAAGGCACGCCTGAACATAGACCTTCTGCATTTGGCGCTTTTTCATTCCGATTGGTATATAACTGATACCGCACGTCATCTATACCGCTAGCTTTCGTGTAATTGTACAGTATAACTGACTGTACAAGGCTCTCGTGAATAACGTCATGACTTCAATCCTAGTACAGTATAACCGACTGTACTAAATGGCAACCCACCCTAGTATAGTATAACTGACTATACGAGGTAGTAATCAGACTTAGCATAGTGTCACTAGCTATACCAGGGAGAATCAAGCCCTAGATAGTGTAACTAACTATACCAAGTATTACTCCACTCCAATATATTATAACCGACTATACTAGATAACAACCATGTCTCAAACATAGGACAATATAACTGACTGAACTATGAAGAACATACATAGAAGTAACCTTTCAACAATACGTGAATAATAGATAGCACAACTAACTATAACCACAGAGTTAACCTTGCATATCTAATGCCTAATAGTACCCAAGGTTAAGGTTCGCAAACTATAACCTTGTCTACTAAGTTGAGGTTGACCTAACCTCAACCATAACCTCGTGGAGTTACAATAACTGCAACAAGATTATGATGGTACGACGAGATTACATTAACCTCAAGTGAAGTGGTGTAGTAACTTCTCAATGAAGGTGCATTAACTTCAATCAAGGTTACATTAACCTCGGCTATAACGTTAGCTTCTTGCTAAGGTTACATTAAACTTGGATATAACCTTAACTCCATGCTAAGGTTACCTTAACCTTCGCCGTAACCTTAACTCTAAGTTAAGGTTACCTTAACCTTGACTATAACCTTGCAAAGTTCGGGAACCTCGACAAGATTATAACCCCGTGTTGAAGTTATCTTAACCTCAAGTGAAGTTGCATAGTACTTCTTGACGAAGTTACATTAACTTCAAATAAGGTTATATTAACCTCAACCCTAACCTTAACCACCGGGTGATGGTAGGTTGAGTCATCATTGAATCTAGGGCTTGAAACCCTAAAAGCATCGATGAAACACCCTAGCATCTCCACCAAGGGAGGCCACGGTCGGTTCATGCACGTCCTAGAATTCTCTTACGAAACGACTCACAGCTTTATAATTCGCACAAAATGGTAATTAACATCTTAACGATTAAATTAACGACACAATTAAATCGTGCAAGTATCAACGATATAATAAACGTGCATAATAATACCACACAACATCCAATATCATATTATACATTCATTCATCATATTAATGGCATTCACATATCATAAACACGATTAAAAGACACATCTAGTTACCTTTTGGCAATTAATGGTAAACATTAATAAGAAGCACCATGAAGAACGCGACAAACAAAACCTTGTCTCCAACACGTGTCACCATTCTCATAGATCGACTTTGAAAAATGTACAAACCAAAAGTCATTTGGTAGATCATACCACACAAATCTTCTTTCAAAAAATGTATAAAGGGTGACATGTTCTTCTTTAATAAGAACCCCTAAAGGTAGGTCCAAAGGTTCATGAAAATGAATCTCATAAAATTATTTGGAGATGAATGTATTGTAGAGTAAAGAGCCAAGATTATGAAAATATAATTTATGTATGAGATTGGAGAAATGATAGATGTATAACAATGGAGTTTAATGGAGAAAAGAAGATGAAAGGAGAAGAAAGAGAGGAGGGAGCCGCGGCATAACACATGCACAAACATAATTTTTGACCTAGTTGCTTGCTAGGTTAATTTCTTTTTATAAGGGGATTAACAAATGGGCTTTGGGTCTATTACCTAATACAATGGATCATCCAATTACAAATTGGGTTAGAGCATAATAAAACGTTTGGAGAATAGATATAAGAAAAGCGGTTACAATTTTCCAATTTTCAAATTGTGTACGGATATTTTAACCCATTAAAAGTGAGTCAAAACGAGACAATAATTTAAAACGGATAAAGGAGGCAATAAAATATAGAATGCATATTATTATAAAATGCGGAAATAATTATTTTAAATAAATAACTTTCCAAATAAAATAAATATAAAATACGGGGTGTTACAACATGTCCCTCGCACCTCCCTGAACTCGATAAGGAAAAAGAAAAAAGGGACAAAACATTTATTATTATTACTTTAGTCTAGGCCCTAAGATGACTAGACTCTGACTAAGACCGGTTATACGGTCCCTAGAGGAACCTACGTTGATGGGGAACTCGGCGCTCACGCGGGTCGCTCTCTTGATACATGGAGCCAGTCCTTCTCCGAAGACACCCTACGGGGACGTAGACCCCCTTATCGATCAGGTCCTGCACTTCATGCTTTAGTTCAGTGCACACTTGGGTCTCATGCCCCCGACCCTGATGGTACAGGCAGTAAGCGTTGGGATTCCAACCCGCTTCCCTCTTCTCCATATGTGGGTCTGGGGTGGGTCCCACTGGCCATAATAGCCAGGCCTCCTGCAATTTCCGGAGGGCTTCAGCGTAGGCCTCACCCAATTCGGTGAATTGCCTAAAGAGACGGTGAGGGCCTGTATGTTCGACAGGGCGCGCGAGCCTGGCGTATTCGACATATAGATCTCCACTAAGCACCAGCTCTCGGCCTATCGGTCCTTCCCGGGGTTTCCTCTCAGGGCCTTCCAAGGTGTCGAGGCGACGTCTAACGTCGTCGATGGAGGAGAAGATTGATGACATTATTCCCAGTACCCCATGGACCACGTTCATTAGGGCGTTTAGTTGATCGGTGCCGCTTTCGCTACTATTTGGCGCCATTTTTGGGTCTAGTGAAGCAAAATAAGAGCATAAGGTTGAATCTACCCGATAATCTAAAGACTCGAGGAACGCTCGTGATTGAGCGACGCGGAAATGAGACCCTTAACCCGCGGGTGTGTGCGGTCACTGATTTAGGGGCTCGGGTGCTTTAGACTCTTGGTGTATTCGGCGAGACGCCTAATGATTTGTAGATCTCTGTGACGAGACGATTTAACACAAACCTCGGAGGTGTGGTTTAAAGAGGACTTATCAAAAGGCGACGACCCAAAACGTAAGATCTCGAGTAGAGGTGATCCTAGTAACTAACACGGACAGTTAATCACACGGTTGTACGACGTAAGAAATTGATCGCGATCCCGGCTCAGGATCAAGGAATTTTTATTTCTTTTCGAAAACGACCGATACTCGCAGAGGAAAGTCTTCTCCTTTTTTTTTGAAAAATGATTTTGTAAAATTGGGGTGACAATGGTGTGGTGACATTGTTTGTGATGTGAAAGTGTGTTGCTATGTGTGCGCGTCGGGAATCCGGTGATAGCAAAGGTGCAAATTTTTTTTTTGAAAAGAACATGATTCTTTAGGGGAACCGGTTTTGAAAGTGATAACGTGATGCCTTTATCGAAACTGCTACTCCCTCCGGTTCTTCGGAATTGCAACATTTGATTAAAATATACGTCACAAATCATATAAAGTGTTGCAATTCCAAAGAACCGGAGGGAGTATTAATCAGCTGGTTCGATACTTGTGGTGTGCGTGGTGCTCGTGGTGTAACTATATTCTTATTAAAGAACTTAGGTGATGAATATTTTATTTTTTTAGAAAAAAAAACTTTCGAAACGAGTGACCCACGTTTGTCGGTGGAATTGGCTAGCATTTGACGGTGGGGAAGGATGTATTGTGAAAAGCGTTTCAAGAATGTAACCGTTTTGGGTTCCTTGACTTCATTAATTGAAGCTTTGGTTGTGTTAACGGTATGTGTGTGAAAACATTTTGTTTTTGAAAATAAAATGTAACCGTTTGGTGTACCTTGATCCCATTAATTGGGAGTCTCGGTGGTATTAACGGTAATTGTTGTTGACGGATTTTACTTTGACCAAGGTGATGACACTAAAAATGTTTTTTTTTTTCTTTTGAAAGTGGTGAGTGTAAAATTTGCCATGATAATGGCATCTGAAAATGTTTTTTTTTTCTTTTTAGAAATCATGATTTGACCGGAGTATCAGCGTTTAGGAGGTCGTTTTGAGAAGATGAGTTATTTTCGAAAATGGAATTGGATGCAGTTGAATATGTTGGCGTGGTTGAATCCAGATTTTTATTGTTTTATTTGGGTTGGATTGTTCAAACACGCTACACATAACTAGGAATGCATACACTCATGAAGGATGCAGACATGGTAGGTTAGGGTAGGCTACCGCCCACGAACAGTCTTTACTTAGGCATTGACAATGATCTGGGGAGACGAGTGTCATACCGTCCGTTCGGAACTATCCGCTTATTATCCCACGGGGTACGCGTTAGGCGGCCGGAGCGTCAACCGAGGATCTCTCCGTGTGTCCCTAAGGATCTTACCGCGAAAAGGTCGATTGGTCCTGATATCGGTTAGGGTGGGTTTTTTAGGGCCAAAACCTGTAGTGACCACAACTAGGAACTAAGAGATGAGCTTCACCGACCTCGTTCAAGCTACACCACCGCTGGAAACTTGTTTCTAAATCCCCAGCGGAGTCGCCAAACTGTGGACGTCCGTCCGCACCGCCCGACGCCCCGCGCGGGACCTGTAAGGTTTTTCAACGTGTGGTGGCGGCAACCCATGCGGCCCCCTCCCTGCCGGGGGCCGGTCCGATCTCGCAAATGGGGCGAAGTGTCGGACCTCGATTTGGATGACGATCCGGACTTGTACTAGACGGGTGGGGGCACCCGTGTTTCCGTTTGGGAATCGATCGAGTCGTGGTTGTAAATGTTTAAAGGCCGATTTGTTTGGTAAGGCGACCTTTTTAGTGAACTGAAGTTATTACCAATTTGTGGAGTCGCCACCGAGTCAATTATAGGGACTCGGAAACCGTTCAAGTCAACTTTGATCCCTTGCCAGCTCAAAGTTGAGGGGCACGGGACCTAAAGATAAAGACTTGTACCCTTAAGCACTCCATGCCTGGAATGACTCTCATTGCCAATGGTTTCGGACATTCGGAAACCGTCGATTCCGAGTAAGGGGTGAGGGTACGTATTGGGAAGCCAACATCCGATAGATGTCAACACCCAATCCCGCCCGCACTGTAGCGGCCTCTACTAATCAATCGGTGGGCTGATGTCCTAGTTCTTTTGTTGTGGTGGAAATACTGTAACTCCGTTGTTTTAACCCTATTCCTTTTGCTACGTCGGTTGTTTAAGGACAAGTAAGTTTTATCGTCAAAGTAGTTGTGTTTACATTCTTTGCATGCGATTTCACGTGACAAGCAGGCCATGAAAAGATGCATGTAGGAGAGTAGAGAGTACTAGTATTATATGTATTAACAAATCAGTTTTAACGCGATAATACGGATATTAGTCATTCTCGTGGTATACCTTACCTTGTATTCTGCTTAAGATGCGTCGGTTCGGCATTAGTAGAGATGCGTCGAACCTAATAAGGCGAGCACCGGGACTAATATGGAACCCGACCATCACTTTGTTCAATTTTAGTTTTACGTTTTGAATTCCGTGTTAGGTGATTTAGCATGCGATTATAAGGTCATAAAAGCAATAAATCATACGAAAAACTGTAAACGCGAATGTAAGTAAATCACATAGTGAGGAGTTGCACCCTCGGAGTATACACTAAACGGGACACGATGCATAGATAGTTTGAGAGCGGATCTCGGAATTACTCGGGTCTATTTAGTGTGTTTTAGTGTTTATGGTTGAAGCTGAGACGTTACGTATTTTTGTAGATGCTTGCGGACCTAGCGTCCGCATCTAATGTTGTCGTAGTGCATAATAAAGGAATGTGCGAGAATGGAAAGTTTTGTTTAGATGGCAACCTAGTGACGATACGACTTCAATAGGCGGATCCTCCTAGCTTAACCAGTGACTCCGGCAGAGCTCCTTTACTGTTGACCCTTCCTGCGGCTACTCCGGCAGAGCTTCCTTGCTATGGACCGATTCTGCGGCTAATCCGACAGAACTTCGTTACTAGACTCGAGCTAGTCGAACACAGGCACCTCGGTATCGAGTGGGTTGCTCGAAGGTGAGAAGTAGCGTCGATGTCGCTTTTTTATCGGAACTACGATCGAGTGGATCGTTTTACTCGGGTGTCGGAGTGCGAGCCCTTAGTGAGAGTATAGAGGGGGAAGAGAAGAATGAGAATTGTGTCGAATGAATGAGGTGAAGGGGGGGGGGGGGTATTTATAGGTGTTTTCGGCCCTCGTCACCCATATGGGCACCTGAGCTGAGGCGCACCAAAATTCAGGCGCCTGGGCTTAGGCGCGGGGAGACCAAGACACGTGGGGTGGGGCGATTGGGATTTTGAGGATACGATTTTGATACTTTCCAAGAGCGAGAGGGAGGAGTGTGATACTTAGCTTGGAGCCTAAGAATTCCCGCGGCTTGACCTAGCGCCGTGGGTTTAGTGGGCCTCGGGTGTGCATCCAGAGGTTCGCTTGGCGCGGTGCTGACTCGGTTCGAGTTTCGGGACCGACTCGGGGTCCCGGTGTTAGAATTGACTCTAATTAGTGCCTATGCGATTGTAACGATCATGTTATTTTAATTTGCCCGAGTAATTTATTTGATCCGTTCTATAGAAAAACTACCTAAAACACCGCGAACTCGCGTCGCGTTGTAGTCCTATCGTCATCGGGTGTTTGTTTGGCACTTCTGTAGCCATCAGGTCCAAATCTAGGTGTCTACAGTAGGTAATAATAGGAGTATATATAAGGAGTATATTGCTTGATATTCTTTTGGGTCTGTTTTGTTTATTTCGGATATATATATATATATATATAGAGGAAGGATCAAGTGAGTCCTTTTATTTTTTTTGAGTCCATGAGTCTTATCTACAACCATTGATCTAGAGTGGGATGGATGGTGGTGATTGATTCTAGTAATTAAGGCAATAAATAACATATTTTGGTAAAAATAAAATAAAATTCTCTCTCCTCCCTTAATTATCTCCAACCAATACACGTTACTTCCTCACATTCAATTTTTTCCTCACATTCAAATTTTTCATTTACATCCTAACTGAAACCCTTCACCTTCATCGTCCCAAACAATCGTTCAACTTCTGTTTCTTTTCAAAACACACCCGCGCATCTTCCCGTCTTCAACTCAAGCAAGGCTACATTGAAGCAACTCTCTAACTTCAGCAAAGATAATCTTCAGGCGGCATAATACAAGGTAAATCGCTAATACTCGATTGTTGTACTAAAGAACTAGGTTTAGTTTATATTCGTATCTGATTTCATTAATTTTCTCGCTAATTATTGATTGATTTACTTTGTTGCGTTTGTGCCCTATAATTAATTGGTTTCACTAAAGATTGTTGCGGTATCTAGATATGCATATGTAGAGTTTAATTGAATTCACCTACTTCATATTATGCTTCTACTCTTCGTACTTAGTCTAACATATATTGAATGTTACTCTAATGCGCATATTCAGTTACTGTAATAAACTTGAGGTGTTACTGTAAGGGGTTGTTCACTTAGTGTTACACATGTATGATGTTATTTTAAAGACGACCATGTGTTACTGTAATGTACAAGACATGTTACTTTTAATCCCATCTTTGCGTTACTTTGAATGCTAGTAATTTGGTACATTTAATTGTGTAGACGTGTTACTCTAATTTGCACTCTATGTTACTCTAACACTTTCTTTGTGTTACTTTAACGCGTATCAGCTTTACATATGGTATTTCTTTCACTCGTATCAGTTGTACTTTAATTTTATATACCAGATTAAACTGTAACAATAGTTGTACATAATTATTGTACTTTTCAGATGGCAAAAGGAGGAGACAAATCAAGGTGCGATCGCAGTTGTTGGATAACGTAGATAAGTATGTGGACGCTAGGCAAAAGATCATCGATGGTCCCAAGAGCAAGCCAACAAAGGGTCGAAAAAAATAACGTGTCTAATGAATTATGTCATCTTTTTCTAATTACGAATAATGCTTTGTATCGTTTTCGAAACTTGTTATGTACATTAGTATTTTGATTATCACCAATGGAACAACGCTGTTAAACTCTGTTACCCTGACTAATTGTTCCTGTCACTCTAATTAACGACCGGTGTTACTATGGGAATGAATGAAGTTTACCCAATATACAAATGTGGTCTCATAATCATTGTGTTACATTGACGCATTATAACTGTTACTTTAATGAACAAATGATGTTACTCTAAGTTATTAATGATGTTATTCTTTGTCTCATGGTTAAACAATGCTATTATCAATGACGCATTATATATGGTTCTTTAAAAAGTGAATGTTGTTACTTTGGTGATGAATGGTTTTAATCCAAGTTATCCTCAGTTACTTTGGTAATGAATTGTTTAAACAACGTTGCTGTCCTCAGTTACCTTCATGAATTATGTCTGTTACTGTAACTAACGAATGGTGTTACTCCAATAGACATGAGATGTTACTCTAACCAAATACACATGTATTAAATAAATATATAGTTAATTGCAACGTAGCACAGCGCTATGTGTAAAAAAATGTGTACAAAATCCAGTTCCTGTGTTTTGCCAATATCCCCCCTTAGAAACCGGCTGTCTCTGCAACCTGAACTCCCGAATTAATCCGCACAAGCTTTTCACATTTGCCTTGTCTTCTGCCCTTAGAAGTCCGTATCAATGAAGCTTCAATGCCGTGTCTGCTTCAACAAAAAAAACAATAATATCAGTGAAGCTTACGTTACTGTAACTCAGAAGGTATGTTACTTCAATGACGTTTCTGCGTTAATATAAAACAAAACAATAGTATCAGTGTATATCATGGAAAACCTACATAAAAAACATAAAACCCTGGAATCTATAAAGATCAATAGAGCAACTAACCATTGATAGGAAACTATGATGAATGAAATAACAATGAAAGGAATATCAACATTAAAATTGACGTGCAACAAATGTGTTATATCAATTCATAAGTTGTGTTACTCTAACTATTACACTATGTTACTTTAACATCATCATCAAAACCGTTTGTCTAAACGTTCAGTGTGTTACTGTAATTGCAATTAAGTGTTACTGTAACTCATAAGGTATGTTATTTCAATGACATTTCTGCATTAATATAAAACAATGCAATAGTATCAGTGTATATCATGGAAAACCTAAATAAGAAACATAAACCCTGGAATCTATACAGATTGAGAGAGTAACTAACCATTGATAGGAAACTATGATGAATGAAATAACAATGAAAGCAATATCAACATTAAAATTGACGTTAAAAAGTAACGCAACAATGAAAGCAATAGCAACAATGAAAATTGACGTGAAAGAAATATTGAAACTCACCATTGTTATACTCAATCAATTGCTTGTCAACAGTTGAAGAAGATGACGCGGTCATTTAATCCATTGTAACGGGATTTCGAGCACATAATTGATTGATTGAATGAATAAACGTGATGAAGAAAAGAGTTTTTTTTCTCACGTTTGAATGAATGAATGAACGTGATGAATGATGAATGATGAATGAACGTGATCAATAAAGGGAGTTACTGTTTCCTAAATTCTTGGGAGCTATTTTAGGAACGTAAATCTTCCCTTTTTTTTTAAATGGATGCATCTTGTCTATCCATCGTCATCTCATCCAATGGATGAGATGAGGACTTATGGACTCATATGGAGTAAAGGACTCATAATAGCCTTACTCTATATATATATATATAGAAAAAGAGAGAGCGGGGGGGGGGGGGGGGGGGGGGGGGCTCTATTAGCAAAATCACTTATCCTTTCACCTTTAAAACCACACAGCTGTGCACCAATTGGTTTGTAGCCAAAAGTGGTCGTATTTGTATAGTCACATTCACCTTATTGTATAATCACACTCGCTATGTTGTATAGTCACACTCATAATATTGTATAACCGGGACAGATTTTGATTTTTCATTTTGTATATATAGTCACACTCCCATGCAGTAGAATCACACTAATTATGTTGTAGAATCACACTCATTTTGTGCGTAATGTCAAACGTCAACATAATGAGTGTGACTATACAGCATAATGAGTGTGACTATACAACTGAAAGTGTTTGACATTGCAATTCTGCAAGAACATTACGCACAAAATGAGTTGTTCTTTTTTTTAATTAAAATGTTTTTACTGTCAATCAAAGTAATATTTCTAACTTGAACGTATATTAATTTCCCGAATTTTTTAATGCGTCTTACAAACATGAAATCATCTATAAAAGAAACCAACATGAATGGAGGTTGAATATTTAATGAATGTTTAAATACTTTTGTATGTGATTAATACTTTCGTTTTTTTTAGAATGTCATTACCGAGGAAAGTCACAGTCGTCCATTCATCCATATTCAACTTTCATTTTTTTTGGATAATGAAGATGAATAATTTTATAAATACCAAACAAAAAGAAGGTATGAAAAATAAAACAAGCATGAAGATGAAGATGATTAAACGAATGATACCTTACTCCCAAGGTATTCTACAGTTGCGTGATTATACAACGTAATGAGTGTGACATATGTGACTACAATGAGTGTACAACTGCGTGATTCTATAACATAATGAGTGTGACTATACAGCATAATGAGTGTGACTATAAAACTGAACGTGTGTGACCTTGCAATTTTGTAAGAACATTACGCATGATGAAGATGATGATAGGATGAAGATAAAGATGTTCAACAAACTTCTGTCATTCATCAAGCTTGAAGATGAAGATGTTCTTATTTTTTATTGGATGAATGAAGCTTGAAGATGAAGATGTTCTTATTTTTTGTTGGATGAATGAAGCTTGAAGATGAAGAAACTTTGTTTTGTAGAATGAATGAATTTTGAAGATGAGGATGTTTTTTTGTTGAATGAATGGATCTTGAAGATGATGATGTTTTTTTTTGTTCGATTGATGAAGATGAAGATGAGAGAGCATCAAGTTGAAGATGATGATGCTTCTTTTTTGTTCGATAAATGAAGATGAAGATGAGAGAGCATCAAGTTGAAGATGATGGTGCTTTTTTTTTGTTCGATAGATGAAGATGAAGATGAGAGAGCATCAAGTTAAAGATGATGATGCTTTTTTTTGTTCGATAGATGAAGACGAAGATGAGAGAGCATCAAATTGCGAGGAGTGAGAGTAGTGGTAAGAAGTGAGAGTTTGATTGAGGGGAGGTTTGCTTTTCTCTCTCCACTGCTGCTCTGTCAGTTTACTGACACTTCTTTTCTCCCCTTTTTTTTTAACATCATCCATCTAAGTCATCCATCTAACCCAAGATCAAGGGCCAACAACACAACTTCTCAACTTCCCAATCCACCACTAACACCCTTGATCCCATATATATATATATGTATATATATATATATATATATATATATATGTATATATATATATATATATATATATATATGTATGTATATATATAAATGATCTCGGGTTTTTGGGAAGTTGTGTTTTTGGCCCTTGATCTTCGGTTGAATGGATGGCTTAGATGGATGATGTGTAAAAAAAAAAAAAGGAAAGGAGACAGCAAACTGACAAGCAGCAGTGGAGAGAGGGAAGCAACCCTCCCCTCAATCACACTTCGCAGCAGTGGAGAGAGGGGAGCATCCTCTCCTCAATCAAACTGTGGACATGACATAGGTCCACACCAACGCGGCCACGCGCGGGTTTGGGGAGGCGAATGAATCTCCATATGAGATGGTCAAATTGAAATTTAAATCGAAGTAGGAGTCGCCACCGAATTTTGTGGTTATTCGGAACCATTCGAGCCCACTCTATGTCGTAGTGGGCCGTATACAAAATACGGCCCATTTCCGATGTCAGAGTTTATTGGGCTCGTCCCTTTGCATTACGATACCGATACCGACATTATCGGATACGGTGTATTGAATGACTCTCGTTGCCAATGGATTCGGACATTCGGAAACCATGGTTCTGAGTAAGGGGTGAGGGTACGTGTTGGGAAGTTCACTAAGAACACCCAACCCCGCCCGCACTTAGCGGCCTTTACTAAGATATCGTTCGTTTTTGGTGTACACGGGTTAGTTCGACGGTTGAATGATATGCAAACATTATTTTCCTAAGCATGTGAGAGAAAAATAAAATGGGTTGCTATGTCGTTTAATGCATATTAAACTAATAACGTCAAAGTTATTTTAGCATGTGAAGTCGTTTTAGTCTAATAAAACGATAAAAACAAATAAATTGCTACAAACACGAGAAAACGAGTTAGTAACGTTTGCATAAATCGAATAAAGACGTAAATGAATAATATGCATGATTTTAGAAAAGATTTATGACACGCGAAAAATACTTGTCGAAATCTGAAAATATACCGAGAAAACCGCTGTTTTATGTGAGAAAACGATGCTGGAAAAATCGGAAAAAAACAAAAAAAGGCTGCGGCTTACAGCAGCCCGCGCGACTCGCCCGGGAGGGGCGCGACTCGCGCGGGTGGCTGTCTCGGATTCGATTTTCGAAAATTATTAATTTTGATAAATCGCGTACAAATATGGATTAATTTATACTCGATTTATATTTTCTATATTCGTCGTATTCGATATTCGATTATGAAATCGATATCGAATAGTCGGAATGATTTTAGAAAAGGTTTTGAAAAAAGTTTGTTTTGAACGAAAAGTAAAAAAAAAAAGAATTTTGAACAAAAAAGATGTTAATTCTCTCCGCGTTAAAATCGTTGTATTTTGTTTAAAAAGATGTAACGATTTTTTTAGCATCAACGAGATTTAATTAATTTAGTTCTTGTTAGATATGATATTTGATTAGAGAATCAATATCGTATTTTAAGGACGTTATACGAAATAGTTTTTTTTTAGTATCGACTATTAGAAATAAAAATATGTGACGAACGACCCATATTAATAATACAAAACGATCGACGACCCGTAAAAAAGTGACGGACGAAAAAAAAGAAAAAGAAAAAAAAAAGACGTGAGAGAGAGAGAGAAAGGAGAAGAATCGGGTTTGATTTACACCCTCAACCTACATGCTTTATTTTCTCGGTATGGAGCTCTTCGGAAAGTGGTTTAAACTTGGGAGCGTCGAGATGATGCGGGTGAGTTTGGGATGGTGCGTTTTTTTGGACATGTGGGGCGTCGGGTTCGGCCGAATGGGGGTGGTTTCGTCGGTATTTCGAGACTTCTTCGGGAATACGTCGGGATTTGCTTTGTATTATTTTTTTAGATATCGAGGATGTATGTATGTTGGATGTGTGAAGGTGTATTTCGGTCTGTGAAAAATTGTGTTTTTTGTGTTGAATGTGAGGTCCTATTTATAGGAGTCGTGGTAGTCTTGCTTGTGTGACAAGAAATACCGGTTTGGATAGGAAACACGAGAGTTCGAAAGGGAACGAAAGTCTCGTTTCTTGGTGGGGAAGCCAAGTATCTCGGCTGTCATGAAGAGTTGGCCGAGTATTTTGGCTGTTTGGGATGTCTTGGCCGAGTATTTGGAGCTCGGTCGGTGTCTGATTCGGTTTCCGGATAGAATTCCTACTTGAGATCGAATTCTATCCTTAAACGGATTTGTTTAATATTTATTGAAGCTGATTTTTTGTAGGATTGGAGTCCGAATCAGCCGTGTGAGGTGTCACGGCTGACTCACGTGTCTCGAGAATATTTTTGACCGGGTTTTGACTCGGTCGTAAAAAGACGGTTTACCCCTGGTGTCGGAATCGACCCAAATTAGTCTCATTTGACTCAAAACGACCCACTGGGCCTGGATTTGAGGTTGGTTTTGTAAGATATGTACTCCGTAATAAGCCTAAACCAAATGTCCATGATTTCGACCCCATATCCGAGTCATTAAAGCATGTTTGCGTCCTATCATCATCAGGTGTTTGGCGGGACCTACTATAGACACCTGGCGGTCAAAATGTGGGTGTCTACACAAACTCTCCCTTCTTCATTACTTCCCTCCTCTCTTTTTCAATTCATTTCCCTAATTCAATCCATTTCTCCCTAAAAAAACTCCATCAAATAAGCTCCATTAATAACTCCGACCATACTCCGTCAACAACTCCGATCATACTTCATTTTTAACACAACATGACGAATAATTATACCAAGGTATGTTTATGCATTAACTTTGATCATCTTCATTTTTTAGCTTCTTCTTCATCTTCATCTTCATCTTCGATCATCTTCATCTTCTTCAAACTTCTTTTTATTTTTCATATCTACTTTTTTTTTGGTATTTATAAAATTATTCATCTTCATTATCCAAAAAAAAGAGCAACTTCATCTTTAAGATGAAGTTTGAAGATGAAGTTGTTCTTTTTTTGTGGGATGAATGAAGCCTGAAGATGAAGATGAAGATGAACAAGTCATTTAGTGCGTAATGTTTTTCCAGAATTGCAAAGTCACACTTGTGGACATGACATAGGTCCACCCCGACGCGGCCACGCGCGGGTTTAGGGAGGCGAATGAATCTCCATATGAGAATGGATCGAATTGAAATTTAAATCGAAGTGGAGTCGCCACCGAACTTTGTGGGAGTTCGGGCCCGTTCGAACCCACTCTATTTCGTAGTGGGCCGTGTACAAAATACGGCCCATTTCCGATGTCAGAGTTTATTGGGCTCGTCCCTTTGCATTGCGATACCGATACCGTCACTACCGGTTATCGTGTATTGAATGACTCTCGTGCGCCAACGGTTTCGGGCATCCGGAAACCGAGGTTCTGAGTAAGGGGTGAGGGTACGTGTTGGGAAGCCCACTAAGGACACCCAACCCCTCCCGCACATTAGCGGCCTCTACTAGGATATCGAATGATTTTTGAATACGCGCGTTAGTTGAACGATGAAAATGCTTATGCAAACATTGTTTTCCCTAGACATGCGAGAAATTGAAAGGGTTTCTATGTCGTTTTAATGCAACTAAAATTAACGTCAAAGTTGTATTTTAGCATGCAAGTTCATTTTAGTACAATAAAATAAAAAAGAATTAAATCGACAAAAGAACAAACGGTTAGTAACGATAATAACGGTTTGTATAGATGTAAAATAATATAGAATGATGCAAATAGAATGATGCAAAGTCTTGAAAAGCGATGTTTCACGTGATTGATTAGACACGTGTTGACTTAAGTAAAAAAAAGGTATTAACGAGACTCGAATGGCCTTGTATGACTCACGGTTAGACGTGATAAAGGGGCCACTCGACAGAGTCATTGAGGGACTCGACCGAGTGGACCTCTAAAAAGGCTTCTGTCTAGATTTCATGACGGCGCTCGACCGAGTTACGAGGGAACTCGGCCGAGTACACGGCCACTCGACCGAGTTATTGCGAAACTCGACCGAGTGGTTGTCATGAAAGTATTCTGTCTCGTGTTTTGGACCCTACTCGATCGAGCTATTGACCAACTCGACCGAGTACGTTGCCACTCGATCGAGTCATTGCGAGACTCGACCGAGTGGAGGTCGAAAAAGCATTCTGTTTTGGTTTTGGGGTGCCACTCGACCGAGTGGGCTAGGCACTCGGTCGAGTGCCCCCTGTACGAACCAGTGTTCGTTTTGCAACTTGTCAGTGATTTTGAAATTGCTCTTTGATTTTTACAAATCGATGACTTTATTGAATCGGGCATAAACATTGTTTAATTTGTGCTTGATTCGTATGTGCGATACCCGTCATATCCGATACTCGATTACTGAATCGACATCAAATATTAGGGTGAAACTTGAAAGAAAATAACATGAGTCGTTTTAAATTAACTAAGACGACATGAATTTCCTCCGCGTTTATAATGTCATAATTCTAACGAATTGCGCGACAATTATTTTAGCATCAACGGAAATCGTGCTAGTTAATTCATTTGACTAAATCATATAGATTCGACATCCAATTATTGAATTGGTATCGAATCTAGAAGATCGACGCTAGAATTAAGAACTCGACTTGATCCCCTCCGCATCCCGACATCATAATTAATTCTTGCGAATTGTTTGATGTCGGATCCGCATCAACGGGTTTCGACCCTTATTAAAAAAAAGAATTTGTTTTGAAAATAGTTTTTAGAAAATCGATGAAATATGCGATTATGACAAGATAAGAAATTTATGGTTGACGTTAATTCGCCTCAACAATCAATCGATCGGGGTGACGGGATAAACGATCGGCAACGCTGAGTGCAATACTCTTGTATGTTCGGGTTTTCTTATCCCACCATCACTCAAGCTCGACACGAATCGACGAATACTTTAGTGTTTTATACTAATTATATTATCGATATTACGGATGCGATAATGAAATAAATAAAAAAACGAAAAAGACGAAGAGAAAGAGGAAGATGACGAGAGAGAGAGGAGAAGGAAAGAAAACGGGTTTTGCACCCTCAACCTACATGTTCTTGTTCTCGGACGGGACTCGTAGTTGTGGCTAGCACGGGAGTATCGAGATGTAAGTTGAGTTGTGGTGGTTTAGGGTTTGCCTCCTAAGTACTAGGGTTAGGGCTTTAGTGTATGGGATTAAGGTTGATTAGGGTTTGATTAGTGTTTGATTAGGGTAAAAAGTTGTCTCAATGTGTGTTGCATGGGGTGTTTATATAGGCATGGCCATGTACCCTGGCTAGGGTTACTCGACCGAGTAACTGGCTGACTCGGTCGAGTGGCCCAGTGTGCCTGCAGTCGGGCTTGAATGAGGGCACACTCGATCGAGTGGGCTGAGCACTCGATCGAGTGGCTCAGCTGGAGTGCTCGGGTCAGCTTTTGTACCGTGGCTTTGGATATCTTTTGGGTTTTTGTGTTTGGGCTGGGTTTTTGATACTTCAATGGCTGTTTTGTATGTCTCGAAAACGACTTTGACCGGGGTTGACCCAATCGCTAAAAGTCAGTTTTATTTCCGGCGTCGGTTTTGACCTAAATTAGTCTTGTTTGACTGGAAACGACCCACTGAGCCTGAATTTGAGGTCATTTTTGTGAGATTTGTACTCCATAAACGCTTAAGCCAACAACTAATGGTTTTGAGCCCACATCCGAGTGCGTAGAAACACGTTAGCGTCCGATCATCATCGGGTGTTTTTTGGAAACTGCCATAGACACCTGGCAGTCAAAATGCGGGTGTCTACAACACTCATTATGCTGTATAGTCACGCTCATTATGTTGTAGAATCACGCAGCTGTACACTCATTGTAGTCACATATTCAGTTGTATAATCATACTCATTATGCTGTATAGTCACACTCGCTATGTTGTAGAATCACGCAGCTGTAGAATACCTTGGGATTAAGGTATCATTCATTGAATCATCTTCATATTCATGCTTGTTTTATTTTTCATACTTTTTTTTTGTATTTATAAAATTATTTATCTTCATTATCCAAAAAAAATGAAGGTTGAATATGGATGAATGGATGTTGAATATTTAATGAATGTTTAGATATTTTCATTTTTTAAAGTCATAGTCGTTCATTCATCCATATACATCGTCCAATTACGTGGTCGGTCGCTGTATCTTCCACGACCTTTTTTCCCACCGCCCCTTTTACCAACATTCCTCTTTCCACAACTATTTCGCTGCAACAAAAATACACAATCAATCTAAATCACACAATACAACTGAATATGTGACTACAATGATTCTACAACTGCATGATTGTACAGCATAATGAGTGTGACTATACAACTTTAACTGTGTGACTATACAACATAAACTGTGTGATCCTACAACATAATGACTGTGATCCTACAACATAACGAGTATAACTATACAACTTCAACTGTGTGACTATACAACATAATCTTTGTGACTATACAACTAAATTATAACATTCATTAAATATTCAACCTTCATTCATTCATATTCAACCTTCATTTTAATCCATATTTAATCTTCATTTTTTTTCGATAATGAAGATGAATAATTTTCTAAATACAAAAAAAGGTATGAAAAGTAAAACAAGCATGAAGATGAAATGATTGTGAAGGTATTCTACAGCTGAGTGATTCTACAACATAAATAGTGTGACTATACAGTATAATGAGTGTGACTATACAACTGAATATGTGACTACAATGAGTGTACAGCTGCGTGATTCTACAACATAATGAGTGTGACTATACAATTGAAAGTGTGTGGTCTTGCAATTCTGTAAGAACATTACGCACTAAATAACTTGTTCATCTTCATCTTCAACATTCATTCATCCCACAAAAAAAGAACAACTTCATCTTCAAACTTCATCTTTTTTCTTGTGGATAATAAAGATGAATAATTTTATAAATACAAAAAAAAGATATGAAGAATAAAAAGAAGCATGAAGATGAAGATGAAGATGAAGATGAAGATGATGAAGAAAAAGAAGCATGAAGATGAAGATGAACATGATGAAGATGAAGATGAACATACCTTCGTATGATGATCAAAGTAACGCAGTATGGTCGGAGTAGTTGACGGAGTATGGTCGGAGTAGTTGACGGAGTATGGTCGGAGTTATTAATGGTGATTATTTGTTGGAGTTTTGTTAGAGAGAGATGAATTTAGTTGAGAAATGAATTGAAAATGAGGGGATTGGGAAGTGTATGAGGAAAGTAATGTAGGGATTGATTTGGGTGAGGAAATTTTTCCCTCTCTCCACTGCTGCTGTGTCAGTTTATTGTTTTATTTTATTTTATTTAAATTGAACCTCATCCATCCACCATCTTTCTTAGGATGAATGGATGGAAGGGATCAACACTAAGCAACTCTTCAAGAGTTAGTAACTCCCTTGATCCCCCCTATATATATATATATATATATATATATATATATATATATATATATATATATATATATATATATATATATCAAGGGAGTTTGGTGAAAAGTTGGAAGTTGGGAAGTTGTGTTTTTGGCCCTTGATTTGGTTTGGATGGATGACTTGGATTAATAAAAAAGAAAAAGAAAAAAGGGAGAAGATGTGCGTGAATGACAAGCAGCAGGCAGCAGTAGGGCAAAAGCACAGCATGCAATCATCATTTCTGTCACCATATCTATCACCCTTTCCATCAACAAAATTCACTCCCTCACCAAAATTCGAAATTCATCCCAAATCTCTCACCAAGCTCTCACTAAAATTCGAAATCTCTCATCAAGCTCTCACCAAAATTCGAAATTTATCCGAAATAAAAAATCATCCCTCTATCTATACCATTATTCAGAATAACTAAACCCTAATTCGTAAATTGCTCTACGTCTTTATGCTCTAATGGTGCTGTTCCTCGAAGAACCACGCGATGATCATGTGCTTGAAAATGTGCAGTTGAAAATTTCTGGTCAACATGTAGGAGGTAAGATGGATATACACATATATATTTGGTATCTTGCATCTTGCATTCCTTTTTTTGATCTTGGTTTGTTAAATGAGAAAAGTCACGAAAATGTGCAGTCGAACATTATTTTGTTTGGTTTGATATTTTTGGAGAGTCACACCGTTATAACGTGATAGTCACACTTAATATGACAGACAGTCACACGTTCACTGTTGTTGTAGTTGTTCTGCTGTATTACGTTGTATTACGTTGAAGGTTCTTTATTATTCTAAATATTTATGTTGGTTTCTTTATCATTATTATATTTATCATTGTATTTTTTTGTTGTTGTTGTCGAGTATTGCATATTGGTTTGTAGTTGTACTTGTAGTTCTTATGTGTTGTGGATATTAATCAAGGCAAATTATTATTTTGTTGGTTGCATGCAGTTGTAGTTTTATCTGTAGGTGTAGTTGTATTACGTTGAAGTTGTTTTATTATTCAAAATATTTATGTTTGTTTCTTTATCATTGTTATATTTATTATTGTTGTTGAGTATTGCAGCTTGGGTTGTAGTTGTACTTGCAGTTGTTATGCGGTGTGGGTGTTAATCTCTAACAATCATGCTGTTATATGAGCAAAGCCACAGTCGTTGTTCTTCAAAGTCACAGTCGTTGTTGAGAAAAGTCACATTTCATTAAGGTCAGAGATGAATGCGTGCGTTGCAAGATTGATAGTGTGTAATTTAGGCTTTGGTTGTAGTTGTAGTTTTCTGTTGTAGGTGTAGTTGTATTACGTTGAAGTTGGTTTACTATTCAAAATATATATGTTTGTTTCTTTATCATTGTTATATTTATTATTGTTGGTATTTTTTTTGTTGTTGAGAAAATATATATTTATTATTGTTGGTATTGCATCTTGGGTTGTAGTTGTACTTGCTTTTGTTATGCGTGTGGGTGTTAATCTCTAACGATCATGCTGTTATACGAGCAAAGTCACAGTCGTTGTTGAGAAAAGTCACCTTTCAATAAGGTCAGAGATGAATGCGTGCGTTGCAAGATTGATAATGTGTAATTTAGGGTCTCTTTTTTACTGTATAATATAGGTTTTTTATTATAGTTTTTTTTGTTCCAACCTTTGATAATATTTTTTTGTTCCAACCTATATGCCAGTTGAAGACACAGTGATTGTGCTTTACGTAGGGCAGAAGTTCGCGGACATCGATGGAGCATTCAAGTTTTATCAATCTTACGCATCTTATTTTGGTTTCGAGGCAAAGAGGTACACGACAACTAGATCATTTGATGGTTCGATCAAGAAGAAATTGTTGGCTTGTAACAAGGAGGACAAAACAGCCAGCCAGAGCGTGGTGAAGCTGTCGAGCACGGGAGAGAAGGAGGGGCAAGAGAATGTGGGATCGTACGAACCCAAAAGGATTACGAAGGCGACGAGGACGCAATGTGGAGCAAGAATTAGGCTCTGTGCAATGATCGGAGGGTTTTATATTGAAGAGTTCGTCGAGGAACACAACCACGATCTTGTGATGGTTAAGGATAGAGAGTTTCAAAAGTCATCTCGAAATCTATCAAGATATCACAAGGAGATGATCATTTGCAACTCGAGGGTGCGTAATGTCTGTGAACAATGTTGTTAGTGTATGGTTGACTGCTAACTGTGCGAGACTAATGCAGTTTCAATTTTGTGTGTGCAGCTGAAGATCGGGGCGACTCGGACATACAGGATGTGCAAGGAGTTGTCGGGCGGATATCAGAACATCGGAGCATCGTTGGTTGATTTCAAGAACTGGGGGAGGGACGTCAAGTGCTTCGTCCACGAGCAGGATGGTCAATTGTTCATAGACCGGTTCAAGAGTTTGAGGGACAGTCAGGAGGATTTCTACTTCGACTACGATGTGGATACAGACGAAAGCTTACGCAGGATCATTTGGGCGGATGGTGCAGCTCGAAGGAACTACGCGGCATTCGAGGATGCAGTTTCGTTCGACCCAACGTACGTAACCAACGTGTATTCCATGATGTTCACACCGTTCACTGGCATGGACAACCACAAACGGCCTGTCACGTTCTGTGGGGCATTGCCATTTAAGGAGGACTACGAGTCATTTATATGGGTCCTCTCCCGGTTTCTGGAAGCCATGGGCGGGAAGGAACCGTGTTATATCATTACAGACCAGGATCCCGGAATTTTAAAAGCCGTCCCGGAAATATTCAAAGCAGCGCACCATCGGTGCTACACGTGGCACATCATGAACAAGGTTCCAACAAAGTACGACAGATCAAGAGATGAGGCCTCGGAATTCGTAAAAGCCCTCAATACAATTATATGGGATGATGACATCGAGGCGTCGGAGTTCGACGACAGGTGGGGGCGGATTATGATCGACCATGATGCTGTTGGGATCGAATGGTTCGAAAATATGTTCGAAGACAGGAGCAAATGGGTCGCCGCGCATTGCAGGGAGGTGAGGATGTCCGGAATTATGAGGACAACGCAGAGATCAGAGAGTGAGAACAGTTTCTTCAAAAAGTTTGAAGACAACAATGGTACGTTGGTCCAGTTCTGGATGCGTTTCGAAAGTGCGATGGACCAACAGAGGCACATGCAGAAGAGGCTAGACAACGATAACCGGCAGTCATTCCCCAAAATTGGATCGACGAATCCAATGGAGAGCCACGCGGCAAGGGTGTACACGCACGTGGCTTTTGCACAATTTCAGGAAGAGGTAAAGTTTTCGCTGTACACGTGCAGCGTTCGTGGGTATCAGGAGAAGGACGGGATCAAAGCGACAACTTTACTGGACTCCATCCGGGACCGCAACTACATTGTTGAATACAATCCAGGTATTGGCATAGAAAGTCACTGTCCATGTTGTGTAGCCACAGTCACATAGCCTGACTATATGACCTAAATGTTGTGATTCTAAACTGCGGTGAGTGTGACTATGCACAACGTGGTGAGTGTGAATGCACAACGTAACGAGTTTTATTCCATAATTCATTGAATGTGACTATACACAATAAAGGGTGCGACTCTGGAATGCGGTACGTGTGATTGTACAACGTAATTCGTTTGATTCTGCGGCGTAAGGACTGTGACTATGCAGCATGATGGGTGTGACTGTACCTTTAGAAAGTCAAATCCCGTACGTTGCCTAGCCACTGTCCGTATGGTCAAGAGTCGCACTCTTTATGTGTTTTTTAATGTACTCGCAGGTACCTGTGAGGTCAGCTGTACTTGCAGGAAGTTTCGTCGGTATGGACTTCTTTGCAGGCACACCATTTGGATATATTCTTCGAAGGGACGGGAGACGATCCCGGAATGGTACGTGGCATGTAGATGGACAAAGGATACTCTACGTAATGTTAATGCGTGTCCCCTGTTAGAGAGTCGCCTAAGCGACGAGAAGGCTGTTACAATCACGAGGCTGTTTTCGGAGTTCTATGAGACCGTCAGTCATGTCAGCAAAATGGGTAAGGAAGACGTTAGTAATCTAGCTGACGTCATTCGCGACTTCAGCTCCGATATGGCCTTTGCCGGCCCTTGTAGCAAGACGCAAGAATTAGAGGAGATCCTCGGTTGTACGAGCGCAATTGAAATAACCATATTGCCTCCGAAGAAAGCCAAGAACAAGGGCAGTGGGAAGCAGATGCTTTCTTCTAAGGCAAAGGCTGCTGCAATTGCCGCCAAGCCTAAACGGCTGTGTAAGAACTGCAAGAGGATGGGGCACCATGACAAGAGGAACTGCCCCAACCCATTTGCTGAGTACCCACCTATTGCTGACGTGTCTGTCGATGTTGAGGAGGAGGAGGAGGAGGAGGACCCGGTAGGGATTGTCGAGGAGGATTGTTCATGAATATCATCTGTTACTTAGGAACATTCTTTTTGGGAACACAAAGGTTGTCGACGTTTGAAATGGTCAAGGTCCGTGACATTGTTTTCATTGCGGACCTCAATCATTTCTAATATGGTGTAAGTCGTAGATCATGGGGGCTATTTTTTTTTGTGAAACCTAAAGACTTGGTGACATTTGAAATCGTCAAGGTCCGTGATATTGTTTACGTCTATTGTGGACCTTAATTATTTCTAATATGGCGTAGTCGTAAAGCATGGGGGTCCGTAAAATTGTTTTTGCTTTTTGGACTGTAAGAATACATTGAAATAGCAGTCGTTTTTATTCTGAAATGCATCATCTTTGGCTACAAATACAGATGTACAGGAACATTATGCCCTTAATATTTGGTTGACATGAAACAAGTGAGTGTGATTGTGCAACGCAATGAGTGCGACTTTACAGTAGGCAGTGTATGTGTGACTGTAGAACAAGAGGTGGAGTGTTATTGTACAAGTGTGATTGTAATTATGGGAGTGTGATTGTTCAAGGTAATTATTGTGATTCTACAATACACTGACTGTGATTCTACAAAATGAAGTGTAGAAACCTAAACTGGTTATATGATATGATGACTGTGATTATACGCCATGTTTAGTGTGACTATAAAACTCGTTGAGTGTGACTATACACCATGTGTCTGTACATTAGAAAAATAGCGATGGAAATAGAGAAATAGCGAAATAGCGATGAAAATATTTGTACATTAGAAAAAGTCCATCTCTTACACAACATATAATACTTGCATACCATTAAACACGGAAAACATTCTACGACACAATGCGGAAAACATCCATTGCATACCATTTAAACGCTACATTTTAACATTCATTAAAACTTAAAACACATAAAAAAGTCCATTACTAAACGCTACATCTTAACCCATACATACTTAACCTCCGTACTTTTTAAGCATCTTCTTCAAGTTGGCCAAGTCACGCTGGAACCCCTTGCGCGAGAACAGTACATAGACCTCTTCATCAAGAACTGGATGTAGTTGTCCAGTTCGGCCTCTGTATGTGTATCGCCAATGGACACCACGAAGTTCCTCGCGTCAATTGAAGTTGCGACTAGCTGCACGGCCGTTAATTCATTGGACATAGTGGTATCCAATAAACCTTAGTACTCCTCGATCAAACTTCTGATTTCTTCTATTTTGCTTGCCATTTTTTTCTAAGGTTGAAGTGGTGGAGTTGTAAGTAGGGGCTGGTAAAAGTGGTGAAGTTGAAGTGGTTAAGTTGTAAAAAATGCGTTGGTATTTATAGAGGGGGATGCAGTAAATAGGGGGTTGAAAATTCATGGGTTAGGCAGGAAAGGTGGAATGAAAATTTAATAGGTTAGGCAGTAAAGGGGGGTGAAAATTTAATGGGTTAGGTGGGGGGCTTATCCTCATAAATTAATTAGGGTTAGGAGTTTGAGGTGGGTGTTTGTATTTCTCAATGTTTCATTGAGACTCACAAACATCCCTTCACAGTCACGTCGGTTTTTAACATTCGTCGTCGACATCGTTTTTTTGAACTTTTTTACGATTATTTCGCTATATAATTTACAATGTAATTCACGAACCATGTGTCGACAACCCAATATTTTGTTGTTTGTATGTGGCGAATCAAATTGCATGTTATGAATTATATAAACTGAAAGAAAATAGATGGTGATATATGTAGGGGTGATTTAGTTAAATTAATTTAGTGAATTGTGGGTGAATTTAGTTAATTTGTGGTTGTTTGTCATGACTCTGCAGGAGTTTGACTGTGACTGTGAGTCAGAAGTTGCGTGACTGTATCACATCGCACATGCGACCCTGATACTGAGTTGTCATTCATCTGATACTCAGAAGACACTCTAACATGAGATTTTTTCTAAGTTCACAAAAAAGTGTTTTTACTTCACTATACATTCATGCCTTACGGTTCGCTGAGGTCTTCCGTTCCAGGATTTTCCCTATCTTACGTTTTTCATCGAGTGCTTTTCATATGCTTGGCGCGTCTGCTATGAAAGCACGAATTTTCGGCAACACGTCCCCACGAGCATCATTCATGTCAGCAAGTACGAGGGCTGCTGCAACCTCGAACGACAAGTAACGCCTCCCGACCTTTGTCTCAATATCAGGGTGGGTGAACGGTGCACCGTCGTACAGGCACATGTGCATCAAGCAGAAAATGCCGGACTCCGGATCGTTCTTCCGGACGCTCTGCCATTCCAATTTTACTAGCCGATGCGTAAAATTTGCCAGGTGACTGCTCTTAATCAGCCCCTTCTCGTCCATGTATTCGATCAATGCTTGCAGCTGTTGCAGTATTAGGTACTAGTAAACGTCAGCACTTATGGAAGCAGTATAATATTTTGATGCGGTGAAATAAAGCACATGCGTGCGACTTACTATTTTGCTGGACACCCGGAATATATGCGACTCTGGGCCGTGTGTCTGTTGATCGAGGATATCAACTGTTCTTTCTCTAAAGTTGACGCACACGCACGCGTAGTGCCCCATAGTATGCACCGGGAAAAACAACAGTTCGGCGTTCAAGTCAAATGTCCCGGCGCAGTCTTGTATGAATCTGTCCCACGCTTCGTACAGACCGTCAGCGTCTTCGTCCGCAGGGGTACTTGAGTCGGGTCGTTCCAGCATACGGGTCAGTGAGTCCTAAAGGATGGTGAATATTAGTTGTCATCAGTGACTGGGTCCGAGACAGGACTATATCATGTGCGTGGCTGCACATCGCAAAGTGTGTGATTGTACATACTAAGCTGCGTGACTTTGCAGCGTACAGACTGTGACTATACATGATTGTGTGATCGTAAATTCTAGGATGTCTGACTATATCATGTGCGTGGCTGTACATCTTATAGCATGTGATTGTACACATCAACATGTGTGACTCTGCAATTCATAACATGTGATTGTACACATCAACATGTGTGACTATGCTAAGTGAACTTTGTGATTATTTCTAACTATTACACGAACTTTACATCTCTTCAGTTAATGTGAATGGGGGTCATTTGTACTATTGAATGCGTGACTATGCAACTTATGGCATGTGACTGTACACATCAACATGCGATAGGTAAGAGGTTATTGGGGCATACCATGTGTTGAATTCCAAACCACGCCATCGTTGGGTCAGTGGGGGAGGATAACCCACGCTTGTGGTCGTCTGATTCGCACCAGTTCATGAGGTGCAACCAACACTCTAGCACAACGGCGTTCATGCTACCTCCGGATAAGAGCGTCTGAATGTGACGTCTCTCCAGCTGCGCATGAGTGTTGTAGGACCCCAATCGTTCACTGCGAGATTTCGACACCGATCAGTATGTGTAATGTGCAACTCGTATCGATCAGTAATCAAAGACGGTTACTCACCTTTCATCGTACTCATTATCGTCAAGGAAGCAGTAGTCGGCGGCGTGCTTCCGCAGGATGGGCATCTTACTCGTCAGCGGTCGGTGCAGGTGAAACAAGGTGGACATGACAATGGCGTTCGCGTCAGGATGCCCTTGGTTCAAAGAGCAACCCAACCCCACAGCCCCGTATCCGAGACCTAATTGTTGACTGTCTTTCTTCTGGGACTGATCGGGGGGTGGGTTCAGGTGTTTTCGATGATTTGCTCTGACGCTTGTTGGTGGTTGCCTTCACAGGAGTGGTTACAAACGTACGGGCAGAGTCCAACGATTCCTTGTATGCTCCGAATGCTGCCACTTGCTTCAAAATAGTGTCCCTCACCCTGTTCACGTCGCTCAGTATAAGGGTCGCCGTGATTTCTGCCCTGCACATATTCATGGCTGCCATTGTCCCCAAGAAGCAGTTGAACGGGGACCCGGTGTACAGCATCATGTGGATCATCAGGTACACTCCGCAGTCATTGGCGGAGTACCCCACCCCCTGCCATGATAAGGAAACGTTTACAAATTTAAACGCACGGACCTTCTCACCTTTCTCCAGCCCTCGTTGTACCATGAACTCCCCCATCTTATCAGCCTGCAAAACAAGTTCAGACAGGATCAGGTGGTGAACACATTAGCGGTCACATAATTGATTTAATATTAAATTTAAAGGGCCTGACCGCTGTCTGAGCAATGCCATAGTAAGGCAACTTTGTAAAATCTTTATCGTACATCCTGTTGTCGAGGTACTCTATTTGCTCAGAATTAAAGTTGATGCAGGCGCAACTGTAGTGGCCTTCGTCATGATCCTTGCCCTGGCCTCCTTTCTTCCACAATTCCAACATTGGGGCCTGCTCACATGCATTGATGGTAATACATGTAGTTAGTGTGGGTTTGACATGAGTGTGACTGTACAGCTGCAATTGTGTGACTGTGCAGCGTAAAGTGTGTGACTGTACAGCTTTTAGTGTGCGACTATACAGCCTAAAGTGCGTGACTGTACAGCATAAAGTGGGTGACTACACAGCTATAGCGTGTGACTATGCAGTTTATAGTGGTGACTGGACAACATAATGTGTGTGACCACTACGGTCGGACTCTTGTCAACTGAACCCTGCACATCGTCCTCAGCGGCATCATCCTCTTCAACGTTGATTTCTTCAGCGGCATCATTCTCTTCAACGTCTCCCTCACAGAAACCCGGTGTCACGATGCCACCATCAAAAGTGCCCTCATCATCGTAACCTTCTGTTCCATCGCCATCTCCCACACAGAAACCTAATTTCTCAATATCGTCCTCCACGTATCCAGATTCACGCAAGTCTTGCATAATTTGGTGTATCAGACCTTAGGCTTCAGCATCGCGGTGCTCCTCGCCCTCAACGACGGGGGCGTTCTGGGTAGTCTGCTTCAACTGGCCGGCCAACGAAGCGACTTCATCGATATACCAGAGGACAGCTGGATCTTCCTAGAATTGCTGGGAGGACGGGTCTTGACTTGGAACTGCGTTGTTCCTCGTCGATATTTCTCTCGCTTTGGAGGCAGCCTGCTCACAGAAACCGCAAAAGGCTAGCGCACACCTTCGGAAATTCATGAAAAAACGCCGGTCGTCCTATAATTCAGTTGAAGTCAAATCATTAGTGTGAAGCTCAGTGGTGTTGAGGCTGGCAGTGTGAGTATGACTAAGCATCTAAGTGTGTGACTGTACGGAATAAAGTGTGTGACTATATAGCATAAAGTGTGTGACTATATAGTTTATAGCGTGTGACTCTGCAGGTTATAGTATTGACTGGACAACGTAATGTGTGTGTCTATACAGGCAACAGTGTGTGACTATACAGCTAATAGTATGTGACTATACATCAGGATGAGTTTGATCATAACGACCGTGACTACGAAATCTCAACTGTATTATAAACACAGTTTTATGAATCGTTTATGCTTTTATAAACATATGTAAGGCTGTCAGATTAAATCGTTTCACGGACAATTAATTGATGATTTATAGAGTGGCTGGGAGATCACTTATGTCAACGGCGCTGTCTTCCGACCGATCGGCTCTCTCCATCCCTGTCGTTATTCTTTTGGGACTAGAGTGCTGGTGGTCAGAGGGCATCGTTATAGCGGGGGCGCCCTCGCTGCCTGTTTTCCCACATGTACGTGGGTACGACACCTTCGAACGCAGCTGATTTCCCAGTGGCCCTGTCTCCAGTTGACCACCCAGACGATCGCATATTCTCCATGCATCCCAATGTGCGATAAATGGTATGTCGCATCTGCAAGTCTCGCTACGGAAATCGTAGCGCTGGAAGTACGCAATCATCAGAATGGGGATGCACCCCCGGAGGTAGTTGAGGACTTTGTTGGGGTCACGCGTCCCCTTACCCGCCCGTACCAGATCCTGCAGGAGAAAGCTACACCAGTCCTTTTCCCGAATCAAGTCCACGTCATCCACTGCGGCCAGCAGGCTCAGGTCCAGTGAGTTGTTCGTAGTAGGCGCGAGGAATGATGACAACGCGAACAACACGAACCTGCGGACAAAGTCGTCGTCAGCGGCTTTGGTTGCCATTAACTTTTCATGCACCCTCCCTAATGTTATTGGCCCGCTGCTATCCACCACATCGAACCCCTTTCTCCAGGTACTCTTTAACCTGATCACGTCAGGTGAGTCTGCCCCTTTCTTGTTGCTGGTTGGGATTACTTTCACCGGATGAGGGCCCAAAGATGGATGTCGTACTTTGACATCATGAATGCCTCCCGGCGTGAGGCACGGAAAATATGGGACCCGTCAGAAAATGCACGGAGGAAGATAAGCGCGTGGTCAATGGGTACGGATTCAAGCCTCAGCTCCAATAGCCCGCCGAAGCCAACAGCACGCACCCTCTCTATCTGATCATTCGATAATTGCGCAATTAGCTGGTGCAACCGCCTGGGCCTATAGTGAATATCCGGCTGACCCTGTCGGCGGTCCCCTCCCCTCTTCCCCCGAGACAGGCGCACGATAGTGGGGTCGGCCTATCTTTTTGGCCTGCTTTCCTCAACATTTTCTGTCTCACGCATATCCAGATCGGCGACCGGTGTATCAAAAGTCACCCTCTTTTTTTTTCTTTTGTCTGCCTCCCTCATCGATTTCTGTCCCCCCTACATTCGTCTCGGCAATGATGTGGTCCTCCGATGTATTTTCAACAGACTTTACAACAGTCTTCTTCTTCTTCTTACCCAAAGTTTGGTCCACAACCACTCTATCATCAATTACATTTTCGCGGACCGATGTCTCTGCCACGACCTTCTTCTTACCGGTCTTCGTTCGAACTTTCTTCTTCGCACCCGACTTTCTGCTGCAATAACAACATGCGTAATGAGTGTGATTGTACAACTGAGTATACGGCTTCAACAGTGTGATTCTACAGTAAAATGAGAGTGACTCTGCAACATAACGAATGTGACTATACAGCCTCAAACAGGTGACTATACAACCAACACTGCATGACTATACAATATAAAGCAGGTGACTTTGCATCATAACTAGTGCGACTGTGTAGCTTCAAAGGTGTGATTGTACATCATTCTGTGACTTCACAACAAAATATAACGAGTGCGACTATGTATCTTCAAACGGGTGACTGTATAAACAACTCTGTATGACTGTACAACCAACTCTGTATGACTATTCAAATGTTAATTTTTTTTTCTTCCCAAACACCAAGTCTGAGAAAATAAGACTGCTTTAACATAAACTTCAACAAGGAAGCATGCAAAACTTCAACAAAAAACTGTCTAATCGATGGTACATGCATAGTAACAATGACGATTATGGGAACTTCAATATGAACTTCAACAAGGAAATAAAAACTTCTTTAACTTCAACATGAACTTCAACAAAGAAAAAAACTTCATCTTTGACTCTATAACTACAACCACTGTACAACTACAACAACTTCAACTCAAAATTAGGGTTATAACTAGAGAAACAACGATTAATCAAGAATAAAAAGTGTGTGAATATTAGTTGTCAAAGAAAAAAAACTTCACCTTTGACTCTATAACTACAACCACTGTACAACTACAACAACTTCAACTCAAAATTAGGGTTATCGGGTTGGAAAAAATGCTCTTTTACCATTTTTTATGGTTCATGCATGACCGGAGTTCATGACCACTTTTTAGGGTTCATGAAAAAGGAATACAAAAGGGTTGAACAAAAGGAAAATCGGAGGTCGAAAATGGAACATTCAACATACCTTTGTAGCACCACCGAAATTTTAGGCATTATCGGAGATGGAGAAGCTGCGGAGATGGAGATGGAGATGGTTTTTTTAGAGAGAGGAAGAGAGTGGTGAGTGATTAGACGGTGAAATGAATTCAAAAGGGGTGAATGGGGAAGTGTAAGGGGGTTTGGGCGGGACTTTAGAGAGGAGGGAAATTAATGGGGATAGGGTGAGGAGGGAAGCTATTGACTAATGGTAGTTTGATGGGTTGATGGTTGATGTTTGATGTTTGTCTGTAGCATGTCAGTCCCGCAGCTTTTTTTTTTGTTTTTTATACAATTGAACCCCATATCCATCCACCGTCCATATTAACATGAATGGATGGAGGGGATCAACACTAAGAGACTCTTGGAGAGTTACTAACTCCCATGATCCCCCCTCTATATATATAGAAGAGGGATCAGGTGAGTCCACTTATCATAATTGAGTCTGTGAGTCCTCACCTCAGCCCTTAGATTATAGATAGATTAATGGGTATGATTTTTTTTGTTAATTAAGAAAATAACTAACAAATCTTGGTAAATATATCAATTCTCTCTCCCCTCCTTAATTATCTCAATACCAATTCTCTCTATCTCTCTCTCTCTCTCTCTCTCTCTCTCTCTCTTATCAAATTTGTAAGTGCCTCTTTCTCTCACACAACAAATTTCTTTAAAATTAAGGTTTTTTCATCTTCACCAAAAAATCATCCGCTCCCTACTGCCATTGAATGTATGTTACTATGTTACTGCCATAACCCATAAACTATGTTACTCTAACTAATAAGATGTGTTACTCTAATTCATGAACTGTGTTGCTTTAACTCTGTTACTGCCATAATCCATAAACTATGTTACTCTAACTCATACGATGTGTTACTCTAATTCATGAACTATGTTACTTTAACTCATAAATCTGTTACGTTGCATAGTAGTCTCTTGCAAAAACTATTACTCTAACTCATACGATGTGTTACTCTAATTCATGAACTGTGTTACTTTAACTCATAAAATCTTTTACGTTGCATAATAATCTCTTGCAAAAAACAGGAGTTCCAATTAACAAAAAGAATAATGTTTGTTTTTATTAAGATACTCCAAAACAAAAAGTGGTACAGGATTCCAACTGAATCAACTCCATTACAATTCCAATGTTTCACACTTGTTACTCATAATCTGTGTTACTGTAACTCATTAAGTATCTTACTCTAACAATATAATGTCCTACTTAGAGTTCTACTTCTTCTTCATCCTCCTCGTCCTCTTCGTCTTCTTCTTTTTCTTCTTCTATTTTCATCATCATCTGAGAAGCTTTGATTTAATCTCACCACCGCGCCATCTTTTCGTTGTGTACCTCCTCACATCAAATTCACAAGCCACATCCCTACATCATTCATGTGCTTTTGCGTCTACTGAAAAACAATAACAGTGCCAATAACCGTGGCGAAAAAAAAACAATCAAAAGTTGAAATATGGATTAAAGTATCAGATAACAAGAATTAAAGTAATAGATAAAGTGCAAAAATTTCATATAATGATCAGAAATGAGAGTATGAAGCAGTATCTTTCTTTGAATGAGGACGATACTCTTTGATATTGTTTCCTATTTTGAAGTCATCACGTCCCATAATTATAGGAAGCAGTATCTTTTTTTTATATGACGTTACTCTTTGATATTGTTTCCTATTTTGGTGACAATCACGTCCCATTATTATTAGGAAACAATATCTTTATTTATTTATTATTTTTTTAATATTATTGTTTCACAAATCCATACGATACTCTAATTCGCTACAATAACAGATGAAAAGCACTAAAGTAACTAGTGTAATGAATTAAAGTAACAGATTATAAAAGTAACAGATGGTAGATAGTCATTAAAATAACATATGCTATGCACTAAAGTAACACAGTAGTGAACTACAATAACTCACTATCTTTTGTCTGCGCAAATTTCATATGATGAATCAGAAATCTAATAATGTGCAGTTCAGCGTAGATAAGTAGAAACTAATAATTTTTCTGAACTCGTTTACTTTGATTGTATGTTATTTTGATTGAAAGTCGGGAACTATAGTATAAGCAGTATATCTCTTTGAATGTTGACGTTACTTTGATATTATTGTTTCCTATTTTGGTGGCAATCACGTTCCATTATTATAGGAAACAATATTTTTTTTTAATTATTTTTTTAATATGGCGGTTTCAGAAATCCTTACGATACTCTAATGCATTACAATAACAGATGAAAAGCACTAAAGTAAAGACTGTAATGAGTTAAAGTAACAGATCATAAAAGTGACAAATGGTAGGCATGACAATAACAGATGCTACAAACTAAAGTAACATAGTATGTGAACTACAGTAACTCAATATCTTTTGTGTGCACAAACTTCATATGATGAATCAGACATCTAATAATTTAACGTAGAAAAGCAGAAACTAATAATTTAATATCATCTCAATGACTTCCATGGCGTTTCGAGTATAAATTACAAAGCATATACTCATCATTGGTGTGTTCTACGATTTGCATATCCGCCATTGAATGAAAAGTTTTAGCCGGATTGATCAAATATATATTGCAGCAGCGCGAAGATGACGATGAATGACTGAATAAGTTCTTGATTTTGTTGTTTTGAAGTAAATGGCAGCAGCGCGAATGAGAAATTCAGTGATGAACAAGAGAATGATGAATGATGAACGAGAGAATAGAGAATGAATGAATGACAGAGAATGAATGAATGAATAAAGGTATAAATGATACGTTACTCAAATAAATTCCTTCCTATTTTGATGGAAGCAGTATCTTCTCCTTTTTTTTTAATATAATGATGGATCTTGTCCCTCCATCCATCTAGAGGACTTAGGGACTCAATATAGATGAGGGACTCATTAGAAACCCCCCCTCTCTCTCTCTCTCTATATATATATATATATATATATATATATATATATATATAGAGAGAGAGAGAGAGAGAGAGAGAGAGAGAGAGGATCAACTGAGTCCTCTTTTCATTTTTGAGTTCATAAGTCCTAAAAATATATTATATTCCTCTATTTTCCCTTAATTCTCTCCAACTACTAATCAAAACTCCTTATTTTTCTCTACCAAATAATAACTATTAACCTCTCTCCTCAAATTCTCTCTCACTCACGCACAAAACCCCAATATCCTCATAATTAATCAAAATTAAAAACCCTTCCTCTTCATCTTCATAATTATTTCCTCTTCATAATTTTTAATCGTCATCTTCATAAGCTTCAAAATTTCTTCCTCACAAGCTTCGAAATTCAAAAAGTGCTGCAGTTATATTTAGTTCAATCCCTTCAACTTAATCTTCAGTTCAATCCCTTCAACTATACTCAAGGTATGCTTCGATCATCTTTCTATGATTAGAGTTTACGAAATTTTCAGAGTTTTAACCTTTTTGTGTGCTAATTAGTGATTGTATATTGTCATCTGGGCATTCGACTTACATTGAATTCGATTGGATTAATTATTCATCTGTTATTCTACAATTTAGAATTTGCGTGACATGGATTTTGCATGACATGGATTTTGCTGGTTGATGGATGATACAAGTATGTGGAAGCGAGGCGCAAAAAATCATCGACGGTCCCAAGAGCAAGCCAACCAAGGGCCAAAAAAAATAATGTCTCTAATGAATTACGTCTATCTTTTTTCTAATTACGAATATTGTTTTGTATCCTTTTGATAATTTTAATATCCATTGGTATTTTGATTATCATAATGGAATAACGCTGTTAAATTCTGTTACACTGACTAAGTGTTCCTGTTACTCTAAGGAACGACTGGTGTTACTATGAGAGTGAATGATGTTAACCCGCGATACAAATCTGGTCTCATAATCATCGTGTTACAGCAACACATTATAGCTGTTACTTTAACGATTAAATGATGTTACTCTAAGTGATGAATGGTGGTATTTTCATAATGGTTGTTAAACAACGCTGTTTTCATCAGTTACTCTGATGCGTTATATATGTTACTTCAAGGAACGAATGTTGTTACTTTGGTAATGAATGGTTATAACCTAAGAAAGAAGGCTGTTAACCCGCATTACAAAGTTGGTTTCATCATCAGGGATTGGGGTTCTTACCCTAGCAAAAAAAATGTGTTACTCTAACGCAGTGTAGCTGTTACTTTAACGAACAAATCATGTTACTATAAGAAATAGTTGTGGTTAATCTAAGAACGAATGGTTGTTGTGTGCTAAATTTAGACCGTTTTTTCTTCCATTTAGACCCGTTTTTCCCTCGTTTTGCGAGTCTAGAGTGCGATTATCGCTATATTTTGAGTACTTCTCGCATTAGCGTCTCTCTTGTGCATTTTACGTGTTTTTTTTTGTAGTTTTTCTATCAATTTTGATAAGATTTAGCACCGAAATCACGATCGAGCTTCCACAAGCACAAGAGAAGGGAATACCGTTCAAAGAGCAAAGCACACAACTTAAAGTTTAAAGCCATCCAATCATACGACGAAGAATGAGACAAGAAAAGAGGCCAGAAAATGACCGGGTGAAACTTCACCCGGTGATACACCACCGGGCGAAGTTTCACCCGACAGTAAATTGCCTCCCCGAAGATTTTTCGAGACTTCCCCACCGGGTGAAAATGACCGGGCGAAATTTCGCCCACCGGGTGAAATTTCGCCCGATGGTAAAAGTGGCCAAAAATCGCAAATTCAGAAGAAAATCTCACCGGGTGAAATTTCACCCGGTGGTGCTAACTCGTCAACCGCAGGGTGAAGTTTTGCCCCATGAAGATGCAAAGGGTGATTGTCTCACTAATGGAGCAAAAAGTTGGATTTGAGCTTTAGGTTAAAAAACCATTAAGGCATTACTATATATATATATCCACCATCATTCTACTCTATCCACCATTAGTGTAGCTACACCATCCATTAGTAGAGTAATTTAGTAGTATTCTTAGTAATTCTCTATAATTCTAGTAGTAATCTAGCAGTAGATCTATATAGTTTTCATCAACAATTCTCTAGTTTTACATTCAAGTTTGTAGAAGATTATTATTTCAAGTTTTATTTGAAGATTTGTGGGAGTATTGAAGAATTAGTGACAAGTTCTTCATTCTCTTCATCAAAGATTCAATCTTTATTTATGCAATCTTCTTATTTCTTGTAGATCTTCATAGTTGATATATTTCTCTTCCACTCTCTAATCTCTAGTTTAGATTTAATGTTATTCTCTCATTATTGTCTTGTTTAGATTATCTTAGTATTGTTAGTTTCTCTAGATTTTATTTATGTTGTTCTAGATTATTCTCTAGTTTATTTTGTTAGATCTTATTTCTTCCATAGTTTAGTGGGCAATTGTTAGATCATAGTTTTCTTATTGTTTTGTTGTTAGTTTCTTTAGATTTAGTTATTATGCATGTTGTAGTTATTTTCTCCTTAGTTAATGTTTTGTTGTTTTCCATTATGATTAGTGAGTAGATTTCTTGTTAGAAGGTTTAGGGATGAGGGCTTGGATTATTTGAATTAAGGGATGTTGGTGGGTTGCTTGCTTGTTGGTTTATCTTGTTTATGGTTGTTGTGTCATTGTTGTTTTAGTCCGGCCAACTAGACCGACCTTGACTCGTTTCTATCAATATGGGGAAACTCGGGGTAGAAATTACCATGATTAGAGACTTACCCTTCTTCGCCGCGAAAACGGGTTTTTAGGTGGGTTGGGTGAAGAAACCGAAAGGTGGCATTCTCCCTTTATCAATGTTGCAACAAAAATTCGATTCCGACCTTCTTAGACTCCAAGTTCCGAATCCCGACTTCCCCCTAACGCCTTTTCCTAGATTTACCACCTCTAGCTATTTTTATCGTTATTTCTAGTGTAGACTTGACCCTTAACCCCCCCCTTTAGACACCAAACACGTCGCTTTTAACTCTCTACTACTACGGTCTGTTCCATGTGGACCGACCTTGACTTACCACGATTACTTTAGTATTTTTTGTGTTATTCCGAGTCTATAAATATTGTTTGACCACCCGTCCTTCGCTAAAACGACCGATCCGATTGGGTGCCCGTTCAATGGTAAACAACGCTAATATCCGTGGTTACTTTTATGCATTATATTTGTTACTTTAAGGAACGAATGGTGTTACTACAATACATCTGAGATGTTACTCTAACCAACAACACATGTATTAAATAAATATAGAGTTAACTGCAACGTTACACATCATTATGTGTAAAAATATGTAAAAAATCAGTTATTCTTGTAAACCCACAAAAAAAAAACAATTTCGAATCCGCAAGCCAGCGCGTAGATTTTATAAAATTCCACCGCCTCATCGATTTTCCCGAATACTTGCCCCATGTACGGAGTGAACGCCTCACCCACATCTCTACACCCTTGTACATTTGCTTCTTTGTCAATGCTACCTGCAAAAAAATAAACAACGTTGCGCCCATGGGACATATGTATTACTTTAACTCATAAGTTGTGTTGCTCTAACTCGTAAAGAAAGATACTTCAACATCAGCGCCGAAAACCTTTTTTAATGTTCAGTGTGTGTCACTCTAATTAAAATAAGGTGTTACTGTAACTTAGAACGTATGTTACTTCAACGCCGTGTCTGCTTAATCTATGATTAATCAAATCCAAAAACCATTGATATGAATCTATGATTAATCAAATGAATAAAATTCCACCTTTTCCAGTGTTGTCATGTGCATTCGCATATTTGCCAATTCCACCTGCACAAAATTAAACAACGTTACGCCCATGCAACCAATGTGTTACTTCAACTCATAAGTTGAGTTACTCTAACTCGTACAGTACGTTACTCTAACATCATCGTCAAAAACCTTTTCTCAACGTTCAGTGTGTGTTACTCTAATTAAAATTAAGTGTTACTGTAACTTAGAACGTATGTTACTTCAACGCCGTGTCTGCTTCAATAGACAACAAAACAATAATATCAGTGGAGATTACGGAAAACCTAAATAACAAACATAAAACTCAGGAATATATACTAACAAGAGATCAATTAATCATTGATATGAATCTATGATGAATGAAACGACCATGAAAGCAATATCAACATGAAAATTAATGCAAAACATGAACGCAATATCGAAACTCACCATTGTTATACTCGATGAATTGCTTATCAACAGTTGATGAAGATGTCGCGATCATTTAATTCATAATAACGGGGTTTCGAGCACAAATTTGATTGAATGAATGAATGAACGTGATGATGGGTGCGTTTTTTTTAGGTTTTGATGAACGTGTAACATGAATGAATGAATGAGGAATGAAGATGATTATGGGAGTTATTGTTTCCTAAAATCATGGGAGTTATTTTAGGATGCTAAATCTCCCCCTTTTTTTTAATACAAATATTAGGATGCATCTTGTCCATCCATCCTCATCCCATCCAATGGGTGGGATGAGGACTTATGGACTCATATATAGAGAAGGACTTATAAGAGCCTTACTATATATATATATATAGAGGTAGGTTCAAATAAGGGCACCATGTTTCAGTAAGTCTCTATTAAAGTTACAGATGACATACGATAAAGTTGCATTTGTTTAAAATTGATATGTAACTATAACATTCAACCCTTTTATCACTTCAAGTGATAAAGTGCATATATATATATATATATATATATATATATATATATATATATATATATATATATATATATATATATATATATATATATATATATAGAGGTAGGTTCAAATAAGGGCAACAACTATTTTAAGGGCATAAGGGCAAGTGTTAAAGTTACACAAAAAGTGCTTAAAGTTACACGAGATGAGTGATAAAGTTGCACTTTATAACTTGAAGTGATAAAAGGGTTGAATGTTATAGTTACATATCAATTTTAAACAAATGCAACTTTATCGTATGTCATCTGTAACTTTAATATGCACTTACTGAAACATGTTGCCCTTATTTGAACCTACCTCTATATATATATATATAGGGGATTTCTAATAAGGGCATGGATAAAATTAAGTTCCTAAGTCCAAATCCTAATCATTGGATCAATTTTGTGTGGATGACTGAGATTATTTCTAAAGATTAAATAATCCACTTAGCTATTAATTAGGCTGGTGTATTTAATACATTCAATTGCTTCTCACGAGGAACAATTTCACGAGGCAATCACACCTCCATAACTAGTCATTACTCCGCGCGGCATTCCAATGATGAGGGAATTTCTTTTTTTTTCATCACATCTCCATTGGTCCTTCGAGTTAAAATTATTCTTGGCTGTCGGGTTCTGTTTTTTTTTGGGCACCTCATTTTTTGGCAGAGGCTTCCGTTAATTTAACGTTGTCGTAATCAAGCCGACGTTGGTTTCCGATCATAGTGTTAATTTGGAATGAAGAATTTGCAGATTGTTGAAGTGCCCTTGGTAGGTGCATCTATTGTTCGGTATTTAGTAATGTTTCGTTGTTTATCACGATTGTCCTTTTTTGTCTTGTGTCGATGGAGAAGTCGATTTAGTGAAGTCATCCGGAGTTGGTGTTGTTTGTCATCGAAGTTATGTATGTGTTGATTTGTAGTTGCTGTAATTTTTATTAAAGCTAACAGAATTTATAACTAACAGAATTTGTAGTTGTTTGTTATGACAACTTCATAATTAACTGATGTACATACGTCAGCCAAAATAACCTACCACACTTCTGTAACTTCGACACACAGATTTCACAACTTCAACTCTCACCTTTTGAAACTTCAAAATCATGCCCCTGTTATCTGTAAGACATAACTTCGCAACTTCAACACTTCCTCTTTACAACTTCAGTGCACTAAGTCGACAACTTCATAGTTAAGTGTTCGCATGCTTGAAACTTAAATACAATGAATACACAACTTCAACTCCCACTTTCTGAAACTTTAAAACTCGTCGCCGACATACTTTCATAATAACTTCATAATTTCGTATACTATAGTAGTTACAATTCCAACAAGCTAATTTTATAACTTTAACTCAGTCACTTTAGAACTTCAAACCACAAAAATTACAACTTTATATGTTACTTCAAATATGTGTACTTGCATCCTCGGTGCACAAATAATATTCAGACAACTTTCTTTTGGAGATTTTAGTTCAGTTAAAATACAAATTCAACTATCGTAATTTACAACTTCAACATTCAATCTTGATGGTAGGGATTTGCCGTGGATCCCCACCGTCAAATAATAACCGGCTACACCTAACACGTAGATAGGGTAAGTCGGGTCGAATCCACGGGGACGGTAAGAGGCGTCTAGACTAAGGTCACCCAAATACGAGACTAGGTCAACGAACTAAGCTAAACTAGAATGATAGGAAGGGGAGAAGGCTAAGACTATGACTAAGGTGACGAAGAAAACGAATAAGAAAAGGGCTAGGATTAGGTCGGGTTCAAGGGGTGATGGAATGGTCAAGGAAGAGCTAAGGTGAAGGGGTAGTCGGGTAATCTAGGTGTAGTCCGGGCTCTCGCTATGTAGACCGACCTAGAGGTTCTTGATAGGATCCAACTTAGCGACACACATGACAAACGGGGTTACTAGCATGCTTTCGTAGCCTAGGTCACATCCGGGCTCTCGCTACGTAGACCGACCTAGGGGTCGTCCTCACCGGGCTCTCGCTACGTAGTGAGGGAACCAAACCCACGAGCAAACCACCACCCACAGGAGAAAAGGCAAGAAAAACAAGCATATGCATCTACATGTCATTCAAGCATTTCATCAAACATGTACCATGCATCTAACCAAGAGGAAACCCAAAACTTCCACCAACATCTCCAACAAACCCTTAATCACCCATTAAACACCCAAATCACCCTACTAACCCTAGCAAGAGTACTACTCAACCATATCTAAAGGAAAACTAACACTAATCAAGAGAAACTAACATAAGAATCAAAACATACAAACATAATGGAAAACTAACAAAGATGAACAATGAAAAAAACCATGAACAATGAACAAAGAATGAAACTTTAATGATAAAACAAGATTAAGGGAAGGGAAAAGAGAGATTATACCAAACTAGAGAAGATGAAAAGAAGAAATCTTGCATATATGGAAGAAAACCCAAAACAATCTCCCAAGGTTGTCAATCTTGGTTGAATCTTGAAGAATCTCCTTAATACAAGAGTTAAACTAAGATTAACGATAAACTAAAGACTAATCTACACTAATCTATGCTAATCTATGCTAAACTATGCTAGGGTTTGATGGGTAATGAAGAACATAACATAAGAATACAAGAGGAAGGGTATATATAGGGTTACAAGAGTGAAGGAGATGAAAGAATCAAGCGCGGGTCTGTACTGGGCTCATCCCGGTCGGAATGAGGTTGTCCCGGTCGGGATGGACCCAAGATAGTATCCATTGCTTTTGTGCACTTCATCCCGGACGGGATGAGGCCATTCCCGTCAGGGATGAGTCTTATAGGCCTCCAATATGATCTTTTTGGTCCCTCCTTGCTTCTCATGGGCTTCCCATCGATTCTCGGGACTCGGGATCGAGCCTAAGGTGCTCGGGAATGGGTCCCAAGGTCTCGGGATCGAATCGAAGGCATCGAGTGATCGTTCTTTCGCTTCGTTGGCTCCAAAAAGTGTATGTATTGAGTCGGATTCGCTCCAACTCTTCATGAATGGTCTCGGGAACCTAAAACGAAATAGAGGAAGTATAAGTAGCCCATAAACCGCTCCCAAGGAGCGATTCCACAAGGAAAACGGGACCAAAACATAACAAATTAGGCACTACAAACTACACTTATCAACTCCCCCACACTTAACCCTTACTCGCCCTCGAGTAAGCACATACTAACTACTAAACTAGCAGAGTGGGTATTAGCGCACCCTACGCCCTTTCAACTCACGTGAGTACACTTAGAGGAAAATTGCACTCCGCAAGGCAAGTAAGGTCTTGCGACAAAACCGTGGATGCAACCGGAACACAAAACACAAAGACAAACAAGCACACTGATAAGTGTAGTTTGTAGTGCCTATTTGTTGTGTTTTGGTCCCATTTTCCTTCTGGAATCGCTCTTTGGGAGCGATTCAAGGGCTTCTTATGCTTCCTTTAGTTCGTTTCAGGTTCCCAAGACCGATTTGGAAGAGTTGGAGCGATTCCGACTCGATACATACACATTTTGGAGCCAACGGAGTAAAGGAACGATGACTCGATGCCTTGGAATCGACCCCGAGACCTTGGGGCCCAATCCCGAGCCTCCGAGACCCGATCCCGAGTCCCGAGAATCGACGAGAAACCCATGAGAAGCAAGGAGGGACCAAAAAGAGCTTAAAGGAGGCCTACAAGACCCATCCCTACCGGGAATGGCCTCATCCCGTTCGGGATGAGGTGCGCTAAAGAGGAGGCCACTGTGGGTCCGTCCCGGTCGGGACCAACCCGTCCCGGTCGGGATGACACCCCGTCCCGGTCGGGACCGGCCCGTCCAGGTCGGGACCACGGCCCTGCTGCGCGCACCACTTTCTTTCTTCTCCTTCATTCTTGTACCCATATAAATACTTCCCTCTTGTATTGTTAACACATCTTATGATACATTAGACTCTTTTAAGCCTCCAAAACCCTAGATTAGTTCTACACACATTAATCTTAATCTCCCTTTAATCTCCCTTTAATCTTCCTTTAATCTTTAGTTAATCTAGTTTAATTAGTTCTTGTATTAAGAAGTTCTTGAAGAATTCTCCAAGATTGACATCCTTGGGGTTTATTTGGGTTCTTATTTATACAAGATACCATCTTTTCTTCATCTTATTGTTGGTATAACTTTCTTTACTCTTTTTATTGTTTATTTAATCTAGTTTCAATCTTTTTATATTGTTATTGTTAGTGTTCTTGTTATTCATTATGGATGTTTGGATTGTGATGTTGTTTCCTCTTGTTATAGTTGTTTTGGTCTTCATCATGAGTGAGTAGTCTTCTTGTGGGGTTAGTAGGAGGATTAGGGGTAGATTATGGTTGATTAGGGTTGATTAAGGGAAAAGGGTGAATCTTTGTTGTTAGTCACATTGTGGGCACTCCATGTGTTTGTTGATATGCTTGTGTGAGTAGTAGTGGCCATGCTCCCCATACTTGTGTTCTTCTTCCCATTGTTTGTCTATTATGTGGTCATGTTGAGAATAGTCGTAGTCACGAGAGTGCGGACTAGGGTCTACGTAGCGAGAGCCCGGACCCACCTTGACAACGGTCTACGTAGCGAGAGCCCGGACCGACTCTAGCAACTAGGAGACACCTATACCCTTGATCACCCCAATTACCCTTCTACTCCTATGAACCCGACCTACCCCACTCCCTTCCATATTTGAGTTCATCCTTTTAGTTAGTCGTCGTTTCTTCTAGTTTATTTGTTAGTTCGATCATTAGCTATCCTATTTTAGCATCGTTCTAGATAGTCATTGTTAGTCCACTTCCTTCTTCTCCAATCATAATAGTTTATCAATTGTAGCTTTCTTTGTGTTTGTTTGGTGATTTAGTCTTGTTTTAGGTAGACATAGTCTAAGCTTTGCAATACCGTCTCCGTGGATACGATCCCGACTTACCCTATCTACCCTAGTTAGGATTAGCCGGTTTATTTATTGATCGGTTGGGACGTGACGAATCCCTACCATCAATTTGGCGCCGTTGCCGGGGACGGTGCATTGTTTAGACTTAGTTTGCTTATTTCTAGACTTAGTTACCCTTCTTTGTGCCCTTCTACCCTCTCTTGTGCATATTCTCTAGTTTTCTTGTTTTCTTAGCTTTCTTTTCTCTTTGTCTCTAGTTGTGCTTGTTTATTGTCGTTGCCTAGTGCCCATAAAGTACTAGGTATTCTCACGTTTGTTCTAGTGCGTAGTGTATGCCTAGGAGGGGAGGCGACTTCTATCTCTTTAATCCAGAGCCGGAGAGACTCTTTTGAGCCTTTCGCCAACGGACGATTAACCGGGTTAGGATCTCTCAACCAAGTGCAAGCAATACTCATCAAGGGCAAGCTCAAGGAGCCGACTTTAGCGAGTCACCTCGAGAGACGGCCGAAGGGATCTTCATAAATCCCTTTGGTTCATCTATCCACTCTTCTAGTCCTAGTTCCCCCTCTTCATCTACGTCAACACCGTCTACACCACCATCTTCTCCCTTATATCCAATCATGCCTAAGTTTTCTTCTCACTCGACCTTCACGGAAGACGTTTTGCCGGGTCCATCCACTTTTCCGGAGGCATATACCGGGAATTTTGTGGCGAAAACGCAATTTATTCAATTGGTCGAGAGAAGTCAATTTAGTGGTTTGCCCACCGAAGACCCGCACCAACATATGGAGACCTTCTCCGATTATTGCGATGCTATTTCCCAAACCGGGGTTTCACAAGACCAAATCCGTTGGGTATTATTTCCATTCTCATTAATCGGAAAGGCAAAGCAATGGATCAAGAGTCTTGATCGGGCAACCATGGGGATCGATACTTGAAAAAAGCTTGCCTTGGCGTTCTACCAAAAGTTTTACCCTCCGGAAAAGACCAATTTGCTTAGGGCCTCCATCACCGGGTTCCAACAAAGGGATGAAGAGAGCCTATATGAAGTTTGGGAGCGGTGTAAATCTTTGGTTAGGTCGTGCCCCCACCATGGACTCTCACAATGGTTCTTGGTTCAACAATTTTGGAATGGCCTTTATGAGGACTCAAGAGCTATACTTAATATGGGCTCCAATGGTAGGTTTACCGAGGTCGATGACGATCAAACGTGGGCGAGAATCGAAGAGATGGCGGTGCATAATTCGCAATACTCTAGGCCTAGGAAGGCACATCGAGGAGGTATGCATGAGGTCGATGCTATCACCAAATTAAGCATCGACCTTGGAGCTCAATTGAAAACACACATGGAGACTATTGACAAGAAGCTCCAAAGCCACCTCAACCAAGTCCAAGGCACTAGTTCCTCCCACCATCAACCGATTCAAGAAGTGAATGCTTTGGAATTTGCACCTCCTATGCCTTATTTTGGGATGTGTGATACTTGTGGAATCGTTGGTCATGATCCTATGCATTGTAGAGGAAGTATTGAGCAAGTGAACGCCTTTCAAGCGTTCAAGCAAGGTGCCTCCTACTCCAATCAATACCAAGCTTCCAATCAAGTCCCTCAACAACAAGCTTTTCAACATCAACAACAACATCGTCCCTATGTCCCACCTCCCTTAAGGGACAACAATCAAGGTTATCAAGGTTATGTGGGTAATCTAAGACCCTTCAACAACTTCAAGCAAAATAACCAAGGTACCTTCCACAACAACAATCAAGGGTTCCAACAAGGGAATTTCAATCAAGGAGGTTTCCAAGGAAACCAAAACTTTCAAGGACAACAAAACCACAACCAAGGCCTTAATCAAGGCAATTCTCATGGGTTCCAAGGGAACCGTCAACAACAAGCTACACAAGGTAATCAACAACAAAGCAAGCCAAGGAGCCGGTCTCCTACTCATGATTATGGCATTCCTCACGCCATCACCGATACTCCGCATAATCCGTCATCTCCACCTCAGGAATTCGACGTTCAAAAGACTATGACGGATATGCAAAAGAGTCAAATGGAGATGTCAAAAACCCATCAAGAGCTCTTTGCTTATATTCAAAGGGAAAACGCGGTAAGTGATGTCCGAATGAAGATGCTTGAAACTCAAGTATCTCAACTTGCTTCGGGGAGGTCCTCAAGACAAAAGGGGCAACTACCTTCTCAAGGTGAAACACCGCCATTTGAGCATGTAAATGCTATCACCACAAGGAGAGGTACATCTTATGACTCCCCTTCATTCCCTAGTGAACAAGAGCCAATGCATGAACCGACAAAGAAAATGGCATCTCCAATTCAAGAAAACTCAAGCTTTGATAATCCAATGGAGGAGCAAGTCCTTTGGGAGGTCGAAAAACCCCAAGAAGACAACCCTCCCCCACTTCAAGCACAAGAAAAGGGTAAGGGGAAAGTGTCAAGTGAGGAGTCCACCCATATTGAGCAAAACAAGGTTCAAATCAAGTTGCCTTTCCCAACAAGGCAAATGAAGACTAAGGTGGATGTCCAATTTGAAAAGTTCCTTAACATTGTGAAGAAATTGGATGTTAATGTCCCATTCACCGAGGTACTTACCCAAGTCCCGGCATATGGGAAATTCATGCGGGATATCCTAGCTAGGAAGAGGTCCATCGACAAGGAAGAGACGATAGCGTTCACGAGGATAGTGAGCGAGCTTATTCAAGGTTCCACGCTTCCAAAGTTGAAGGATCCGGGTAGTTTCTCTATCCCGTGCACCATTGGCAATTACAAGATCGAAAGAGCTATGTGTGATTTGGGTGCGAGTGTGAGCATTATTCCCTACACCATTTGTGAGCGATTAGGGATGAAGGAGCTCAAACGTACGTCCATTACACTCCAAATGGCCGATAAATCATTTAACCGACCATTAGGGATGTTAGAAGACGTGCCGGTACGAATCGGGAAATTCTTCATTCCGGTCGATTTCATCGTGCTCGATATGCCGGAAGATGCCAACACTCCCATTATCCTTGGGCGCCCATTTCTACACACCGCCGGTGCTATGATCGACGTGAAGAACGGTAGGATCACCTTCGAGTTGGGGGAAGAAAGGTTAGTGTTTGACCTCCAAGGCAACACTTCACCCTCCAACGATGAGTCTTGCAATATGATCCAAGCCACGAAAAACATCAATCTAGGGGATGAACTGGGACAAAGCTTGCAGAAGTACTCTTATGTACTTGAGGATGATGACTCCGATTTGGAGGAAGATGAGTGCCCATTTCATGGGTTTGATGACAAGTGCAATGACAAGGAAGAAGATGAGACTCCCTTGGGGCCGCATGAGGACAAGTGGACGTTTGGGTATATCCCAAAGGATCAAAAGTACAAGTTCAAGCCATTGAACTTGGAAGATCGGGATGCCCCGGGAACGTCTAGGCAAGGTCATGAAGAGCCTTGGTTTGTGGACGGTTATATCTCGAGCTTGATTGAAGACTTTGCTAGGGCTTTTGACTTGTTCCTACGTGCCCTCGATGGAGATGGAATTGGTCATGGTTGTTGAAAAAGATTGAAGAATGCACCACCTTGGTTTGACGGAGTTCCACAAGAACCGTCTCATTGTATATATCCCTTTCTTGTAGTTAGTTTGAATTTTTGTGAATTCTTGTAATATTGGATTATTGATGAGCGATGCGAGGGAGAGAGTTTGATGTTGAGTTTGAGTTTGTTTGATAGGTATGAATTGAGGATGATTCCTAGAGAGGAGTGACTATGATAGAGCTTGGTTAGTAAGCATGAGGATCGGGTTTTTGAAGCTTGGAGTAAGCTTTTGGGATTGTGGAAGGTCAAGAAGACCCATCCCGACCGGGAAGATGCTTCCCGACCGGGAAGGGTGAAGCATCCCGACCGGGAAGAAGCCGTCCCGATCGGGACGAGTGCACCAAAGTTCGAGCTCACTGGAGGTCCGTCCCGACCGGGATGAGGGCGTCCCGACCGGGACGAGTGAGACATCCCGACCGGGACCATCCATCCCGACCGGGATGGTCCCCTGCTCCCTTTTGTGTTTCTTCTTCGACATTTGAGTCCACCCAACCATTATATACCCCCTCCCAACCCCCCTAACTATCCTTGCCTTATCATATGCCCCATATACTTCATTGTCTTGCCCTCACTTCATTTCCTATCCACTTTACACCGACTCTCACATCCAATCCCACCCCCTACCATTACTACCTTTACCGTGAGTTCTTCTCCAGTTTGTAGCGAGATGGCAACCGAGAAGACAAGCAACGTGCCTAGAATGATCATTAAGACGATGGAGCAAGTGAGTTACTAACCGATGGGTTTGGGTAACTATCCTTACTTTTCCGTCTTTTGTCGCTTGTTTTCTCTTATTTGCCCCCTTCCCCTTGAGTCACGGTATCTTCGTGGCCTTCGAGGCCGTAGTATGATTGCTCCCGACTCCCGATGACGTGAATATATCGGGAGTCAATCGATTAATCCAAATTCACAAGATCTTCACCCCTTTTTAGGAGTTAGTCGGATTTGGCCGGAATCCGGGCTAGGTGACTTGATTACACCTAGCCCTCCCCTCCCATTTCCTTTTATTTCTTTCTTTTTATTTTCTTCCCCCGTCCATATCTTTTCTCGTCTCGGCCCATGGTGACTTGACTACACCCCGGCCGGACACATTCTACCCTTTCTTCACTTCTCTTTTTGATTTTTAGCTTTATTTTCGTAGTTTCTTTTCTTTTCTTTTGTCTCTCCACACACTACGATCGAGCATGAGGACATTTCTCGGTTTAAGTGTGGGGGAGCGATATTCTATCGTAGCTAGTTTTATTTTCGTAGCTTCTTTGAAAAATCTTTAAAAAATCCTAAAAATTTGAAAATTTTTCTCAAAAATCAAAAAGATTTTCCTTTTGTGTGTTCGCCATTCTTGTCTTTGTGTCGTGTATTTGTCGTATTGTGTGTGCTTGCCTCCCTTTGTCCTTATAGGTTGCTTTAAATCGCCGATGACTTTGGAAAGCTCTAAAGACCTCCGGTAACATCTTATCCCTTTTTCTTCTTTATCTCTTGTGGAGTTTGGGAAGGATTGTGATGTTGTGTGCTCGGGTGGAGCTTTATGCATATTGGTCGACGATTTGGTGACTTGTTTGGAATATCGGGGTGGTGTTTGTGTTGTTTATGTGTTCGTTTTGTTTTGTTTTTGTTTTGTTGCTTTTGCTTCTTTTTCTTTCGTTCGTTTTCGTCGTGTCTTTGTTTTGTGTTGTGTTGTGTGTCTTGTGCGTAAACCGTTTTCGAAAACCCGGTTTAGAGGCTAGTGTGTGAGTGTTTACTTTTCCTTCCTAGTAGTATAAATAGAGTCTTGGACTTTAGTCTAGTAGAATGACCCTAAATCAATGAATTCGTTGGTCCTTTACCTTGAGTCCACCTAGCTTACTAGGGATTTACTGCGGGATTTGCACTTATGACCATTATGACCACCCACGGTGTGAAAAGGCCTTGGTTACCGAGTCTCGTCCCTTAGGTGACCGTGTTTAGGATCGTTTGATTAGTCCAAGTTTTTCCCCTTTTTGTGGGTTAGAAGGGAAGGGCCCGTTTCGACTCACCCATTCCCCTACCTCCTACACATATCCACACAATAATTTGCAACTTGTTGAATTCTCTCCTTCTTAATTGTCAAGAAATGCCAAAAAGCCAAATCAAGCAAAAAGGGCAAAGAAAAGAGAAAGAAAGAAAATGAAAGAAAGAAAAGAATGAAGAAAAAGAAAAGGCACAAAAGCCAAAAAATAGAAAAGAAGAAAAAGAAATGGCATGGCAACAAACAAGGGCGAAAATGCAAAAGAAAAGAGAAAATGCCAAAAGAAAACCCGTCTCATAAAAAAGAAATCCCCACAAAAATAAGCCTTTTTCCGACTTTTGCCGTGAAGAGCCTACCAAAGGACCGAGTCCCTAGGAAGGATGATAGCGGTAAGGGTCGGTCTTCCCTCATTTTGCAATATTTCCACCTTTTTACTTGGACTAGTTAGGCGGTTTTGGGCATGGGACGACCCTCTTAGCTCATCGCTAAAGGGGGCGGGGTCTCACTTACCTACAATGTCGACTAACACCGTGGTTCATCCTTTTTTCCACTCCGCCGATCGTCCCGTAGTACGTTCTTAGAAAGTTAGGAGGACCTAGGTAAGTTACCAACGTTTTTATTGCTTTGTCGTCATACTATTAGTGTTTAGTTCACCTTGGTTTGTATTGCTAGCTTGGGAACGTTGTCACTTGCCTTGAGTCCTAAACCGGTGTTTCATTCACTGCTTTTAGAGGGAGGCAGTATTTGTTTTCCTTTGGGTGCAACCTTGTGTTTGTTTGTTTATGTGTGTTGTGTCCGGTTGCATCCACTGTTTTGTCGCAAGACCCGACTTGCCTTGCGGAGTGCACTTTTCCTCTAAGTGTACTCGCGTGAGTTGAAAGGGCGTAGGGTGCGCTAATACCCACTCGGATAGTTTTATAGTTAGTATGTGCTTACTCGAGGGCGAGTAAGGGTTAAGTGTGGGGGAGTTGATAAGTGTAGTTTGTAGTGCCTATTTGTTGTGTTTTGGTCCCATTTTCCTTGTGGAATCGCTCTTTGGGAGCGATTCATGGGCTCCTTATGCTTCCTTTAGTTCGTTTCAGGTTCCCGAGACCGATTTGGAAGAGTTGGAGCGATTCCGACTCGATACATACACATTTTGGAGCCAACGGAGTGAAGGAACGATGACTCGATGCCTTGGAATCGACCCAAAGACCTTGGGGCCCAATCCCGAGCCTCCAAGACCCGATCCCGAGTCCCGAGAATCGACGAGAAACCCATGAGAAGCAAGGAGGGACCAAAAAGAGCTTAAAGGAGGCCTACAAGACCCATCCCTACCGGGAATGGCCTCATCCCGTTCGGGATGAGGTGCGCTAAAGAGGAGGCCACTGTGGGTCCGTCCCGGTCGGGACCAACCCGTCCCGGTCGGGATGACACCCCGTCCTGGTCGGGACCGGCCCGTCTAGGTTGGGACCACGGCCCTGCTGCGCGCACCACTTTCTTTCTTCTCCTTCATTCTTGTACCCATATAAATACTTCCCTCTTGTATTGTTAACACATCTTATGATATATTAGACTCTTTTAAGCCTCCAAAACCCTAGATTAGTTCTACACACATTAATCTTAATCTCCCTTTAATCTCCCTTTAATCTTCCTTTAATCTTTAGTTAATCTAGTTTAATTAGTTCTTGTATTAAGAAGTTCTTGAAGAATTCTCCAAGATTGACATCCTTGGGGTTTATTTGGGTTCTTATTTATACAAGATACCATCTTTTCTTCATCTTATTGTTGGTATAACTTTCTTTACTATTGTTATTGTTTATTTAATCTAGTTTCAATCTTTTTTATATTGTTATTGTTAGTGTTCTTGTTATTCATTATGGATGTTTGGATTGTGATGTTGTTTCCTCTTGTTATAGTTGTTTTGGTCTTCATCATGAGTGAGTAGTCTTCTTGTGGGGTTAGTAGGAGGATTAGGGGTAGATTATGGTTGATTAGGGTTGATTAAGGGAAAAGGGTGAATCTTTGTTGTTAGTCACATTGTGGGCACTCCATGTGTTTGTTGATATGCTTGTGTGAGTAGTAGTGGCCATGCTCCCCATACTTGTGTTCTTCTTCCCATTGTTTGTCTATTATGTGGTCATGTTGAGAATAGTCGTAGTCACGAGAGTGCGGACTAGGGTCTACGTAGCGAGAGCCCGGACCCACCTTGACAACGGTCTACGTAGCGAGAGCCCGGACCGACTCTAGCAACTAGGAGACACCTATACCCTTGATCACCCCAATTACCCTTCTACTCCTATGAACCCGACCTACCCCACTCCCTTCCATATTTGAGTTCATCCTTTTAGTTAGTCGTCGTTTCTTCTAGTTTATTTGTTAGTTCGATCATTAGCTATCCTATTTTAGCATCGTTCTAGATAGTCATTGTTAGTCCACTTCCTTCTTCTCCAATCATAATAGTTTATCAATTGTAGCTTTCTTTGTGTTTGTTTGGTGATTTAGTCTTGTTTTAGGTAGACATAGTCTAAGCTTTGCAATACCGTCTCCGTGGATACGATCCCGACTTACCCTATCTACCCTAGTTAGGATTAGACGGTTTATTTATTGATCGATTGGGACGTGACGAATCCCTACCATCACACACAAACAAACAAGTAAACGGTTGCACCCAAAGAGAAATAAATACCGCTTCCCTCTAAAAAGCGGTGAATTAAACACCGGTTTAGGACTCGAGGCAAGTGACAACGTTCCCAAGCTAGCAATACAAACCAAGATGAACCAAACCCTAATAGTATGACGATAAAGCAATAAAAACGTTGGTAACCTAGGTCATCCTAACTTTCTATGAACATACTACGGGACGATCGGCGGAGTGGAAAAGGAATGAACCACGGTGTTAGTCGACACTGTAGGTAAGTGAGACCCCGCCCCCTTTAGCGATGAGCCAAGAGGGTCGTCCCATGCCCAAAATCGTTTAACTAGTCCAAGTAAAAAGGTGGATAATATTGCAAAGTGAGGGAAGACCGACCATTACCGCTATCATCCTTCCTAGGGACTCGGTCCTTTGGTAGGCTCTTCACGGTAATAGTCGGTAAAAGGCTTATTTTGAGATGAGAGGATTATTTTTGTGAGACGGGTTTTCTTTTGGCATTTTTCTTTCTTTTTGCATTTTTGCCTTGTTTTGCTATGCCATTTCTTTTTCTTCTTTTCTATTTTCTTTTTGGCTTTTTGTGCCTTTTCTTTTTCTTCAATCTTTTCTTTCTTTCATTTCTTTCATTTTCTTTTCTTTGCCCTTTTTGACTTGATTTGAGTGATAGGCATTTCGTTGCAACTAATAAAGATAGATTTCAATAAATTGCAATTTATTGTGTGGATATGTGTAGGAGGTAGGGTAATAGGTAAGTCGGGACGGGCCCTTCCCTTCAAACCCACAAAAAGGTGGACAACTTGGACTAATCAAACAACCCCAAACACGGTCACTTAAGGGACAGGACTCGGCAACCAAGGCCTTTTCACACCGTGGGTGGTCTTAATGGTCAAAAGTGCAAATCTCGTAGTAAATCCCTAGTAAGCTAGGTGGACTCAAGGTAAAGGACCAACGAAATCATTGATTTAAGGTCATTCTACTAGACTGAAGTCCAAGACTCGATTTACATTACTGGGAAGGGAAAGTAAACACTCGCACCCTAGCCTCTAAACCGGGTTTTCGAAAACCTTTTACACACACGACACAACTACACACACAAAACAAAGGCACAACAAAAAATGAAAGAAAAAGAGACAAAAGGCAACAAAATAAAACAAAACAAGACAAGCACATAAACAAAACAAACACCACCCCGAACTTCCAAACAAGTCACCAAATCGACCACAAATATGCATCAAGCTCCACCCGAGCCCACAACATCACAATCTCCTCCACACTCCACAAGAGACAAAGGGGAAAAAGGGATAAAAGATGTTACCGGAGGTCTTGAAAGCTCTCCAAAGCTATCGGTGATTTAAGCAACCTATAAGGAAAGAGGGAGGCAAAACACGCACAACGAAACAAATGTACGATACAAAGACATAAAAAGGAAAACACACAAAAGAAAATCTTTTTGATTTTTGTGAAATTTTTTCAAATTTTTAGGGATTTGTAAGATTTTTTCGAAAAAACTAAGAAAATAAAACTAACTATGCTAGAATATCGCTCCCCCACACTTAAACCGAGCAATGTCCTCATGCTTGATCGTAGTGTGCGGAGACAAAAGGAAAGAAAAGAAACTGCGAAAATAAAGCTAAAAATTAAAATTAAAGTGGAGAAAAGGATAGAGTGTGTCCGGTCGGGGTATAATCAAGTCACCGTGGGCCGAGACAAGAAAAGATATGGAAAGGGGGGAAATAAAAAGAAGGAAATAAAAGGAAATGGGAAGGGAGGACTAGGTGTAATCAAGTCACCTAGCCCGGATTCCGCCTAAATCCGACTAAATCCTACAAAAAGGGCGAAAAACTTGTAAATTTGGATTTTGAAATGACTCTCGATGTAGTCACGTCATCGAGAGTCGGGAGCAATAACTACCAAGGCCTCGAAGGCCACCATGACACCATGACACCACGACACATAAGCGTAAACGGGGAAGGGGATAAACAAGGGAAAACAAGCAACAACAAAAACGGAAAAGAAAGGATAGTTGCCGTACCCATCGGTTAGCAACTCACTCTCTCCATCGTCTCAATGATCAATAATTGCATTTTGCTTGTCGTCATCATCGTCATCCCACTTCATACTTGAGAAAATCGCATGGTTGAGGTAGTAATGGTATAAGGGAGTGGGATTTGATGTGAATCTCGGTGTAAAGTGAAGAGAAAATGAGGTGAAGGTATGGAAATGAGGTGCAAGGGTCATATGATATGGGCAAGAAGAGGTAGGGAGGTTGGGAGGGGGTATACAATGGTTGGGTGGGCTCAAATATCGAAGAAGAGGCATAAAGGGGAGTAGGGGACCATCCCGGTCGGGATGGATGGTCTCGGTCGGGATGACACACCCATCCCGGTCGGGAATCTCCCTTCCCGGTCGGGACGGTACTCCAGGACACTCGAAATATGGCACCCTCATCCCGATCGGGATGGCTCCTTCCCGGTCGGGATCGATCTTCTAGCCTTCCAAGACCCCAAAAGCTTATCAAAAGCTTCAAAAACCGACTCCCTAGCTCAAAATCCAAGCTCTATCAATAGCCATTCTTCTCTAGGAATCACCTTCACTTCACACCCATCACAATAAACTCAAATACAACATCAAATTCCCTCCCTCACATCGCTCATCAACAATCCAAATAACAAGAATATCACAAAACAAAGAGTCCTAGAAACAAAATCACAATAAACACAATTACAAACACAAAACCAAAGAGAAGAGAGGTAGGGGAATGTACAACATGACGGTTCTTAAGGAACTCCGTCAAACCTAGGATGGTGGACTCTTCATTCCTAACTATAGCCTTCAAGGGCTCGGAGGAGCAAGACAAACGCACGAGCCACATCATAATGAGGGCTCAAGCAAACGAGCCAAGCTAACCTCCACGGCCCCCTAGGTGGAGGCAAAAAGTAGGAATCCCAAGACCCAACGTCATCATTCATGTTGTCTCTGGGGTCTATCCATCCTACGAGCTTCACCGACCTCTTCCTCCCTAGGCACCGTCTCCAATCACAAGCAAGCTTCAAGTCTTCATCATGAGGCACAAAAAACGGCTTTGGCCCCATTTCCTGGTTGCACACCCCCACACTTTCCTCAAGTTGTGGTTCCCCATCTTCATCACTTGTCCCCACATCATCTTGGAGGAGAGGATTGAAACTTCTACCGGCAGTTTCATTCTCTTCCAAACCATTGCTTGGTTTACTTACAAGGGGCTCTTGATGCTTATCCACATTCTTGGACATGGGCAACTTGGGCTTGTCAATTTCGCCCAACAACTTCACAAATTCTACCAACCCGTCCAACTCACTATCCTCCTCCAATTCTTCACCAACGATGCCTTCACCAAGAGCCATATCCTCATTCGTCTCTTTTTGGGTAGACGATTGAGGTTCTTCAAAGCAAGTTTCACTTCCAAAAGGGACTTCATCGGCGGCTTCATGATTAGGTTGCTCCTCTTTCTCAAGTGGGCACCCTTCATCTAGTTGCGACGTTTGGGATAAAAACATTAAGGTTTTAACCGTTAACGCATTTAATCGAGCATCCATCGCCTCGTTTTCCCTTTGATATTGGGCCATGAATTCATCTTGATTCTTTTGCATTTGAATGGCCATTTCTGGTTGGCTCTTTTGCAATTGAAGAATCAATTGATACAACTCCAAGTCGGGCAATTGGTGGTCATTGGGGTCTTGTAGTGCTCCTTGAAAATTTTGATGATGCCCAAGGAGTGGGGTATCATATTGTTGATAGTGAGGTTGAGGGGATTGGTAGTATTGTGGGTTATGGGGTTCATATTGTGGTTGGGGTGGAGGGTAATGTGGTGGGTTTTGGGAATATTGGCTTCCATACGGTGAATCATAGTGAAACATGGTGGGTTCGCATTGATAGCTTGAGTAATAGTCACCATGATCATAGGATTGATAAGCATTCACTTGTTGGTAGCCGTTTCCATATCCTTGAAGTTCATACCCATTAGTGTCTTGATTACCCCAAGAAGCTTGATAGTGGTAGGGGGACGTCATGTCATACCCTTGATCCATAGAGGGAGAGGAGTAGCTCATATCGACTCCCGAGTGTGGGGAGTTTAGATCAAAGCTCATGCTTGCTCGAAATCTTGGCTTGTACCCGGTTGGAAACCTCTCAATCTAGCAACTATCCGTTTATGCGGCTCTGAGTTGTAAAGAAGAGGATGGCGACCACCTCTAGGCAAAAACTGTGGACTAGGAGCAAACGTGAGAAGTCTAGTGCTTTTTGGGCACCAGACAAGAAGGAAATAAACTTCACACACACAAGAAGCAAAGGGACTAAAAAAGAGTAAAAAGAAAAACACAAAAACAAAAGACAAAGTCAAGTAACTAGGAAAACAAAGTCTAAACTAGCACCGTCCCCGGCAACGGCGCCAAATTGATGGTAGGGATTTGCCGTGGATCCCCACCGTCAAATAATAACCGGCTACACCTAACACGTAGATAGGGTAAGTCGGGTCGAATCCACGGGGACGGTAAGAGGCGTCTAGACTAAGGTCACCCAAATACGAGACTAGGTCAACGAACTAAGCTAAACTAGAATGATAGGAAGGGGAGAAGGCTAAGACTATGACTAAGGTGACGAAGAAAACGAATAAGAAAAGGGCTAGGATTAGGTCGGGTTCAAGGGGTGATGGAATGGTCAAGGAAGAGCTTAGGTGAAGGGGTAGTCGGGTAATCTAGGTGTAGTCCGGGCTCTCGCTACGTAGACCGACCTAGAGGTTCTTGATAGGACCCAACTTAGCGACACACATGACAAACGGGGTTACTAGCATGCTTTCGTAGCCTAGGTCACATCCGGGCTCTCGCTACGTAGACCGACCTAGGGGTCGTCCTCACCGGGCTCTCGCTACGTAGTGAGGGAACCAAACCCACGAGAAAACCACCACCCACAAGAGAAAAGGCAAGAAAAACAAGCATATGCATTTACATGTCATTCAAGCATTTCATCAAACATGTACCATGCATCTAACCAAGAGGAAACCCAAAACTTCCACCAACATCTCCAACAAACCCTTAATCACCCATTAAACACCCAAATCACCCTACTAACCCTAGCAAGAGTACTACTCAACCATATCTAAAGGAAAACTAACACTAATCAAGAGAAACTAACATAAGAATCAAAACATACAAACATAATGGAAAACTAACAAAGATGAACAATGAACAAAACCATGAACAATGAACAAAGAATGAAACTTTAATGATAAAACAAGATTAAGGGAAGGGAAAAGAGAGATTATACCAAACTAGAGAAGATGAAAAGAAGAAATCTTGCATATATGGAAGAAAACCCAAAACAATCTCCCAAGGTTGTCAATCTTGGTTGAATCTTGAAGAATCTCCTTAATACAAGAGTTAAACAAAGATTAACGATAAACTAAAGACTAATCTACACTAATCTATGCTAATCTATGCTAAACTATGCTAGGGTTTGATGGGTAATGAAGAACATAACATAAGAATACAAGAGGAAGGGTATATATGGGGTTACAAGAGTGAAGGAGATGAAAAAATCAAGCGCGGGTCTGAACTGGGCTCATCCCGGTCGGGATGAGGTGGTCCCGGTCGGGATGGACCCAAGACAGTAGCCATTGCTTTTGTGCACTTCATCCCGGACGGGATGAGGCCATTCCCGTCGGGGATGAGTCTTGTAGGCCTCCAATATGATCTTTTTGGTCCCTCCTTGCTTCTCATGGGCTTCCCATCGATTCTCGGGACTCGAGATCGAGCCTAAGGTGCTCGGGAATGGGTCCCAAGGTCTCGGGATCGAATCCAAGGCATCGAGTGATCGTTCCTTCGCTTCGGTTGCTCCAAAAAGTGTATGTATTGAGTCGGATTCGCTCCAACTCTTCATGAATGGTCTCGGGAACCTGAAACGAACTAGAGGAAGCATAAGTAGCCCATAAACCGCTTCCAAGGAGCGATTCCACAAGGAAAATGGGACCAAAACATAACAAATTAGGCACTACAAACTACACTTATCAAATCTTCTGAAACAAGGCCAAAATAACCTACCATACTCCTATAACTTCAACACACAGATTTCACAACTTCAACTCTCATCTTTTGAAACTTCAAAATCATGCCCCTGTTATCTGTAAGACATAACTTCGCAACTTCAGCACTTACTCTTTACAACTTCAGTGCACTAAGTCGACAACATCATAGTTAAGTGTTCGAATCTTTTTTTTTTCTTCTGCACGTCTGAGAATTACAAGGTGCCACTTTCAGGCTCCCATTTCTAGAAGGATCACAAATTAAAATCAGTACAAACTTGAGTGGTACACAAAATTTACCCTAATTTGGTTAATCATCAATAATTAATCAGTAAACAAATATATATAATCCCTAATTGCATCAAATATATATAATCCCTAATTGCAACAAATGCAATGAAGAAAATAATCAATAACAAGTCAGTATATATTGAAAGTAAGATCAGTACAAATTTGAGAGGTACACAAAATTTACCCTAATTTGATTAATAATCAATAATTAATCAGTAAACAAATATATATATAATCCATAATTGCATCAAATATACATAATCCCTAATTGAACAAATGCAATGAAGAAAAATAGTACAAAATCAGATCAAAACAAAGCATGACAAAATCAGAACATGTCAATAATCAATAAGAAGTCAGTATCGCGAAGAAAAACGTCAATAAAAAATCAGAGCATGTGAATCAATGGCAAGTCAGTATATAATGAAAGTAAATTTAGTACAAATTTGAGTGGTACACAAAATTTACCCTAATTTAATTAATAATCAATAATTAATCAGTAAACCCTAATTTGCTGCACAAATTGGAAGAAAAACGATTTCCATTATTACCTGATTTGGAGAGGTGTTGACGATAGTGGATTGAATCGTGAAGAGGGGAAATCAGTGGAATGTGATGGAGCTTTGAGGGTTCTAGGTCTGTCGAAATGGGGGATTTTGGAATATGAATGTGATGGAGCTTTTGGAATGTGAATTGTGCAAGTAAATGGAATGTGATGGAGGTGTGCAATTGAATCGAGTATTGATGCGCAGCATTAATGAGTATAGAAAACAGAGAGTGGGAAAAAAGAGGAGGTGCATGGAAAATATAAAAACATCATTAAACTTTTTTTAAAAATAAATATATATCATCAAATCTCAGCCGTCCATCTATGATTGATCAGACGGCTGAGATTGGAACTTATGCCCTTCCCTATGTAATATGCCCTTATTTGATCTACCCTATATATATATATATATATATATATATATATATATATATATATATATATATATATATATATATATATATATATATATATATATATAGAAAAAGGATCAAGGGAGTTTGGGTAAAAGTGGGAAGTTGGGAAGTTGTATTTATGGCCCTTGATCTTGGGTTGAATGGATGGCTTAGATGGATGATGGGTAACAAAAAAAAAAGGAAAGGAGACAGCAAACTGACAAGCAGCAGTGGAGAGAGGAAGCAACCCTCCCCTCAATCACACTTCGCAGCAGTGGAGAGAGGGGAGCATCCTCTCCTCAATCAAACTCTCCCTTCTTCATTACTTCCCTCCTCTCCTTTTCAATTCATTTCCCTAATTCAATTCATCACTCCCTAACAAAACTCCATCAAATAAGCTCCGTTAATAACTCCGACCATACTCCGTCAACAACTCCGATCATACTCCGTTTTTAACACAACATGACGGATAATTATACCAAGGTATGTTTATGCATAAGCTTTGATCATCTTCATTTTTTTAGCTTCTTCTTCATCCTCATCTTCATCTTCGATCATCTTCATCTTCTTCAAACTTCTTTTTATTTTTCATATCTTTTTTTTTTTGGTATTTATAAAATTATTCATCTTCATTATCTAAAAAAAAGAACAACTTCATCTTTAAGATGAAGTTTGAAGATGAAGTTGTTCTTTTTTTGTGGGATGAATGGAGCTTCAAGATGAAGATGAAGATGAACAAGTCATTTAGTGCATAATGTTTTTGCAGAATTGCAAAGTCACACTCATTATGCTGTACAGTTACACTCATTATGTTGTAGAATCACGCAGATGTACAATCATTGTAGTCACATATTCAGTTGTATAGTCCTACTCATTATGCTGTACAGTCACACTCGCTATGTTGTAGAATCACGCAGCTGTAGAATACCTTGAGATTAAGGTATCATTAGTTGAATCATCTTCATGCTTGTTTTATTTTTCATACTTTTTTTTTGTATTTATAAAATTATTCATCTTCATTATCCAAAAAAATGAGTGTTGAATATGGATGAATGGATGTTGAATATTTAATGAATGTTTAGATATTTTCATTTTTTTAAAGTCATAGTCGTTCATTCATCCATATTTTATTTTGGATAGTGAAGATGAATAATTTTATAAATACAAAAAAAAGGTATGAAAAATAAAACAAGCATGAAAATGAAGATGGTTAAATGCATGATACCTTAATCCCAAGGTATTCTACAGCTGCGTGATTCTACAACATAATGAATGTGACTGTACAACTTAAAGTGTGTGACTATACAACTTAAATTGTGTGACTTTTTTCAGGTATTTTTTTTAATGAATGAAGGTTGAATATGGATGAAAGAAAGTTGAATATTTAATGAATGTTTAAATAATTTGCTCTGATTTGTATGTATAATCATCTTTCTAATTATGAATGTGACTTTGACAATGATGATTACAAGCTGCCCCCTCAATCACAAGCTGCCCCCAAAATAGTCACATACTTTATTCGGTATAGTCACAAATATTGAGGTGTACAATCGCGTGATATGAGATGCACAGTCACACATGTTGATGTGTACAACCACACGCTATAAGGCGTACAGTCACACACTTTATTCCGTATAGTCACACTCATTATGCTGTACAATCATGCAGTTGTAGAGTCATTGTAGTTATATATTCAGTTGTGTTGTGTGATTTAGATTGATTGTGTGTTTTGTTGCAGCGAAATAGTTGATGGAAAGAGGATTGTTGGTAAAAGGGGCGGTGGGAAGAAACATGTCGTGGAAGATACAACGACCGACCACGTAATTGAACAATGTATTGTTGCGCACGTACCGAAGACCATCGTTAAGGTCTTGTGTGTTTATGTGAGATAAAATATTTGCTTTAGGATGAACGTACTATGTGTAAATGATGTTTGGTGGGTTAGAATGTTTTTATGTTTGACGTACTATATGTAAAGGATGGACTTTGTCCAATGTAAATATATTTTCATCGCTATTTTCTGGTTTCATAATTAATCACGCGAGGTCTATAGCAAAATCACTTATCTTTCCACCTGTGTGACTATACAACATAATCTCTGTGACTATACAACTAAATTATACTCGTACTTATTTATACTTTAATCATCATTAGCAAAGATGATTACATACACTAATCACTGCAAGAATTTATGTGATTCTACAATACAATGACACTACAACTGCATGATTGTACAGCATAATGAGTGTGACTGTACAACTTTAACTGTGTGACTATACAACATAAACTATGTGATCCTACAACATAATGATTGTGATCCTACAACATAACGAGTATGACTATACAACTTCAACTGTGTGACTATACAACATAATCTCTGTGACTATACAACTAAATTATACTCGTACTTATTTATACTTCAATCATCATTAGCAAAGATGGTTACATACACTAATCACTGCAAGAATTTGTGTGATTCTACAATATAATGAGTGTGACTATACAATATAATGAGTGTGACTATACAAACTAAAGTGTGTAACTACAAAACTGAAACCGTAAAATGGAAAATAAAAGCCATATAGTCAATTATTCTTCAACCATCATTAGCAAAGTCACATTCATAATTAGAAAGATGATTATACATACGATTCAGAACAAATTATCTAAACATTCATTAAATATTCAATCTTCATGCATTCATATTCAACCTTCATATTCAATCTTCGCAACAATACATTGTCCAATTACGTGGTCGATCGCTGTATCTTCCACGACCTTCTTCCTCCCACCGCCTCTTTTACCAACATTCCTCTTTCCACCAATCATTTCGCTGCAACAAAACACACAATCAATCTAAATCACACATACAACTGAATATGTGACTACAATGACTGTACAACTGCATGATTGTACAGCATAATGAGTGTGACTATACAACTTTAACTGTGTGACTATACAACATAAACGGTGTGATCCTACAACATAATGACTGTGATCCTACAACATAACGAGTATGACTATACAACTTCAACTGTGTGACTGTACAACATAATCTCTGTGACTATACAACTAAATTATAACATTCATTAAATATTCAATATTCATTCATTCATATTCAACCTTCATTTTAATCCATATTTAATCTTCATTTTTTTTGGATAATGATGATGAATAATTTTATAAAAAAAAAAAGGTATGAAAAGTAAACCAAGCATGAAGATGAAGATGATTCAACGAATGATACCTTAATCTCAAGGTATTCTACAGCTGCGTGATTCTACAACATAGCGAGTGTGACTGTACAGCATAATGAGTATGACTATACAACTGAATATGTGACTACAGTGAGTGTACATCTACGTGATTCTACAACATAATGAGTGTGACTGTACAGCATAATGAGTGTGACTTTGCAATTCTGCAAAAACATTACGCACTAAATGACTTGTTCATCTTCATCTTCATCTTCATCTTCAAGCTCCATTCATCCCACAAAAAAATAACAACTTCATCTTCAAACTTCATCTTAAAGATGAAGTTGTTCTTTTTTTTTTTAGATAATGAAGATGAATAATTTTATAAATATAAAAAAAAAGACATGAAAAATAAAAAGAAGCATGAAGATGAAGATGAAGATAAAGCACGAAAATGAAGATGAAGATGAAGATGAAGATGATGAAGATGAACATACCTTCGTATGATGAAAGAAGTTACTGACGGAGTATGTTGGGTTAAAAACGCAGAATGGTCGGAGTAGTTGACGGAGTATGGTCGGAGTAGTTGACGGAGTATGGTCGGAGTAGTTGACGGAGTATGGTAGGAGTATGGTCGGAGTAGTTGACGGAGTATGGTAGGAGTATGGTCGGAGTTATTAATGGTGATTATTTGTTTGGGTTTTGTTAGAGAGAAATAAATTGAGTTGAGAAATGAATTGAAAATGAGGGGATTGGGAAGTGTATGAGGGAAGTAAGGTAGGGATTGATTTGGGTGAGGGGATGTTTCCATCTCTCCACTGCTGCTGTGTCAGTTAAATTTTTTTTATTTTTTTTTTAATAATTGAACCCCATCCATCCACCATCCATCTTAGGATGAATGGATGGAGAGAGAGAGAGAGAGAGAGAGAGAGAGAGAGAGAGAGAGAGAGAGAGCGGGGGGGGGGGGGGGGGGAGAGTTCTTATGAGTCCTTCTATATATTTGAGTCCCTAAGTCCTTCTACCATCCATTGGTATAATGGATCTTATGAATCCAATTGATTGAGATTTTGTATAAAAAAACAAGATATTGTTTCCTAATTTGAAGGAGTGTAACATCCAAAAAAATAGGAAACACAATCAGTATTTCAATAATTTTGTGTAAAGCGTATTTATTAGAGTAACACGCCTGTAACATTGAAGTAACATAAAGTATCTATTAGAATAACACGTTTGTAACGTAGTAACACAAAGTATCTATTAGAGAAATACGTTTCTAACGTTGGAGTAACACAAAGTATCTATTAGAGTAACACGTTTGTAACGTAGTAACACAAAGTATCTATTAAAGTAACACACTTCTAACGTTGGAGTAACACAAAGTATCTATTGGAGTAACATGTTAGTAACGTTGGAGTAACATTATTATTCATATGTTGAGTTAATAATTATGTTTAGTGTTGGGGGCATATAACTCTGAAATCAATTTAAGCATATTTGCATGATGTTCGTTAGAGTAACACCAAACATTAACCAGAGTAACAGTTCTATACAATAAGAGTAGCACAAAATAAATTAAGGGGAGGAGAAAATATGCGATAAATTATTATTTTTAGTTATATATAATAACAAATTTTTTTTTTTAAAATGAAAATCTTAATTGTGAATGAATATGTGTGTGAGAGATGGTAATTATTTTTTTTATAGAAGAGATATTAAATGATAGTAAATTATGGAGAGAAAGATATTTACCAAATATAATCACTTGCTTTAATTACTCAAACAAATCACAACCATCAATCTCTTTCTAATCCAAGAGATGTGGTGAGGACTCACGGACTCAATTTTAAAAGGTGGACTCACTTGATCCTTCCTATATATATATATATATATATATATATATAGCTGGGATCCCATCCGAACCTTAATTCGGTACGAACCGTCTAAACTATTCTGTAAAGAATCCAGTTACACTTTTAAGGATCATAGTTCCACTTTCAAGGTTATAGCAAATTGAAGAGTAATTGGGGTCTCCTTTTTTCTTAATTTTTTAGTAGTTAGAAGTTACACTCTTTAGCAGCCCCCTTATCTCCTAATTTTTTGTTTTTTTCTCAAAAGTGTAACTAGTTAAACTTTAAAAGTGTAAGTGAGGTTCTTAAAAGTGTAACTCATTGGTTCAGACGGTTTGTACCGAAACTTGTGGTTCATAGTAAGGCTCTTCTGAGTCTCTCTAATATATTGAGTAGAAGGATGAATGGACAAGATGCCTTCATCTTTTGCTTCATTTAAAAAAAAATATTGCTTCCTAAACTGGTGGAACGTAACTGCCGTCATAATAGGAAACCATATCATTCAGTATCACATTCATTCATCTCATTCATACCCATTCATACCCTAATTAAAAAAAACGTTCTCTTCATTCATCTTTTTCGCATGGCTGCAACATCTTCTTCATCAATTCAATGGTTGATCTGCAGATTATCGAGCAAAACAATTGTGGATTTTTCTTAATGGTTTATATAGTAACGCCATGTAACTCATCTAACCATTGTTTTATTTGCACCTTCACTACTATAAAACACATGTTAAGGTGAGCGACATCTATTGTCAAATACTTAGACATAGGTCATACGACCTATGTCTATCTAAAACATAGACATAGGTTTTTCTAATAACCCATGCTATAAACACAATAGACATGGGTTTTTGTATGCCCTATGTCTATTTAAAAATATAGACGTCGGTTATTTGTTTGCCTTATGTTTATTGTCATAGTATAGACATGGGTTATTTTGTACACCCTATGTCTATTGAACTGCTAAATTACAAAAAAAAAATTACAAAATAGGGTACAAAATAGGGGCTCCACTTGCACATAAATAGTAATTAAATTTTATTAATAACAAAACAATTAATTACATCCACAAGACATTATCTCTCTTCCTTCCACACCATAGATAATTAGATACTTAACTGATACCCGATCAATAAACCTAATAAACATGCTAATAAAGTACCCCGATCAGGAAACCTAATAACATGCTAATAAAGCAACTAGAATCATGACAACACGGCTCATGACGTTCCTCTTAACCTTTCACCGAACTATCTCCTGTCAATAAAACAGAGGGTTAACAACATTAAAGAGTTTCCAAGGCTGAAGTTAACATTTTCCAAACCTTAGGCAACACAACATAATCTACATGCTACAAACATAAACATATGAAATATGTCAAAACACTTCATAAGCAACAATTTAACGAAGATGTCACTTACTTTTCGATAAGCTCATCCTCGATACTCTTTCGCATGATTGATCCAACACTGTGACGCCCTTGGCAGGCAAATTTTCGTACAACGATACCATGACTTCAAACAAACCAACGGATAAACAACTGAAATTGCAGCGAAATCAAGAGTACAAAATTAAAATCCTTAATTACGCAATATAGACAAATCTAGAACAATAATACTCTGCAGAAACTACAATATTGAAGCGAATTGAGTTTAAATAAGGAAATTTCAATTCAATGACTCAATAACTTCGAACAATTCAAAGAATAAGTAATCAATCGCAACAAATTCAAAAATCAAAAGGGGACTACTCATCGTCGTCGGCGATTTACTTAACATCGTCGGCAAATTTGATAGTAAATGACCGAATCACCCTCTGTTTAATTACTAACTAAATTAACCTAATTACTATTATTTAACCTACCACTATTCATCATCATCGGAATTTAACCTAACTACATTTAACCTAATTACAAATTTAATCATCATCGGAATAACATCGACACGCTTATATTTTGATTTTTTCAATATTCGTTGACAATTGTCCGGAATGTCGAACACGGTTAACAATTTCCCTTTTGATTTAAATTTGCCGTATACCGAAAACAATTCGGAAGACGATGTCGTTGACGAGGTTAGTTTTAATTTCCTTAGTTATGTACGCAGTTTTAATTTCATTGGTTATAGCGAAAAAAGAAAAGACAGTCGTGAAAGACTTTTCGGTATAGGCGTTAAAGACAGCCCGGGAATAACCCATAGGCGTTGAAATTTTAAAGTTGTTCCCAAGCGTAGGTGTTGAAATATAACGTCTGCCCCTATGCGTAGGCGTTGAATTCTAACGTCTATGCCCAGGCGTAGTCTTTCAACATTAACGGCTATGCCCAGGAGTAGACTTCTAGTTTTAACGTCTATGCTCAGGCGTAATCTTTCAACATTAAAGGCTATGCCCAGGCGTAGACTTCTAGTTTTAATGTCTACGCCCAGGCGTAGTCTTTCAACATTAAAGGCTATGCCCAGGCGTAGACTTCGAATTTCAACGTCTACGCCCAGGCGTAGTCTTTGATATTTGACGTCTATGCCCAGGCGTAAACTTTGGATAGTTGCTTCTCACTTTCGCTCCCCTTGTAATTAACTCCATCTCGGTTTGATTTTGTTGATATTTGTTGTTGTTGATGCTGGGTTGCTGATTAACTTCAACTATGTTTGTTTTTTTTTTTGGTGAAATGTAAGTAATGCATTCATCAAAAAAATATACAGAATAGCACCATATTCTTTACATCTGATATAATTACATCAAAATAATCAAGACAAAATTAGTAACTATATCCTATCTTACGAAGCCAAACAAAATCGTCATTCGTAAGATCATCGTGTGCCTTGATCTTCACTCGACCTCTTACTTCAGCTACAATCTGCTTCGCTATTAATTCAGGTCGCATCACAGCATCTTCGATTCTCCCTTTATTTCTTTGGGTCCAAACATGGTAGTAACAAGCAGCTAACAAACTAGCCTGAATCTTCCATCTAACCGAGCCATCCTCATTGTCGAGTATACTTTGGAGCATTGGGCTGTATCCGGTCAGCTGAGAAATACAGCTGATCAGTTTAGAGCTGTAGGGGCATTCGAAAAAAAGATGTGTACAGGTCTCTTCTTCATTCTGGCAAATACAACATCTATCATCCATCAAGTATCCAATTTTGCATAGCTTGACTTTAGTATTGATCCCTCCTCGCATAATAAGCCAAGCGATAACCATGTGCTTTTGCACATTCCAATTACTCTAAATGAAGAAACACCAATAAGGTTTAACATGCAATGGATTAAGCCAATCATACGCATCTCGAACAGTGTATCCCTTAGCCCCATGAACCCATTTGTTGTCTACCGTTCTTCAACTTCTCCTTTATCTTACAAACCGATCTCCATGCCCATGGTACATCCTTCGGGGGAGTATAATTGGTGCCAGTCACTCTGCTTAAGGTATATCGTGGATACCCATTTTATCCACAGGCAATCCCGTTTCTCATAAATCCAATTGACAAGCTTCCCAACTGAAGCAATGCTGCAATCCATGGGTCTCTTTATACCGAGTCCCCCTACCGACTTCGGCCAAGTGACAGTTTCCCAAGCAACTAGGGGCACTCGTCTATAGTATGTTTGTTGTTGATGTTTTATGGTTGATGCTATTACTTCAATTGACAGGAAAATTGGGGTTGTTGGTGTTGATGTCGGGTTTCGCTGGGTTAAGCAAGGGTTCATGGTTGAGTGAATGAAGGGGAAGGAAGCTGATGGTTTCAGTTTTCATCGGATGTAATAGATGCAATAAGTTAATTTTTGTTTTGTTCAGTTAAGGAAGGAAAATGAAGTAAAGGGTAAAATAGGTAGATTATATAAAATTGTCGACGATTTTAAGTAAATTGCCGACGACGATAAGCGAAAGTGAATCAAAAATACAAAATCGAAACTAATAATAGATTACTGGATCTTTCGAGCAAAGAAAGTTTGCGACCAGTAAATAAGGGTCGTGCTTTTTCCTAACGAGCCTTTACTCAATCCTAACGAATTTTCCTAAACTTTTCCCATTATACCCTTATATATACTTTACTTTGACATTGAAATTAATTACACTTATTTCATTTTGCTTCATCAATTTAGAAAATTAATCGCTCACGATTTCAATTATGAAATCTATAATTCAATTAATGATGATGTAAAATCGTTCATTTATTTACAAAATTATTTTTTTAATTGTATTATTATTATTTGATTAATTGTTTATAGTTAACTGAATTTAAAAGTTTCAACTAAAATAATATATATAAAAGTTTATCTAACAAAAAAAAATGAAAAACAAAAAACAAAAAATAAAAAAGAAAAACAACAATTAACAAATAAAAAAAAAGAGAACAACGATTATAACAAATAAAAAAGGAGAAATTTAAATAAAAAAATTGATTTAATAAAAAAAAATCCCCACCAACGACCCCCTCCCTGACCCCACCCCACCACCCACCGCACCATCTAACCACCTCACCCACCAGACCCTCACCGTTGACCACCCTCACCACCTGACTCGACCCCAGCCGCTGACCACCCTCACCCACCCGACCCGACCCCCACCCGGCCAACCACCACCACGCAGCCCACCCGCCTACCACCCACCACCCAACCACCGGCTCCGACCCGGTCGACCCCGCCGTCCCGATCTCTGCCACCAACTCCAGCCGTCGACCCCGAACGGTCCCGATATTCGTGGTGGTTAATGGTGAGTTGATGGGTGTTTGAAATTTATTTAAAGAGAAAACCAAAAACTTGATTTTTTGATGGGGTGAAATGAGAGGGGTAAAGCGGTAAAATGTCGTTAGAATTGAGTAAAGGCTCGTTAGGAAAAAGTAATTTCGATAAATAATGGAGTATTATAATATGATCAAAGAAAGAAGCAAAGAGAATATCTGGAAGAAAGAAGAATTTGAAGGAAATTTGCAAATTACAGTAATTTTTATTACCTGTGATAAAAAGAATTGTTCCAACATCTTGAGTTGAATAGCTTAATTAATCCGCCGATATTCCTAGGACTAACAGCCAATAAAGAGAATATCTGGAAGAATAACACAAAGTATTCTCTTATATGTTTGGTTGCTATATGTTAAGAGAATATATCTGGATGACGAGCTGCTATCTGAGGAAGAGTATCGCCTCTTCTTTCTCCTCCTGTCTTTAGAAGATCTTTTAGGCCGTCTTTTGCCTTTTTCATCTGAACTTTCATCCGAGCTCGAAGCTTTTCTCGGTTTCTATTTTGGTAAAAATTTACCGAATTATCGTTTTTAGTAGCGGGTTAAAGTGATCGGCCTATAACTACGAGCTAACAATATTGCGACGATACTAATAAACGAAGAACGAAAAATGATGAAAAAGGGAAAGAAAATGACACAAGACATTTTGGTGACGCGGAAACCCGATGTGGGAAAAACCGCGGGGGGAGTCGGAATCCCGCCAATATTCCACTATGACCAAAAGAATGACGAAAAGAATATCGAGAGTACAAGTATTTATTCTTGATAATAATAAACTATGGAGTATTATACTGCTTTTAGTGATGTAGCTTGATGGTAGTGTGTTAAGAATGTGTCGTATATCTCCCCCTTTCCCTTAGTCTTGCTTTACTTTATATAGTAGTTTTCCTCTTAGGGTTTCTTGGTGAAACTTCCTCCTGAAGTGGCTCCTCTTCCTTAGGGAGGGTTTCCTAAGATCTAGGAACCACCCTTGACCATTTTCTTTTGTGTATGGGTTAGTGTTATTAGATGGGCTACAACTTCTAATGGGCTAACTGATGCTGCCATAGTCTTATTCGGCCCATTGTTTTATATTGCCTCGAGTCTCGATTATCCTAATGACTTTCATTCGTGCTGACTTACGACTTTTAACCTTTGACTTTTGACTCCCGACTTTCAACTATCGATTCTCGTCTTTTGACCTTTCGATCTTCGTCCTTCGACCTTTGACCTTTTGACCCTTGACCTTTCATTTGGAATATGCCACGTTGTGTTTTGAGGATGCGGATTTTTATCCCAAACAAATGCCCCCAAATTTCCGACTAAGCTCATCTTAGGCCGGAATTTCCGTTTGCTTGGATTGTAGACGGTTTGCGTGATGATTGATTCTTTGACCCGACTATTCGGCCTAAACCCGGAGCAGAGGACATTTCGCAATTTACTCCGTCCTTTCACAGGTGATTCTTCCTCTCCTCTCCCAGAAGAAGAAAAAGAAAGAGTCTGGTGAGAACATGTCTTCGGGCAAGATATGTTCATGCTTGGCTAGGTTTACCTATCCTCGCATTATCATGTTATTCATTTTCGCTTGCTTCCTTCATCAGGACCTGCTAAGCCCCGTGCGACCCTAGAGCAAGTTGTGGCTGCTAGAGGGCGAGCTGTTGCTGCTAGGGTGGCTTCCAAGTGGAAAGTTAGTTATGCTTCTGCTGGTTTGCTGGTTCTAGGAGAAGGCGTAACTCGTCCCCTCTCTCAGAAATTACCCCTGCAGAAAGTGAACCCCCAGTGGTAGATCTTTCTGAGTCTCACTCTTATTCTGCCCCCAGATTCGTTGAGGATGTTCCTGTTGGAGTGGTGCTCAAATTTCCTGAAGGCTTTGGTACGTCCAAGTCTGCAGAGGACATGACTTTTCTGGATCAGATGCTACTTCCTAGTCCCAGATCTGTGCTAGAAAAAGTTCTTTGGGGGAGTTGGATTTGGTTCGCAGATTGCTGGCGGAGGAACCTAACTCGGATGCTATTTCTGACGTGGAGGCGGAGGATCTGGCGGAGTCTGTTGATTCTCCTATTGCTGATCAGGAGGCTGATGGGCAAGAGGTTGTGGACCAGGAGGACGCCACTGATGATCCTGGGAGAGGTCCTGCTGCTGTTTATCTTAATTATCCAGAGACCCAGGTTTCTGCAGGAGGATCTGCTACAGTACGGTTCCGCCTCCACCAGAGGAGAATGTCCAGGCTTTGGACCAGGTTCTACTGGAGTGATGTTACTTCCATTGAATCCTGCGTGGCATGAACTTATGGTCTGTTAGTGTTTGCAAAAATTTGTGTAGTACTCTTGTTTTTGCTCAAGGGAGCAAAGTGCCTATTGAATCGTTTGTTGTAATTTTGTCTTACTACCATCTGTTGTATGCATGCCTTATGTTTGTATGGTCGACCCTTGAAATAATGGTGGCCTGGGATTTAGTTTGCCCACTCAGTCGGAGGTGCCACGCTTTGCGTGGGTGCTAAGTAGCGCAGGAGATTGTAATGTCCTGGTTGTAGGCACTTAGTCACAAGACGCGCGCCTTCTGTAGAAATTATACACTCCACCAGATTACTTACCAGTCTTAGTTTGAAAAAAAGAGGCTGACAAAAGATGGTAAAGATGTCACGTTTGAAAATATTGCGTGGGAGGAAATTCAATTTTCGAAAATATATAAAGGAGGAAAATCCAATTTTGGAGGCACATAAAAAGGAAATCGAATTGGACTTATGAAAAGGGAATTACGTCTGAAAAATGTGTGAAAACTTAAAATTAAATTTTAGAAACACATAAGAATAAATTTAAATTTTTGAGGACATGTGAAAATAAAATTAAATCTTGAAAGCATATGAAAAGAGTTTCAAATTTTGAAGATATGTAAAAAAAAATAAAATAAAATTTTCAAAGCATGTGAAAAGAGTTTCAAAATTTGAAGATATGTAAAAATCAAATTAAGTCTTTGAGTCATGTGAAAATCAAGTTAAATCTTTAGGCATGTGAAAATGAGCTAAGTCTTGAGATTTTATAAAAAGAAACTCGAATTTTTGAGGATAATGTGAAAATTTAAAACTCGAATTTTGAGGATATGTGAAAATTAAATTCTATCTTGATATTATGTATTTTCGCAACCAGAAAAATAGTTTGAAGGACAAAGTAGAGTTAAAAAGACAAAAGATGAGATTGAACCTGGGCTTTGGTGGAGGTGTATCCGGCAGATTGAATGCCTTGTTTCTGGCGACAGTGGCCTGTGCTTCTGGTGACTTTTATTTAGAAGAAGTACTTTTTCAAGTGCACTATGTTCCAGGGTTTTTGGATGATTTCTCCTTCCATGGTCATAAGTCGGTATGCTCCGTTTCCAACTACCTTCTCCACTTGGTAGGGTCCTTCCCAATTGTAGGCGAATTTCCCCGCCCGCTGATTTCTGGTGTTCTGGAATACCTTCCTGAGGACCAGGTCTCCTTCCTGCAGGTTTCTGATCTTGACATTCTTGTTGTAGCTTCTGGCGTCTGTCTGCCTGTAGGAGGCCATTCTGATCTGGGCATCAGTTCTGAGTTCGTCTATGGTGTCCAAGCTGTTTACCATCTCCACCTGGTTTCTTTCTTCTGTTATGCAGTCATATCTGTGAGTGGGTACCCTCACCTCTGAAAGAATGACTGCCTCAGCACCAAAAACCGGGCTAAAAGGCGTCTGCCCTGTAGCCACCTTAGGTGTAGTTCTATCAGACCATAGTACCAAGGGGAGCTCCTCTGCCTATCTGCCCCCTGCCTCCTCCAGCCTTCTCTTTAGGTTGTCCATCACTATTTTGTTGCTGGATTCCACCTAACCATTGGATTGGGGATTTCTGGGGGTTGACTTATTTAGCGCGATATTCCACCTGGCGCAATAGGCTTCCATTTTGTTGCCAATGAACTGGGACCCGTTGTCGCAGATGATCTCTGAGGGAATACCAAACCTGCAGATAATATTACGTGTAATAAAGGATATAACCTGCTTCTCAGTCACCTGAGGAAACGCTTCTGCTTCTATCCATTTGGAGAAGTAATCGGTCATTGCAAGCATAAAGACTTTATTTCCTGGTGTTGTTGGCAATTTGCCCACAATATCCATTCCCCACTTCATGAAGGGCCAATGAGAGACTATTTGGTGCAACGGTTCTGCTGGCTGGTGATTGACCGGTGCATATCTTTGGCAGGCATCGCATTTTTTAACATACTATCTGGCGTCTTTGCGCATTGTTGGCCAATAGTAGTCCTGGCAAAGGGCTTTGTTGGATAGACTCTTGCCCCCTGCATGATTTCCACACTCTCCGCTGTGGAGATCATGCATAACCATTTCTGCTTCCTCCTGGCTTAGGCACCTCAGGTATGGTCCGGCAGTCGATCTCTTGAATACCACGCCATCAATGAGAGTATATCTGGATGCTTTCATCCTGAAACTTCGGGCTTCTTTCTTGTCTGCTGGGAGGACATCATTTTGCAGCCATTCTCTGTAGGGTTTCCTCCAGTCGGCGATTTCCTCTTGTTCTGCTGTGGTGCTGCAGATTCTTGCTTCCTGTGACCACTGCAGTCCCTGTGTAGACACCCAAATTTTGACCGCCATGTGTCTATAGCAGTTTCCAAAAAAACACCCGACTCATATGGAGGTGCATTCGCCTAACCCAAAACCCGCGCGTGGTCGCGTCGGGGTGGACCTACGTCATGTCCACACCCTGACGTGGTGAACTTTCTACTTCTTCTGGGGCTTCGTATCCCTGTGCGCCTTTCCAAATTGCTGGCTCCAGTACGTGGACTATGGGTATGGTGGATACTACTTCTGGCTTGAAGGTCGCCCCCAGAGTTGCTAGGGCGTTTGCTTCCACGTTCTGATCCCTTGGAACTTGGCTGATTGAGAATTCTGTGAATCTCAGGGAGAGATCTTTTGCCACTTCAAGGTAGGCCATCATCTTGGAGTCTTTCGCTGCGTACGAGCCATTCATGTGGTTGACTATCAGCTGGGAATCACCGTACACCTCCAGTCACTTGATTTTGAGATCTAGAGCCAGCTGGAGACCCAAGATCAAAGCCTCGTACTCTGCTTCATTGTTCGTTGTCCGGAACTCGCATCGTACTGCTTGGACTATGAGATCCCCCTGAGGTGACCTGAGGACCAACCCTGCTCCAGATCCTCTCATGTTTGAGGCGCCATCTACGTTCAGCTCCCAGACTTGCTTCCTCTTGTCCTCCTCCAAGGTGAAGATGTCTTTCTCTCCTTGGGACTGGAGAGATGGGCTGAAGTCGAATACAAAGTTTGCCAGCGCCTGGGACTTTATTGCTGTTCTGGGGACGAACTTTAGATCGAAGCCACTTAGGTGTATGGACCACTTAGCCATTCTTCCTGACAACTCAGGTTTTCTTATAATAGTTCTTAGCGGATAATTCGTTATTACGGAAATAGTATGTGATTCCAAATAAGGTCGCAATTTATAAGATGCTGTAACAAGTGCGAGTACGAGTTTTTCAAGAGACGTGTACCTGGTCTCTGCAGGAAGCATAGACTTACTGATATAATATTTTGGGTGTTGCGCTCCTTCATGTTCACGTATCGATACTATGCTGACTGCTACTTTGGTCACTGATAGATTCAGGAAGAGTGGTTCTCCAGGCTCTGGTTTTGACAGTAGAGGTGGAGTGTTGATGTAGTGCTTTAGTTCGCTGAACGCCTTCTCGTACTCTACTGTCCACTCAAACCTTTGGGCCTTCTTCAGTATATCATAGAACAGCCTGCACCTATCTGAGGACCTGAATGTTGTCCTCTCCCGGTCTGCTGGATGCATCTTGATCCTCTACTTGCCATTCTTCTTTGGGACCACCACCACGTTAGACAGCCACTCTGGATACTTTACCTCCCTGATTTTTCCAGAAGCCAACTGATTGTCTACCTCCTGGTTTATGACTTGATTTCTTTCTAGGGCGAACTTTCTCCTTTTTTGTTGGACTGGTCTGCAGCTGGGGTCCATGCTGACTCCGTGGGTTATGCTGCTGGGATCTATTCCTGACATGTCATCATGCGACCAAGCAAAACAATCCATGTTAGTTATTAATAATCGAATTAAATTCTGGCGGATATTACCTGTACATTCTGATCCAATCAACACTTTTTGTTCTGGGTGCAACTTGTCCAGGTCGATTTCATCCACCTAAGTCTGAGGCGGTTCGATGTACTCCTCCTGAATGTGTTGGGTCTATGATTGCTATGCTGGATCATATGTAACTCTTCTGGGACCCGAATCCTCCTCCAGCCTGATAGCTGCCAAAACTTTTGTTTGCACATCCTTAAATGTGGTGCATGGATACTTGGTGAGATCCTTGTACAGATCTGAATCCTGGTGGAATCCCTGGCGAAAAGCTTCTATAGCGGTTGCTATGTCACATCTGGGGATGGTCACCCTCTCTTTGTTGAACCTGCTAAGGAAATCACGCGTGGATTCTTCGAATTTCTGCACCACCCGGTATAGATCGCTGGTTTGCTTCTCCGGTTTTCTACTGCTGGCAAACTGCTGGTTGAAAGCATTAACCAAGTTTGCAGAGGAAGTGATACTCCGGTTGGGCAGACTAACGAACCACCGCAGAGCTGCTCTAGACAAGGTAGAGCGGAATCCCTTGCCCATGCATGCTTCCTTCAGGGGTCCTACTGCAGTCACCACCATCATCTTCTGCTTGTATTGGTTGATGTGATCCAACGGGTCTCCTGACCATACTCCTCCAGGGTACTGGTGGTTAGGCAACGATGTCGCGTTGATTGTGGACCCAGATTGCCACCCTATTGCTTGCTGAAATGGGACTCCCGCTGGCCAGACTCCTCTAGGATACGAGTTGCTGACTTGGACCGTCATGCCGGGTAGAGCTCCTGGCTGCCGTCCTGACATCTGATGGACCGGGATGGCTGCTGACCATGCTCCTCCAGAGATTCCTGCTGACAAGACTCCTCCAGGATACTGATTGTTAACTTGGGTCGCCGTGCTGGTTGAAGCTCTTGGCTGCCATCCTGACGCCTGCTAGATGGGGTTGGCTGCTGACCATGCTCCTACAGAGGACTGACTGCTAGATAAGGTGATTACTCCTGGCCGAGTGGCAGATTGCCATTCTGGTGTCTGGTGGACAGGGGTACCTGCGAGAGACAGTAAGTTAGTTTCCCAACTTTCGATGTTAGAGAGAATGTCACCTGCGATTTGGGGTCTGTTGGGCGTGCGATCATAGGACAGACAACCTAACCCCTGGGGTTCGATTGATTTCGCCAGGTGGAGCCAATCCTAGTTCCAGCCTGGTGACCAGTCCCGAGGGAATTGCTCTGGTGGATCTCCTGCTGGTGTTTGGTTCTCTGCGGACACTGGCTTCTTCTTCAAGTATCAGGGGCAGCGTTCCTGGTGATAGCTGGACTGGTGTGGCTGGAGGTTTGATCACTGTTGAGATCTGGGCCTTGAGGTCCTGGGGGCAGTCCTTCTCCAGTGGGCTGAGTTGACGCTTCCAGACTGCTGGAGGGACTTTGGCTGGATCCGGACATGACGATACGGAATTGCTTCACTTTAGAATTTGGCTTATAGGTAACGATCACTTTTCCCCACAGACGGCGCCAATTTGTTTTGGTAAAAATTTACCGAATTATCGTTTTTAGTAGCGGGTTAAAGTGATCGGCCTATAACTACGAGCTAACAATATTGCGACGATACTAATAAACGAAGAACGAAGAACGATGAAAAAGGGAAAGAAAATGACGCAAGATATTTTGGTGACGTGGAAACCCGATGTGGGAAAAACCGCGGGGGGAGTCGGAATCCCGCCAATATTCCACCATGACCAAAAGAATGACGAAAAGAATATAGAGAGTACAAGTATTTATGCTTGATAATAATAAACTATGGAGTATTATACTGCTTTTAGTGATGTAGCTTGATGGTAGTGTGTTAAGAATGTGTCGTATATCTCCCCCTTTCCCTTAGTCTTGCTTTACTTTATATAGTAGTTTTCCTCTTAGGGTTTCTTGGTGCAACTTCCTCCTGAAGTGGCTCCTCTTCCTTAGGGAGGGTTTCCTAAGATCTAGGAACCACCCTTGACCATTTCCTTTTGTGTATGGGTTAGTGTTATTAGATGGGCTACAACTTCTAATGGGCTAACTGATGCTGCCATAGTCTTATTCGGCCCATTGTTTTATATTGCCTCGAGTCTCGATTATCCTAATGACTTTCATTCGTGCTGACTTACGACTTTTAACCTTTGACTTTTGACTCCCGACTTTCAACTATCGATTCTCGTCTTTTGACCTTTCGATCTTCGTCCTTCGACCTTTGACCTTTTGACCCTTGACCTTTCATTTGCAATATGCCACGTTGTGTTTTGAGGATGCGGATTTTTATCCCAAACAGTTTCTTTAACTTTCCTGAAGAATTTGACCATAAAATAGATAATACTCATTCAATCCAATCTACCTAATGGACTTTTCATAGTATGTGTGACGATACTTCGACCGTGTTTTCTCCATTTATATATAGCAAAACATGAGTCCAGTACAGAACACATAGAATTACGAATACATAATTAATACTACACACTAAGGATATATGAATGATGTGTTGGACATAACAGACTCTCATTTCACATCTGAACAGCTGAACTATAGAAGTGTACAGCAAGAGATCATACGTAAATAAATTTAAAGAGACGATTCGAGCAATCAGTTTCTGTATCACCCCATCGTAGTACTTACAATACAAAAAACCATTTTATGAAGACGTTAGAAGAAGAGCAAGCCAAACGGGGGTGATCACTGATCAAGGGCCTAAAAAGAGAAAAGCCCGAGTCATTCTACCATAATTAAAACAATATTCTTTAACAAAATTTGACAGACAAACTGAACAACGTGCCGGTGACAAGTCTAACTCACAACGTAGAACAAGCCTAGGTACTACAGTAATTCACTGCAGTTGATAGTGGAGGAAGATAAATCAAAGAGATTAGGGCCAAATAAGCACTCCGTAACTTATAGAACTCACTACTCAATCTACGAAAATGAGGAGATATGTTGTCACCTCGGTCTACTGTTCCTACCCTTCTGCTTCTCTCAGAAATAATATTGAAATCCTCACTGAGGACTTCATAAGAAAAAAAAATAGGAGGGAAAGGAGAAGACCGGACGGGGGAAAGGGAAGGGAGAAAGGTATGAGAAATTGAAGAATGGGTGTTCAAAAACAATTTCTCTCGAAACTATCCAAATTGTTGTGGTTCCTTTCTTATGGCAGATAGATTTCGATTTACCAATTAACCACACAATGGATTGTATAGCCATTAGTCTCCTTCCCCCTTCATTTCCCTCCAAATCTCCAAATCCCGACCAAAGAACCCTAATCGAGACACTTTCCAAATGAAAATGTATGTTCAGGGGAAGCCATAAGTATAAATTATGATGTGGATGGAAAAACATGCTCATATTCAGCAAAGACATGATGTTCGTTCTCCGACTTGGCCACCACTGCATATGTTGGGCAACACTAAATTTGGGGATACGGTTTATATTCTATGCCCAATATATGAAGAGTCAAAGTGTCATGTCAGAATATAGAGCCGAGCCTATCAAAGTGCAGGCAATATCTTGCAAAATATCCACTAATCTAGCATCACCAATCATAACTCAGCAAGACCTTATTAAACGAAAACATCACATCCATAAAGGCAGCATCAAATTAAAAGTCCCACCGCCACGAACTTTCACCCTCATGAATCTGCAACTCAACAAGAATATCTCTCAACTACCTCATTTTCGCTAACAGAAGCCATATACCGTAAAGTGATTTTTTTTTTAGACTTTCACAATTTCAGACTTAATACTACGAGAAAAGGGAAGAATAGCATTAACATTCACGGAACAGAGACACATCAATCATGCACCATCAACTTGTAATATGAAGGGTTCCATTTCTAAAAAAATACTCCCTCCGATTACCTATTTTCTTCCCCTTTCTTTTTGGGAGGAAAATAAGGAGGGAGTATTATATTAGTATAATATGGAAGGTGGAATGAAAAAGTAAGAGAGAGAAATATTATATTAATTAAATAAGAAGAAGTGGAGTGGAAAAGTAGGAGCGAGAAATATTATACTTCCTCCGTTCCAATCAATTCCATACACTTTCCTTTTTCACCCGTTCCAATCAATTCCATACATTTCCTTATTGGGTTTTTCTACGTTGTACCCTTCTATTTTTTCGTTTTCTATCATATACCCCTCCTGTTTTCTAAACCCTCACTTATACCCCTGTAGTTGATTAATTTCATTAAACGTGACCTAATTACAATTATTCTACTCAAAAACCCTTATTAATTTCCATCTCCGTCTCCTATGTTTTCTCTAATTCTAATTTTGAATGTATAATTTCTAATTTTTTTTCTTCATTTTATCATAATTATTTCACTCTTTATTTTAAGTGCAACATTAATGCTTTGTTTGTTAATGCGATTAAATTAATTTTGTTAAAAATCAGTAAAATATCATTATTTTTAAGCTAAAGAATAAGTTAGGGTGAAAGTGGAGGAAAATCAATTAGGTAAAAAAGAATAAGAAGTTGACATATAAAATGAGAAAAATAGGAAAAATTTATGAAATGGAGAAAAAGTTAGGGAAAATGGAGGGAATACAAGTCAAGGTTGTCAAAACTGGTTATGTCATAGCCTAGAGTCACTGTCATGTCATCTAATTAACGGAGCATTAAACGAATAATTGTGATTAGGTCACATTTTATGAATATAAGCAACTACAGGGGTATTAGTGAGGGTTTTGAAAATAGGAAGGGTACATGGTAGAAAACGAAAAAACAGGAGGGTACAACGTAGAAAAACCCTTCCTTAATTAATCACTAATTTGGTTAGTAAATGACAACCTTACCCTTATTTAATTTCATAATTACACTCACCCACCCCCACCCAAACACTACCTACTCCTCGTCACTCTCTCCTTACCTGCCTCCTTCCTCCCTCTCATCCAACTCTTCTCTCTCCCTCATTCTTCAATTAATCAACCTCTATAATCTCCATATTTCCATATCTAATTAATTATCAACTTCTTCCCTCATATCTAACTATCTCTAATGGCTGATACAACAAATAATAATTGTGAATCTGATGATTTTGGGGGGAAAGTTTCACCGAAATCGGTCTAAAAAAAAAGGGAATGACGATGACGCTAAGGATGAGATTGGGGTGGGTGAGAAGCCATTGAAGGGTTTGAAAGATGAGGAATCTGATCCCTACGATGTGTTTAAAATGACGGAGGAGGAGGAGCGTGAGTTCGATAATGTGGAGCGTAATAATGTCTCTGATGTGGATTCTTCTCCACTAATCTCCTCTAACACGGCCTTTACCTACTCTAGGCCGGGTTTTAGAGGATATAAGCATTGTCACGTGAACGAGGACGGTGATTATGTGAGATACGACGAAGATGGCCGAGAGGTTGTCTACTATGGCTCTCTTGATACAGACCCGGGTTGGAATAAATACGTTTATAAACGTTGGCGTAGACAAAGAAAGGGGTTGAAACCCAGTTCCGACTCCGAGGAGGAGGTCTCTTCTCGACCTCCTGCTAAAAAACTCGTCTAGGCAGGTATAAATCTCTTTTCTACGAATTTTTATGTGTCTGTTTGTTTTTCTATTTTGTGTGTTTATTGAGAAAGCTACTACGAAGTAGCTAGTTTTTGTGTTTGTTTGTTGAGATTCACGATTGTCATTAGAAACAAATAATCCAACTTAGGCACTATAATAAACTCATGTTCATCTAAAAAAACAAATCATCTAAAAAAATTGTTGGAACAATTTGCTACTGTTGTTATATATTGTTGCTGGAACAATTTGTACAATGACCTAAAAAAATAATCCTAATTTGTTGTTGTCAAGGGCTGCTTTGCTGGAACAATTTGCTACTGGCCTTGTATATGTCGATGTTTTATTTTGTTTGAAGTTAATGGTTCCCCATTTATCGAATGAAAGTGTGCTAATCAGACGATCGATATGCATGCATCCCTTTTTTTGGTTGAGAGCCTTTAATTTAGAACAAAAAAAATCTTGGAATACGATGATGAGTGGCCAAAACACCCTGAGTACTGTCGTCGTTCGTTGTTTTTGGTTAACGAATGTTGCTTGCAGTTGGTTTATTGCCTTCTAGCCTCGTTGAAGACTGTTGTTTGTTGGTTTGGGGGCTGGTTTGCTGCGTTTGAAGGTCACTGCCTGTTTGTCGAATGTTTTTCTTTACTGTTTCGGGCCTTATATATGTCGATGTTTTATTTTGTTTTAAGTTATTGGTTCCCCATTTATCGGTTGAAAGTGTGCTACTCGGACAATCGATATGCATTCATCCCTTTTTTTGGTTGAGAGCCATTAATTTAGAACAAAAAAAAATCTTGCAATACGATGATGATTGGCCAAAACACCCTGAGTATTGTACTCGTTTGTTGTTGTCGGCTAATGGATGTTGCTTACGGTTGGTTTGTTGCCTTCTAACCTCGTTGAAGGTTGTTGTTTGTTGGTTTGGGGGCTGGTTTGCTGCGTTTGAAGGTCGCTGCCTATTTGTCGAATGTTTTTCTTTACTATTTCGGGCCTTATATATGTCGATGTTTTATTTTGTTTTAAGTTATTGGTTCCCCATTTATCGGTTGAAAGTGTGCTACTCAGACAATCAATATGCATGCATCCCTTTTTTTGGTTGAGAGCCTTTAATTTAGAACAAAAAAAATCTTGGAATACGATGATGAGTGGCCAAAACACCCTGAGTACTGTCCCTGTTCGTTGTTTTTGGTTAACGAATGTTGCTTGCAGTTGGTTTGTTGCCTTCTAGCCTCGTTCAAGGCTGCTGTTTGTTGGTTTGGGGGCTGGTTTGCTGCGTTTGAAGGTCACTGCCTGTTTGTCGAATGTTTTTCTTTACTGTTTCGGGCCTTATATATGTCGATGTTTTATTTTGTTTTAAGTTATTGGTTCCCCATTTATCGGTTGAAAGTGTGCTACTCGGACAATCAATATGCATGCATCTCTTTTTTTAGTTGAGAGCCTTTAATTTAGCACAAAAAAAATCTTGGAATACGATGATGAGTGGCCAAAACACCCTGAGTACTGTCGCCGTTCGTTGTTTTTGGTTAACGAATGTTGCTTGAAGTTGGTTTGTTGCCTTCTAGCCTCGTTGAAGGCTGCTGTTTGTTGGTTTGGGGGCTGGTTTGCTGCGTTTGAAGGTCGCTGCCTATTTGTCGAATGTTTTTCTTTACTGTTTCGGGCCTTATATATGTCGATGTTTTATTTTGTTTTAAGTTATTGGTTCCCCATTTATCGGTTGAAAGTGTGCTACTCGGACAATCAATATGCATGCATCCCTTTTTTTGGTTGAGGGCCTTTAATTTAGAACAAAAAAAATCTTGGAATACGATGATGAGTGGCCAAAACACCCTGAGTACTGTCGCCGTTCGTTGTTTTTGGTTAACGAATGTTGCTTGCAGTTGGTTTGTTGCCTTCTAGCCTCGTTGAAGGCTGTTGTTTGTTGCTTTGGGGGCTGGTTTGCTGCGTTTGAAGGTCACTGCTTGTTTGTCGAATGTTTTTCTTTATTGTTTCGGGCCTTATATATGTCGATGTTTTATTTTGTTTTAAGTTATTGGTTCCCCATTTATCGGTTGAAAGTGTGCTACTCGGACAATCGATATGCATTCATCCCTTTTTTTGGTTGAGAGCCATTAATTTAGAACAAAAAAAAATCTTGCAATACGATGATGATTGGCCAAAACACCCTGAGTATTGTACTCGTTTGTTGTTGTCGGCTAATGGATGTTGCTTGCGGTTGGTTTGTTGCCTTCTAACCTCGTTGAAGGTTGTTGTTTGTTGGTTTGGGGGCTGGTTTGCTGCGTTTGAAGGTCGCTGCCTATTTGTCGAATGTTTTTCTTTACTATTTCGGGCCTTATATATGTCGATGTTTTATTTTGTTTTAAGTTATTGGTTCCCCATTTATCGGTTGAAAGTGTGCTACTCAGACAATCAATATGCATGCATCCCTTTTTTTGGTTGAGAGCCTTTAATTTAGAACAAAAAAAATCTTGGAATACGATGATGAGTGGCCAAAACACCCTGAGTACTGTCCCTGTTCGTTGTTTTTGGTTAACGAATGTTGCTTGCAGTTGGTTTGTTGCCTTCTAGCCTCGTTCAAGGCTGCTGTTTGTTGGTTTGGGGGCTGGTTTGCTGCGTTTGAAGGTCACTGCCTGTTTGTCGAATGTTTTTCTTTACTGTTTCGGGCCTTATATATGTCGATGTTTTATTTTGTTTTAAGTTATTGGTTCCCCATTTATCGGTTGAAAGTGTGCTACTCGGACAATCAATATGCATGCATCTCTTTTTTTAGTTGAGAGCCTTTAATTTAGCACAAAAAAAATCTTGGAATACGATGATGAGTGGCCAAAACACCCTGAGTACTGTCGCCGTTCGTTGTTTTTGGTTAACGAATGTTGCTTGAAGTTGGTTTGTTGCCTTCTAGCCTCGTTGAAGGCTGCTGTTTGTTGGTTTGGGGGCTGGTTTGCTGCGTTTGAAGGTCGCTGCCTATTTGTCGAATGTTTTTCTTTACTGTTTCGGGCCTTATATATGTCGATGTTTTATTTTGTTTTAAGTTATTGGTTCCCCATTTATCGGTTGAAAGTGTGCTACTCGGACAATCAATATGCATGCATCCCTTTTTTTGGTTGAGGGCCTTTAATTTAGAACAAAAAAAATCTTGGAATACGATGATGAGTGGCCAAAACACCCTGAGTACTGTCGCCGTTCGTTGTTTTTGGTTAACGAATGTTGCTTGCAGTTGGTTTGTTGCCTTCTAGCCTCGTTGAAGGCTGTTGTTTGTTGCTTTGGGGGCTGGTTTGCTGCGTTTGAAGGTCACTGCTTGTTTGTCGAATGTTTTTCTTTATTGTTTCGGGCCTTATATATGTCGATGTTTTATTTTGTTTTAAGTTATTGGTTCCCCATTTATCGGTTGAAAGTGTGCTACTCGGACAATCGATATGCATTCATCCCTTTTTTTGGTTGAGAGCCATTAATTTAGAACAAAAAAAAATCTTGCAATACGATGATGATTGGCCAAAACACCCTGAGTATTGTACTCGTTTGTTGTTGTCGGCTAATGGATGTTGCTTGCGGTTGGTTTGTTGCCTTCTAACCTCGTTGAAGGTTGTTGTTTGTTGGTTTGGGGGCTGGTTTGCTGCGTTTGAAGGTCGCTGCCTTTTTGTCGAATGTTTTTCTTTAGTGTTTCGGGCCTTATATATGTCGATGTTTTATTTTGTTTTAAGTTATTGGTTCCCCATTTATCGGTTGAAAGTGTGCTACTCGGACAATCAATATGCATGCATCCCTTTTTTTTGGTTGAGAGCCATTAATTTAGAACAAAAAAAAATCTTGCAATACGATGATGATTGGCCAAAACACCCTGAGTATTGTACTCGTTTGTTGTTGTCGCCTAATGGATGTTGCTTGTGGTTGGTTTGTTGCCTTCTAACCTCGTTGAAGGTTATTGTTTGATGGTTTGGGGGCTGGTTTGCTGCGTTTGAAGGTCGCTGCCTATTTGTCGAATGTTTTTCTTTACTGTTTCGGGCCTTATATATGTCGATGTTTTATTTTGTTTTAAGTTATTGGTTCCCCATTTATCGGTTGAAAGTGTGCTACTCGGACAATCAATATGCATGCATCCCTTTTTTTGGTTGAGGGCCTTTAACTTAGAACAAAAAAAATCTTGGAATACGATGATGAGTGGCCAAAACACCCTGAGTACTGTCGCCGTTCGTTGTTTTTGGTTAACGAATGTTGCTTGCAGTTGGTTTGTTGCCTTCTAGCCTCGTTGAAGGCTGTTGTTTGTTGCTTTGGGGGCTAGTTTGCTGCGTTTGAAGGTCACTGCCTGTTTGTCGAATGTTTTTCTTTACTGTTTCGGGGCTTATATATGTAAATGTTTTATTTTGTTTTAAGTTATTGGTTCCCCATTTATCGGTTGAAAGTGCGCTACTCGGACAATCAATATGCATGCATCCCTTTTTTTGGTTGAGAGCCTTTAATTTAGAACAAAAAAAATCTTAGAATACGATGATGAGTGGCCAAAACACCCTGAGTACTGTCGTCGTTCGTTGTTTTTGGTTAACGAATGTTGCTTGAAGTTGGTTTATTGCCTTCTAGCCTCGTTGAAGACTGTTGTTTGTTGGTTTGGGGGCTGGTTTGCTGCGTTTGAAGGTCACTGCCTATTTGTCGAATGTTTTTCTTTACTGTTTCGGGCCTTATATATGTCGATGTTTTATTTTGTTTTAAGTTATTGGTTCCCCATTTATCGGTTGAAAGTGTGGTACTCGGACAATCGATATGCATTCATCCCTTTTTTTGGTTGAGAGCCATTAATTTAGAACAAAAAAAAATCTTGCAATACGATGATGATTGGCCAAAACACCCTGAGTATTGTACTCGTTTGTTGTTGTCGGCTAATGGATGTTGCTTGCGGTTGGTTTGTTGCCTTCTAACCTCGTTGAAGGTTGTTGTTTGTTGGTTTGGGGGCTGGTTTGCTGCGTTTGAAGGTCGCTGCCTTTTTGTCGAATGTTTTTCTTTAGTGTTTCGGGCCTTATATATGTCGATGTTTTATTTTGTTTTAAGTTATTGGTTCCCCATTTATCGGTTGAAAGTGTGCTACTCGGACAATCAATATGCATGCATCCCTTTTTTTGGTTGAGAGCCTTTAATTTAGAACAAAAAAAATCTTGGAATACGATGATGAGTGGCCAAAACATCCTGAGTAATGTCGCCGTTCATTGTTTTTGGTTAACGAATGTTGCTTGCAGTTGGTTTGTTGCCTTCTAGCCTCGTTGAAGGCAGCTGTTTGTTGGTTTGGGGGCTGGTTTGCTGCGTTTGAAGGTCACTGCCTGTTTGTCGAATGTTTTTCTTTACTGTTTCGGGCCTTATATATGTCGATGTTTTATTTTGTTTTAAGTTATTGGTTCCCCATTTATCGGTTGAAAGTGTGCTACTCGGACAATCAATATGCATGCATCCCTTTTTTTTGGTTGAGAGCCATTAATTTAGAACAAAAAAAAAATCTTGCAATACGATGATGATTGGCCAAAACACCCTGAGTATTGTACTCGTTTGTTGTTGTCGCCTAATGGATGTTGCTTGTGGTTGGTTTGTTGCCTTCTAACCTCGTTGAAGGTTATTGTTTGATGGTTTGGGGGCTGGTTTGCTGCGTTTGAAGGTCGCTGCCTATTTGTCGAATGTTTTTCTTTACTGTTTCGGGCCTTATATATGTCGATGTTTTATTTTGTTTTAAGTTATTGGTTCCCCATTTATCGGTTGAAAGTGTGCTACTCGGACAATCAATATGCATGCATCCCTTTTTTTGGTTGAGGGCCTTTAACTTAGAACAAAAAAAATCTTGGAATACGATGATGAGTGGCCAAAACACCCTGAGTACTGTCGCCGTTCGTTGTTTTTGGTTAACGAATGTTGCTTGCAGTTGGTTTGTTGCCTTCTAGCCTCGTTGAAGGCTGTTGTTTGTTGCTTTGGGGGCTAGTTTGCTGCGTTTGAAGGTCACTGCCTGTTTGTCGAATGTTTTTCTTTACTGTTTCGGGGCTTATATATGTAAATGTTTTATTTTGTTTTAAGTTATTGGTTCCCCATTTATCGGTTGAAAGTGCGCTACTCGGACAATCAATATGCATGCATCCCTTTTTTTGGTTGAGAGCCTTTAATTTAGAACAAAAAAAATCTTAGAATACGATGATGAGTGGCCAAAACACCCTGAGTACTGTCGCCGTTCGTTGTTTTTGGTTAACGAATGTTGCTTGCAGTTGGTTTATTGCCTTCTAGCCTCGTTGAAGACTGTTGTTTGTTGGTTTGGGGGCTGGTTTGCTGCGTTTGAAGGTCACTGCTTGTTTGTCGAATGTTTTTCTTTACTGTTTCGGGCCTTATATATGTCGATGTTTTATTTTGTTTTAAGTTATTGGTTCCCCATTTATCGGTTGAAAGTGTGCTACTAGGACAATCGATATGCATTCATCCCTTTTTTTGGTTGAGAGCCATTAATTTAGAACAAAAAAAAATCTTGCAATACGATGATGATTGGCCAAAACACCCTGAGTATTGTACTCGTTTGTTGTTGTCGGCTAATGGATGTTGCTTGCGGTTGGTTTGTTGCCTTCTAACCTCGTTGAAGGTTGTTGTTTGTTGGTTTGGGGGCTGGTTTGCTGCGTTTGAAGGTCGCTGCCTTTTTGTCGAATGTTTTTCTTTAGTGTTTCGGGCCTTATATATGTCGATGTTTTATTTTGTTTTAAGTTATTGGTTCCCCATTTATCGGTTGAAAGTGTGCTACTCGGACAATCAATATGCATGCATCCCTTTTTTTGGTTGAGAGCCTTTAATTTAGAACAAAAAAAATCTTGGAATACGATGATGAGTGGCCAAAACATCCTGAGTAATGTCGCCGTTCGTTGTTTTTGGTTAACGAATGTTGCTTACAGTTGGTTTGTTGCCTTCTAGCCTCGTTGAAGGCTGCTGTTTGTTGGTTTGGGGGCTGGTTTGCTGCGTTTGAAGGTCACTGCCTGTTTGTCGAATGTTTTTCTTTACTGTTTCGGGCCTTATATATGTCGATGTTTTATTTTGTTTTAAGTTATTGGTTCCCCATTTATCGGTTGAAAGTGTGCTACTCGGACAATCAATATGCATGCATCCCTTTTTTTTGGTTGAGAGCCATTAATTTAGAACAAAAAAAAATCTTGCAATACGATGATGATTGGCCAAAACACCCTGAGTATTGTACTCGTTTGTTGTTGTCGGCTAATGGATGTTGCTTGTGTTTGGTTTGTTGCCTTCTAACCTCGTTGAAGGTTATTGTTTGTTGGTTTGGGGGCTGGTTTGCTGCGTTTGAAGGTCGCTGCCTATTTGTCGAATGTTTTTCTTTACTGTTTCGGGCCTTATATATGTCGATGTTTTATTTTGTTTTAAGTTATTGGTTCCCCATTTATCGGTTGAAAGTGTGCTACTCGGACAATCAATATGCATGCATCCCTTTTTTTGGTTGAGGGCCTTTAATTTAGAACAAAAAAAATCTTGGAATACGATGATGAGTGGCCAAAACACCCTGAGTACTGTCGCCGTTCGTTGTTTTTGGTTAACGAATGTTGCTTGCAGTTGGTTTGTTGCCTTCTAGCCTCGTTGAAGGCTGTTGTTTGTTGCTTTGGGGGCTAGTTTGCTGCGTTTGAAGGTCACTGCCTGTTTGTCGAATGTTTTTCTTTACTGTTTCGGGCCTTATATATGTAAATGTTTTATTTTGTTTTAAGTTATTGGTTCCCCATTTATCGGTTGAAAGTGCGCTACTCGGACAATCAATATGCATGCATCCCTTTTTTTGGTTGAGAGCCTTTAATTTAGAACAAAAAAAAACTTGGAATACGATGATGAGTGGCCAAAACACCCTGAGTACTGTCGTCGTTCGTTGTTTTTGGTTAACGAATGTTGCTTGCAGTTGGTTTATTGCCTTCTAGCCTCGTTGAAGACTGTTGTTTGTTGGTTTGGGGGCTGGTTTGCTGCGTTTGAAGGTCACTGCCTGTTTGTCGAATGTTTTTCTTTACTGTTTCGGGCCTTATATATGTCGATGTTTTATTTTGTTTTAAGTTATTGGTTCCCCATTTATCGGTTGAAAGTGTGCTACTCGGACAATCGATATGCATTCATCCCTTTTTTTGGTTGAGAGCCATTAATTTAGAACAAAAAAAAATCTTGCAATACGATGATGATTGGCCAAAACACCCTGAGTATTGTACTCGTTTGTTGTTGTCGGCTAATGGATGTTGCTTGCGGTTGGTTTGTTGTCTTCTAACCTCGTTGAAGGTTGTTGTTTGTTGGTTTGGGGGCTGGTTTGCTGCGTTTGAAGGTCGCTGCCTATTTGTCGAATGTTTTTATTTACTGTTTCGGGCCTTATATATGTCGATGTTTTATTTTGTATTAAGTTATTGGTTCCCCATTTATCGGTTGAAAGTGTGCTACTCAGACAATCAATATGCATGCATCCCTTTTTTTGGTTGAGAGCCTTTAATTTGGAACAAAAAAAATCTTGGAATACGATGATGAGTGGCCAAAACACCCTGGGTACTGTCCCCGTTCGTTGTTTTTGGTTAACGAATGTTGCTTGCAGTTGGTTTGTTGCCTTCTAGCCTCGTTCAAGGCTGCTGTTTGTTGGTTTGGGGGCTGGTTTGCTGCGTTTGAAGGTCACTGCCTGTTTGTCGAATGTTTTTCTTTACTGTTTCGGGCCTTATATATGTCGATGTTTTATTTTGTTTTAAGTTATTGGTTCCCCATTTATCGGTTGAAAGTGTGCTACTCGGACAATCAATATGCATGCATCTCTTTTTTTGGTTGAGAGCCTTTAATTTAGCACAAAAAAAATCTTGGAATACGATGATGAGTGGCCAAAACACCCTGAGTACTGTCGTCGTTCGTTGTTTTTGGTTAACGAATGTTGCTTGAAGTTGGTTTGTTGCCTTCTAGCCTCGTTGAAGGCTGCTGTTTGTTGGTTTGGGGGCTGGTTTGCTGCGTTTGAAGGTCGCTGCCTATTTGTCGAATGTTTTTCTTTATTGTTTCGGGCCTTATATATGTCGATGTTTTATTTTGTTTTAAGTTATTGGTTCCCCATTTATCGGTTGAAAGTGTGCTACTCGGACAATCAATATGCATGCATCCCTTTTTTTGGTTGAGAGCCTTTAATTTAGAACAAAAAAAATCTTGGAATACGATGATGAGTGGCCAAAACACCCTGAGTACTGTCGCCGTTCGTTGTTTTTGGTTAACGAATGTTGCTTGCAGTTGGTTTGTTGCCTTCTAGCCTCGTTGAAGGCTGTTGTTTGTTGCTTTGGGGGCTGGTTTGCTGCGTTTGAAGGTCACTGCTTGTTTGTCGAATGTTTTTCTTTACTGTTTCGGGCCTTATATATGTCGATGTTTTAATTTTTTTTTAAGTTATTGGTTCCCCATTTATCGGTTGAAAGTGTGCTACTCGGACAATCGATATGCATTCATCCCTTTTTTTGGTTGAGAGCCATTAATTTAGAACAAAAAAAAAATCTTGCAATACGATGATGATTGGCCAAAACACCCTGAGTATTGTACTCGTTTGTTGTTGTCGGCTAATGGATGTTGCTTGCGGTTGGTTTGTTGCCTTCTAACCTCGTTGAAGGTTGTTGTTTGTTGGTTTGGGGGCTGGTTTGCTGCGTTTGAAGGTCGCTGCCTTTTTGTCGAATGTTTTTCTTTACTGTTTCGGGCCTTATATATGTCGATGTTTTATTTTGTTTTAAGTTATTGGTTCCCCATTTATCGGTTGAAAGTGTGCTACTCGGACAATCAATATGCATGCATCCCTTTTTTTGGTTGAGAGCCTTTAATTTAGAACAAAAAAAATCTTGGAATACGATGATGAGTGGCCAAAACATCCTGAGTAATGTCGCCGTTCGTTGTTTTTGGTTAACGAATGTTTCTTGCAGTTGGTTTGTTGCCTTCTAGCCTCGTTGAAGGCTGCTGTTTGTTGGTTTGGGGGCTGGTTGGCTGCGTTTGAAGGTCACTGCCTGTTTGTCGAATGTTTTTCTTTAATGTTTCGGGCCTTATATACGTCGATGTTTTATTTTGTTTTAAGTTATTGGTTCCCCATTTATCGGTTGAAAGTATGCTACTCGGACAATCAATATGCATGCATCCCTTTTTTTTGGTTGAGAGCCATTAATTTAGAACAAAAAAAAATCTTGCAATACGATGATGATTGGCCAAAACACCCTGAGTATTGTACTCGTTTGTTGTTGTCGGCTAATGGATGTTGCTTGTGGTTGGTTTGTTGCCTTCTAACCTCGTTGAAGGTTATTGTTTGTTGGTTTGGGGGCTGGTTTGCTGCGTTTGAAGGTCGCTGCCTATTTGTCGAATGTTTTTCTTTACTGTTTCGGGCCTTATATATGTCGATGTTTTATTTTGTTTTAAGTTAATGGTTCCCCATTTATCGGTTGAAAGTGTGCTACTCGGACAATCAATATGCATGCATCCCTTTTTTTGGTTGAGGGCCTTTAATTTAGAACAAAAAAAATCTTGGAATACGATGATGAGTGGCCAAAACACCCTGAGTACTGTCGCCGTTCGTTGTTTTTGGTTAACGAATGTTGCTTGCAGTTGGTTTGTTGCCTTCTAGCCTCGTTGAAGGCTGTTGTTTGTTGCTTTGGGGGCTGGTTTGCTGCGTTTGAAGGTCACTGCTTGTTTGTCGAATGTTTTTCTTTACTGTTTCGGGCCTTATATATGTCGATGTTTTATTTTGTTTTAAGTTATTGGTTCCCCATTTATCGGTTGAAAGTGTGCTACTCGGACAATCGATATGCATTCATCCCTTTTTTTGGTTGAGAGCCATTAATTTAGAACAAAAAAAAATCTTGCAATACGATGATGATTGGCCAAAACACCCTGAGTATTGTACTCGTTTGTTGTTGTCGGCTAATGGATGTTGCTTGTGGTTGGTTTGTTGCCTTCTAACCTCGTTGAAGGTTATTGTTTGTTGGTTTGGGGGCTGGTTTGCTGCGTTTGAAGGTCGCTGCCTATTTGTCGAATGTTTTTCTTTACTGTTTCGGGCCTTATATATGTCGATGTTTTATTTTGTTTTAAGTTATTGGTTCCCCATTTATCGGTTGAAAGTGTACTACTTGGACAATCAATATGCATGCATCCCTTTTTTTTGTTGAGAGCCTTTAATTTAGAACAAAAAAAATCTTGGAATACGATGATGAGTGGCCAAAACACCCTGAGTACTGTCGCCGTTCGTTGTTTTTGGTTAACGAATGTTGCTTGCAGTTGGTTTGTTGCCTTCTAGCCTCGTTGAAGGCTGTTGTTTGTTGGTTTGGGGGCTGGTTTGCTGCGTTTGAAGGTCACTGCCTGTTTGTCGAATGTTTTTCTTTACTGTTTCGGGACTTATATATGTCGATGTTTTATTTTGTTTTAAGTTATTGGTTCCCCATTTATCGGTTGAAAGTGTTCTACTCGGACAATCAATATGCATGCATCCCTTTTTTTGGTTGAGAGCCTTTAATTTAGAACAAAAAAAATCTTGGAATACGATGATGAGTGGCCAAAACACCCTGAGTACTGTCGCCGTTCGTTGTTTTTGGTTAACGAATGATGCCTGCAGTTGGTTTGTTGCCTTCTAGCGTCGTTGAAGGCTGCTGTTTGTTGGTTTGGGGGCTGGTTTACTGCGTTTGAAGGTCACTGCCTGTTTGTCGAATGTTTTTCTTTACTGTTTCGGGCCTTATATATGTCGATGTTTTATTTTGTTTTAAGTTATTGGTTCCCCATTTATCGGTTGAAAGTGTGCTACTCGGACAATCAATATGCATGCATCCCTTTTTTTGGTTGAGAGCCTTTAATTTAGAACAAAAAAAATCTTGGAATACGATGATGAGTGGCCAAAACACCCTGAGTACTGTCGCCGTTCGTTGTTTTTGGTTAACGAATGTTGCTTGCAGTTAGTTTGTTGCCTTCTAGCCTCGTTGATGTCTGCTGTTTGTTTGTTTGGGGGCTGGTTTGCTGCGTTTGAAGGTCGCTGCCTATTTGTCGAATGTTTTTCTTTACTGTTTCGGGACTTATATATGTCGATGTTTTATTTTGTTTTAAGTTATTGGTTCCCGATTTATCGGTTGAAAGTGTGCTACTCAGACAATCAATATGCATGCATCCCTTTTTTTGGTTGAGAGCCTTTAATTTAGAACAAAAAAAATCTTGGAATACGATGATGAGTGGCCAAAACACCCTGAGTACTGTCGCCGTTCGTTGTTTTTGGTTAACGAATTTTGCTTGCAGTTGGTTTGTTGCCTTCTAGCCTCGTTGAAGGCTGTTGTTTGTTGGTTTGGGGGCTAGTTTGCTGCGTTTGAAGGTCACTGCCTGTTTGTCGAATGTTTTTCTTTACTGTTTCGGGCCTTATATATGTAAATGTTTTATTTTGTTTTAAGTTATTGGTTCCCCATTTATCGGTTGAAAGTGCGCTACTCGGACAATCAATATGCATGCATCCCTTTTTTTGTTTGAGAGCCTTTAATTTAGAACAAAAAAAATCTTGGAATACGATAATGAGTGGCCAAAACACCCTGAGTACTGTCGCCGTTCGTTGTTTTTGGTTAACGAATGTTGCTTGCAGTTGGTTTGTTGCCTTCTAGCCTCGTTGAAGGCTGCTGTTTGTTGGTTTGGGGGATGGTTTGCAGCGTTTGAAGGTCACTGCCTGTTTGTCGAATGTTTTTCTTTACTGTTTCGGGCCTTATATATGTCGATGTTTTATTTTGTTTTAAGTTATTGGTTCCCCATTTATCGGTTGAAAGTGTGCTACTCGGACAATCAATATCCATGCATCCCTTTTTTTGGTTGAGAGCCTTTAATTTAGAACAAAAAAAATCTTGGAATACGATGATGAGTGGCCAAAACACCCTGAGTACTGTCGCCGTTCGTTGTTTTTGGTTAACGAATGTTGCTTGCAGTTGGTTTGTTGCCTTCTAGCCTCGTTGAAGGCTGCTGTTTGTTGGTTTGGGGGCTGGTTTGCTGCGTTTGAAGGTCACTGCCTGTTTGTCGAATGTTTTTCTTTACTGTTTCGGGCCTTATATATGTCGATGTTTTATTTTGTTTTAAGTTATTGGTTCCCCATTTATCGGTCTAAAGTGTGCTACTCGGACAATCGATATGCATTCATCCCTTTTTTTGGTTGAGAGCCATTAATTTAGAAAAAAAAAATCTTGCAATACGATGATGATTCGCCAAAACACCCTGAGTATTGTACTCGTTTGTTGTTGTCGGCTAATGGATGTTGCTTGCGGTTGGTTTGTTGCCTTCTAACCTCGTTGAAGGTTGTTGTTTGTTGGTTTGGGGGCTGGTTTGCTGCGTTTGAAGGTCGCTGCCTATTTGTCGAATCTTTTTCTTTACTGTTTCGGGCCTTATATATGTCGATGTTTTATTTTGTTTTAAGTTATTGGTTCCGCATTTATCGGTTGAATGTGTGCTACTCGGACAATCAATATGCATGCATCCCTTTTTTTGGTTGAGAGCCTTTAATTTAGAACAAAAGAAATCTTGGAATACGATGATGAGTGGCCAAAACACCCTGAGTACTGTCGCCGTTCGTTGTTTTTGGTTAACGAATGTTGCTTGCAGTTGGTTTGTTGCCTTCTAGCCTCGTTGAAGGCTGCTGTTTGTTGGTTTGGGGGCTGGTTTGCTGCGTTTGAAGGTCACTGCCTGTTTGTCGAATGTTTTTCTTTACTGTTTCGGGCCTTATATATGTCGATGTTTTATTTTGTTTTAAGTTATTGGTTCCCCATTTATCGGTTGAAAGTGTGCTACTCGAACAATCAATATGCATGCATCCCTTTTTTTGGTTGAGAGCCTTTAATTTAGAACAAAAAAAATTTTGGAATACGATGATGAGTGGCCAAAACACCCTGAGTACTGTCGCCGTTCGTTGTTTTTGGTTAACGAATGTTGCTTGCAGTTGGTTTGTTGCCTTCTAGCCTCGTTGAAGGCTGCTGTTTGTTGGTTTGGGGGCTGGTTTGCTGCGTTTGAAGGTCACTGCCTGTTTGTCGAATGTTTTTCTTTACTGTTTCGGGCCTTATATATGTCGATGTTTTATTTTGTTTTAAGTTATTGGTTCCCCATTTATCGGTTGAAAGTGTGCTACTCGGACAATCGATATGCATTCATCCCTTTTTTTGGTTGAGAGCCATTAATTTAGAACAAAAAAAATCTTGCAATACGATGATGATTGGCCAAAACACCCTGAGTATTGTACTCGTTTGTTGTTGTCGGCTAATGGATGTTGCTTGCGGTTGGTTTGTTGCCTTCTAACCTCGTTGAAGGTTGTTGTTTGTTGGTTTGGGGGCTGGTTTGCTGCGTTTGAAGGTCGCTGCCTATTTGTCGAATGTTTTTCTTTACTGTTTCGGGCCTTATATATCTCGATGTTTTATTTTGTTTTAAGTTATTGGTTCCCCATTTATCGGTTGAAAGTGTGCTACTCGGACAATCAATATGCATGCATCCCTTTTTTTGGTTGAGAGCCTTTAATTTAGAACAAAAAAAATCTTGGAATACGATGATGAGTGGCCAAAACACCCTGAGTACTGTCGCCGTTCGTTGTTTTTGGTTAACGAATGTTGCTTGCAGTTGGTTTGTTGCCTTCTAGCCTCGTTGAAGGCTGCTGTTTGTTGGTTTGGGGGCTGGTTTGCTGCGTTTGAAGGTCACTGCCTGTTTGTCGAATGTTTTTCTTTACTGTTTCGGGCCTTATATATGTCGATGTTTTATTTTGTTTTAAGTTATTGGTTCCCCATTTATCGGTTGAAAGTGTGCTACTCGGACAATCGATATGCATTCATCCCTTTTTTTGGTTGAGAGCCATTAATTTAGAACAAAAAAAATCTTGCAATACGATGATGATTGGCCAAAACACCCTGAGTATTGTACTCGTTTGTTGTTGTCGGCTAATGGATGTTGCTTGCGGTTGGTTTGTTGCCTTCTAACCTCGTTGAAGGTTGTTGTTTGTTGGTTTGGGGGCTGGTTTGCTGCGTTTGAAGGTCGCTGCCTATTTGTCGAATGTTTTTCTTTACTGTTTCGGGCCTTATATATCTCGATGTTTTATTTTGTTTTATGTTATTGGTTCCCCATTTATCGGTTGAAAGTGTGCTACTCGGACAATCAATATGCATGCATCCCTTTTTTTGGTTGAGAGCCTTTAATTTAGAACAAAAAAAATCTTGGAATACGATGATGAGTGGCCAAAACACCCTGAGTACTGTCGCCGTTCGTTGTTTTTGGTTAACGAATGTTGCTTGCAGTTGGTTTGTTGCCTTCTAGCCTCGTTGAAGGCTGCTGTTTGTTGGTTTGGGTGCTGGTTTGCTGCGTTTGAAGGTCACTGCCTGTTTGTCGAATGTTTTTCTTTACTGTTTCGGGCCTTATATATGTCGATGTTTTATTTTGTTTTAAGTTATTGGTTTTCCATTTATCGGTTGAAAGTGTGCTACTCGGACAATCGATATGCATTCATCCCTTTTTTTTGTTGAGAGCCTTTAATTTAGAACAAAAAAAAAATCTTGCAATACGATGATGAGTGGCCAAAACACCCTGAGTATTGTACTCGTTTGTTGTTGTCGGCTAATGGATGTTGCTTGCGGTTGGTTTGTTGCCTTCTAACCTCGTTGAAGGTTGTTGTTTGTTGGTTTGGGGGCTGGTTTGCTGCGTTTGAAGGTTGCTGCCTATTTGTTGAATGTTTTTCTTTACTGTTTCGGGCCTTATATATGTCGATGTTTTATTTTGTTTTAAGTTATTGGTTCCCCATTTATCGGTTGAAAGTGTGCTACTCGGACAATCAATATGCATGCATCCCTTTTTTTGGTTGAGAGTCTTTAATTTAGAACAAAAAAAATCTTGGAATACGATGATGAGTGGCCAAAACACCCTGAGTATTGTCGCCGTTCGTTGTTTTTGGTTAACGAATGTTGCTTGCAGTTGGTTTGTTGCCTTCTAGCCTCGTTGAAGGCTGCTGTTTGTTGGTTTGGGGGCTGGTTTGCTGCGTTTGAAGGTCACTGCCTGTTTGTCGAATGTTTTTCTTTACTGTTTCGGGCCTTATATATGTCGATGTTTTATTTTGTTTTAAGTTATTGGTTCCCCATTTATCGGTTGAAAGTGTGCTACTCGGACAATCAATATGCATGCATCCCTTTTTTTGGTTGAGAGCCTTTAATTTAGAACAAAAAAAATCTTGCAATAAGATGATGAGTGGCCAAAACACCCTGAGTACTGTCGCCGTTCGTTGTTTTTGGTTAACGAATGTTGCTTGCAGTTGGTTTGTTAGCTTCTAGCCTCGTTGAAGGCTGTTGTTCGTTGGTTTGGGGGCTGGTTTGCTGCGTTTGAAGGTCACTGCCTGTTTGTCGAATGTTTTTCTTTACTGTTTCGGGCCTTATATATGTCGATGTTTTATTTTGTTTTAAGTTATTGGTTCCCCATTTATCGGTTGAAAGTGTGCTACTCGGACAATCAATATGTATGCATCCCTTTTTTTGGTTGAGAGCCTTTAATTTAGAACAAAATAAATCTTGGAATACGATGATGAGTGGCCAAAACACCCTGAGTACTGTCGCCGTTCGTTGTTTTTGGTTAACGAATGTTGCTTGCAGTTGGTTTGTTGCCTTCTAGCCTCGTTGAAGGCTGTTGTTTGTTGGTTTGGGGGCTGGTTTGCTGCGTTTGAAGGTCACTGCCTGTTTGTTGAATGTTTTTCTTTAATGTTTCGGGCCTTATATATGTCGATGTTTTATTTTGTTTTAAATTATTGGTTCCCCTTTTATCGGTTGAAAGTGTGCTACTCAGACAATCAATATGCATGCATCCCTTTTTTTGGTTGAGAGCCTTTATATTAGAACAAAAAAAATCTTGGAATACGATGATGAGTGGCCAAAACACCCTGAGTACTGTCGCCGTTCGTTGTTTTTGGTTAACGAATGTTGCTTGCAGTTGGTTTGTTGCCTTCTAGCCTCGTTGAAGGCTGCTGTTTGTTGGTTTGGGGGCTGGTTTGCTGCGTTTGAAGGTCACTGCCTGTTTGTCGAATGTTTTTCTTTACTGTTTCGGGCCTTATATATGTCGATGTTTTATTTTGTTTTAAGTTATTGGTTTTCCATTTATCGGTTGAAAGTGTGCTACTCGGACAATCGATATGCATTCATCCCTTTTTTTTTGTTGAGAGCCTTTAATTTAGAACAAAAAAAAATCTTGCAATACGATGATGAGTGGCCAAAACACCCTGAGTATTGTACTCGTTTGTTGTTGTCGGCTAATGGATGTTGCTTGCGGTTGGTTTGTTGCCTTCTAACCTCGTTGAAGGTTGTTGTTTGTTGGTTTGGGGGCTGGTTTGCTGCGTTTGAAGGTTGCTGCCTATTTGTCGAATGTTTTTCTTTACTGTTTCGGGCCTTATATATGTCGATGTTTTATTTTGTTTTAAGTTATTGGTTCCCCATTTATCGGTTGAAAGTGTGCTACTCGGACAATCAATATGCATGCATCCCTTTTTTTGGTTGAGAGTCTTTAATTTAGAACAAAAAAAATCTTGGAATACGATGATGAGTGGCCAAAACACCCTGAGTATTGTCGCCGTTCGTTGTTTTTGGTTAACGAATGTTGCTTGCAGTTGGTTTGTTGCCTTCTAGCCTCGTTGAAGGCTGCTGTTTGTTGGTTTGGAGGCTGGTTTGCTGCGTTTGAAGGTCACTGCCTGTTTGTCGAATGTTTTTCTTTACTGTTTCGGGCCTTATATATGTCGATGTTTTATTTTGTTTTAAGTTATTGGTTCCCCATTTATCGGTTGAAAGTGTGCTACTCGGACAATCAATATGCATGCATCCCTTTTTTTGGTTGAGAGCCTTTAATTTAGAACAAAAAATATCTTGGAATAAGATGATGAGTGGCCAAAACACCCTGAGTAGTGTCGCCGTTCGTTGTTTTTGGTTAACGAATGTTGCTTGCAGTTGGTTTGTTAGCTTCTAGCCTCGTTGAAGGCTGTTGTTCGTTGGTTTGGGGGCTGGTTTGCTGCGTTTGAAGGTCACTGCCTGTTTGTCGAATGGTTTTCTTTACTGTTTCGGGCCTTATATATGTCGATGTTTTATTTTGTTTTAAGTTATTGGTTCCCCATTTATCGGTTGAAAGTGTGCTACTCGGACAATCAATATGTATGCATCCTTTTTTTTGGTTGAGAGCCTTTAATTTAGAACAAAAAAAATCTTGGAATACGATGATGAGTGGCCAAAACACCCTGAGTACTGTCGCCGTTCGTTGTTTTTGGTTAACGAATGTTGCTTGCAGTTGGTTTGTTGCCTTCTAGCCTCGTTGAAGGCTGCTGTTTGTTGGTTTGGGGGCTGGTTTGCTGCGTTTGAAGGTCACTGCCTGTTTGTTGAATGTTTTTCTTTAATGTTTCGGGCCTTATATATGTCGATGTTTTATTTTGTTTTAAGTTATTGGTTCCCCATTTATCGGTTGAAAGTGTGCTACTCAGACAATCAATATGCATGCATCCCTTTTTTTGGTTGAGAGCCTTTAATTTAGAACAAAAAAAAATCTTGGAATACGATGATGAGTGGCCAAAACACCCTGAGTACTGTCGCCGTTCGTTGTTTTTGGTTAACGAATGTTGCTTGCAGTTGGTTTGTTGCCTTCTAGCGTCGTTGAAGGCTGCTGTTTGTTGGGTTGGGGGCTGGTTTGCTGCGTTTGAAGGTCACTGCCTGTTTGTCGAATGTTTTTCTTTACTGTTTCGGGCCTTATATATGTCGATGTTTTATTTTGTTTTAAGTTGTTGGTTCCCCATTTATCGGTTGAAAGTGTGCTACTCGGACAATCAATATACATGCATCCCTTTTTTTGGTTGAGAGCCTTTAATTTAGAACAAAAAAAATCTTGGAATAAGATGATGAGTGGCCAAAACACCCTGAGTAGTGTCGCCGTTCGTTGTTTTTGGTTAACGAATGTTGCTTGCAGTTGGTTTGTTGCCTTCTAGCGTCGTTGAAGGTTGCTGTTTGTTGGGTTGGGGGCTGGTTTGCTGCGTTTGAAGGTCACTGCCTGTTTGTCGAATGTTTTTCTTTACTGTTTCGGGCCTTATATATGTCGATGTTTTACTTTGTTTTAAGTTATTGGTTCCCCATTTATCGGTTGAAAGTGTGCTACTCGGACAATCAATATGCATGCATCCCTTTTTTTGGTTGAGAGCCATTAATTTAGAACAAAAAAAATCTTGGAATAAGATGATGAGTGGCCAAAACACCCTGAGTAGTGTCGCCGTTCGTTGTTTTTGGTTAACGAATGTTGCTTGCAGTTGGTTTGTTGCCTTCTAGCCTCGTTGAAGGCTGTTGTTTGTTGGTTTGGGGGCTGGTTTGCTGCGTTTGAAGGTCACTGCCTGTTTGTGGAATGTTTTTCTTTACTGTTTCGGGCCTTATATATGTCGATGTTTTTATTTGTTTTAAGTTATTGGTTCCCCATTTATCGGTTGAAAGTGTGCTACTCGGACAATCAATATGCATGCATCCCATTTTTTGGTTGAGAGCCTTTAATTTAGAACAAAAAAAATCTTGGAATACGATGATGAGTGGCCAAAACACCCTGAGTATTGTCGCCGTTCGTTGTTTTTGGTTAACGAATGTTGCTTGCAGTTGGTTTGTTGCCTTCTAGCCTCGTTGAAGGCTGCTGTTTGTTGGTTTGGGGGCTGGTTTGCTGCGTTTGAAGGTCACTGCCTGTTTGTTGAATGTTTTTCTTTAATGTTTCGGGCCTTATATATGTCGATGATTTATTTTGTTTTAAGTTATTGGTTCCCCATTTATCGGTTGAAAGTGTGCTACTCAGACAATCAATATGCATGCATCCCTTTTTTTTGTTGAGAGCCTTTAATTTAGAACAAAAAAAATCTTGGAATACGATGATGAGTGGCCAAAACACCCTGAGTACTGTCGCCGTTCGTTGTTTTTGGTTAACGAATGTTGCTTGCAGTTGGTTTGTTGCCTTCTAGCGTCGTTGAAGGCTGCTGTTTGTTGGGTTGGGGGCTGGTTTGCTGCGTTTGAAGGTCACTGCCTGTTTGTCGAATGTTTTTCTTTACTGTTTCGGGCCTTATATATGTCGATGTTTTATTTTGTTTTAAGTTATTGGTTCCTCATTTATCGGTTGAAAGTGTGCTACTCGGACAATCAATATGCATGCATCCCTTTTTTTGGTTGAGAGCCTTTAATTTAGAACAAAAAAAAATCTTGGAATACGATGATGAGTGGCCAAAACACCCTGAGTATTGTCGCCGTTCGTTGTTTTTGGTTAACGAATGTTGCTTGCAGTTGGTTTGTTGCCTTCTAGCCTCGTTGAAGGCTGCTGTTTGTTGGTTTGGAGGCTGGTTTGCTGCGTTTGAAGGTCACTGCCTGTTTGTCGAATGTTTTTCTTTACTGTTTCGGGCCTTATATATGTCGATGTTTTATTTTGTTTTAAGTTATTGGTTCCCCATTTATCGGTTGAAAGTGTGCTACTCGGACAATCAATATGCATGCATCCCTTTTTTTGGTTGAGAGCCTTTAATTTAGAACAAAAAATATCTTGGAATAAGATGATGAGTGGCCAAAACACCCTGAGTAGTGTCGCCGTTCGTTGTTTTTGGTTAACGAATGTTGCTTGCAGTTGGTTTGTTAGCTTCTAGCCTCGTTGAAGGCTGTTGTTCGTTGGTTTGGGGGCTGGTTTGCTGCGTTTGAAGGTCACTGCCTGTTTGTCGAATGGTTTTCTTTACTGTTTCGGGCCTTATATATGTCGATGTTTTATTTTGTTTTAAGTTATTGGTTCCCCATTTATCGGTTGAAAGTGTGCTACTCGGACAATCAATATGTATGCATCCTTTTTTTTGGTTGAGAGCCTTTAATTTAGAACAAAAAAAATCTTGGAATACGATGATGAGTGGCCAAAACACCCTGAGTACTGTCGCCGTTCGTTGTTTTTGGTTAACGAATGTTGCTTGCAGTTGGTTTGTTGCCTTCTAGCCTCGTTGAAGGCTGCTGTTTGTTGGTTTGGGGGCTGGTTTGCTGCGTTTGAAGGTCACTGCCTGTTTGTTGAATGTTTTTCTTTAATGTTTCGGGCCTTATATATGTCGATGTTTTATTTTGTTTTAAGTTATTGGTTCCCCATTTATCGGTTGAAAGTGTGCTACTCAGACAATCAATATGCATGCATCCCTTTTTTTGGTTGAGAGCCTTTAATTTAGAACAAAAAAAATCTTGGAATACGATGATGAGTGGCCAAAACACCCTGAGTACTGTCGCCGTTCGTTGTTTTTGGTTAACGAATGTTGCTTGCAGTTGGTTTGTTGCCTTCTAGCGTCGTTGAAGGCTGCTGTTTGTTGGGTTGGGGGCTGGTTTGCTGCGTTTGAAGGTCACTGCCTGTTTGTCGAATGTTTTTCTTTACTGTTTCGGGCCTTATATATGTCGATGTTTTATTTTGTTTTAAGTTGTTGGTTCCCCATTTATCGGTTGAAAGTGTGCTACTCGGACAATCAATATACATGCATCCCTTTTTTTGGTTGAGAGCCTTTAATTTAGAACAAAAAAAATCTTGGAATAAGATGATGAGTGGCCAAAACACCCTGAGTAGTGTCGCCGTTCGTTGTTTTTGGTTAACGAATGTTGCTTGCAGTTGGTTTGTTGCCTTCTAGCGTCGTTGAAGGTTGCTGTTTGTTGGGTTGGGGGCTGGTTTGCTGCGTTTGAAGGTCACTGCCTGTTTGTCGAATGTTTTTCTTTACTGTTTCGGGCCTTATATATGTCGATGTTTTACTTTGTTTTAAGTTATTGGTTCCCCATTTATCGGTTGAAAGTGTGCTACTCGGACAATCAATATGCATGCATCCCTTTTTTTGGTTGAGAGCCATTAATTTAGAACAAAAAAAATCTTGGAATAAGATGATGAGTGGCCAAAACACCCTGAGTAGTGTCGCCGTTCGTTGTTTTTGGTTAACGAATGTTGCTTGCAGTTGGTTTGTTGCCTTCTAGCCTCGTTGAAGGCTGTTGTTTGTTGGTTTGGGGGCTGGTTTGCTGCGTTTGAAGGTCACTGCCTGTTTGTGGAATGTTTTTCTTTACTGTTTCGGGCCTTATATATGTCGATGTTTTTATTTGTTTTAAGTTATTGGTTCCCCATTTATCGGTTGAAAGTGTGCTACTCGGACAATCAATATGCATGCATCCCATTTTTTGGTTGAGAGCCTTTAATTTAGAACAAAAAAAATCTTGGAATACGATGATGAGTGGCCAAAACACCCTGAGTATTGTCGCCGTTCGTTGTTTTTGGTTAACGAATGTTGCTTGCAGTTGGTTTGTTGCCTTCTAGCCTCGTTGAAGGCTGCTGTTTGTTGGTTTGGGGGCTGGTTTGCTGCGTTTGAAGGTCACTGCCTGTTTGTTGAATGTTTTTCTTTAATGTTTCGGGCCTTATATATGTCGATGATTTATTTTGTTTTAAGTTATTGGTTCCCCATTTATCGGTTGAAAGTGTGCTACTCAGACAATCAATATGCATGCATCCCTTTTTTTTGTTGAGAGCCTTTAATTTAGAACAAAAAAAATCTTGGAATACGATGATGAGTGGCCAAAACACCCTGAGTACTGTCGCCGTTCGTTGTTTTTGGTTAACGAATGTTGCTTGCAGTTGGTTTGTTGCCTTCTAGCGTCGTTGAAGGCTGCTGTTTGTTGGGTTGGGGGCTGGTTTGCTGCGTTTGAAGGTCACTGCCTGTTTGTCGAATGTTTTTCTTTACTGTTTCGGGCCTTATATATGTCGATGTTTTATTTTGTTTTAAGTTATTGGTTCCTCATTTATCGGTTGAAAGTGTGCTACTCGGACAATCAATATGCATGCATCCCTTTTTTTGGTTGAGAGCCTTTAATTTAGAACAAAAAAAATCTTGGAATACGATGATGAGTGGCCAAAACACCCTGAGTACTGTCGCCGTTCGTTGTTTTTGGTTAACGAATGTTGCTTGCAGTTGGTTTGTTGCCTTCTAGCCTCGTTGAAGGCTGTTGTTTGTTAGTTTGGGGGCTGGTTTGCTGCGTTTGAAGGTCACTGCCTGTTTGTCGAATGTTTTTCTTTACTGTTTCGGGCCTTATATATGTCGATGTTTTTTTTTGTTTTAAGTTATTGGTTCCCCATTTATCGGTTGAAAGTGTGCTACTCGGACAATCAATATGCATGCATCCCTTTTTTTGGTTGAGAGCCTTTAATTTAGAACAAAAAAAATCTTGGAATACGATAATGAGTGGCCAAAACACCCTGAGTACTGTCGCCGTTCGTTGTTTTTGGTTAACGAATGTTGCTTGAAGTTGGTTTGTTGCCTTCTAGCCTCGTTGAAGGCTGTTGTTTGTTGGTTTGGGGGCTGGTTTGCTGCGTTTGAAGGTCACTGCCTGTTTGTCGAATGTTTTTCTTTACTGTTTCGGTCCTTATATATGTCGATGTTTTATTTTGTTTTAAGTTATTGGTTCCCCATTTATCGGTTGAAAGTGTGCTACTCGGACAATCAATATGCATGCATCCCTTTTTTTGTTTGAGAGCCTTTAATTTAGAACAAAAAAAATCTTGGAATACGATGATGAGTGGCCAAAACACCCTGAGTACTGTCGCCGTTCGTTGTATTTGGTTAACGAATGTTGCTTGCAGTTGGTTTGTTGCCTTCTAGCCTCGTTGAAGGGTGCTGTTTGTTGGTTTGGGGGCTGGTTTGCTGCGTTTGAAGGTCACTGCCTGTTTGTCGAATGTTTTTCTTTACTGTTTCGGGCCTTATATATGTCGATGTTTTATTTTGTTTTAAGTTATTGGTTTTCCATTTATCGGTTGAAAGTGTGCTACTCAGACAATCGATATGCATTCATCCCTTTTTTTTTGTTGAGAACCTTTAATTTAGAACAAAAAAAAAATCTTGCAATACGATGATGAGTGGCCAAAACACCCTGAGTATTGTACTCGTTTGTTGTTGTCGGCTAATGGATGTTGCTTGCGGTTGGTTTGTTGCCTTCTAACCTCGTTGAAGGTTGTTGTTTGTTGGTTTGGGGGCTGGTTTGCTGCGTTTGAAGGTTGCTGCCTATTTGTCGAATGTTTTTCTTTACTGTTTCGGGCCTTATATATGTCGATGTTTTATTTTGTTTTAAGTTATTGGTTCCCCATTTATCGGTTGAAAGTGTGCTACTCGGACAATCAATATGCATGCATCCCTTTTTTTGGTTGAGAGCCTTTAATTTAGAACAAAAAAAATCTTGGAATACGATGATGAGTGGCCAAAACACCCTGAGTACTGTCGCCGTTCGTTGTTTTTGGTTAACGAATGTTGCTTGCAGTTGGTTTGTTGCCTTCTAGCCTCGTTGAAGGCTGCTGTTTGTTGGTTTGGGGGCTGGTTTACTGTGTTTGAAGATCATTGCCTGTTTGTCGAATGTTTTTCTTTACTGTTTCGGGCCTTATATATGTCGATGTTTTATTTTGTTTTAAGTTATTGGTTCCCCATTTATCGGTTGAAAGTGTGCTACTCGGACAATCAATATGCATGCATCCCTTTTTTTGATTGAGAGCCTTTAATTTAGAACAAAAAAAATCTTGGAATAAGATGATGAGTGGCCAAAACACCCTGAGTAGTGTCGCCGTTCGTTGTTTTTGGTTAACGAATGTTGCTTGCAGTTGGTTTGTTGCCTTCTTGCCTCGTTGAAGGCTGTTGTTTGTTGGTTTTGGGGCTGGTTTGCTGCGTTTGAAGGTCACTACCTGTTTGTTGAATGTTTTTCTTTACTGTTTCGGGCCTTATATATGTCGATGTTTTATTTTGTTTTAAGTTATTGGTTCCCCATTTATCGGTTGAAAGTGTGCTACTCGGACAATCAATATGCATGCATCCCTTTTTTTGGTTGAGAGCCTTTAATTTAGAACAAAAAAAATCTTGGAATACGATGATGAGTGGCCAAAACACCCTGAGTAGTGTCGCCGTTCGTTGTTTTTGGTTAACGAATGTTGCTTGCAGTTGGTTTGTTGCCTTCTAGCCTCGTTGAAGGCTGTTGTTTGTTGGTCTGGGGGCTGGTTTGCTGCGTTTGAAGGTCACTGCCTGTTTGTCGAATGTTTTTCTTTACTGTTTCGGGCCTTATATATGTCGATGTTTTATTTTGTTTTAAGTTATTGGTTCCCCATTTATCGGTTGAAAGTGTGCTACTCGGACAATCAATATGCATGCATCCCTTTTTTTGGTTGAGAGCCTTTAATTTAGAACAAAAAAAATCTTGGAATACGATAATGAGTGGCCAAAACACCCTGAGTACTGTCGCCGTTCGTTGTTTTTGGTTAACGAATGTTGCTTGAAGTTGGTTTGTTGCCTTCTAGCCTCGTTGAAGGCTGCTGTTTGTTGGTTTGGGGGCTGGTTTGCTGCATTTGAAGGTCACTGCCTGTTTGTGGAATGTTTTTCTTTACTGTTTCGGGCCTTATATATGTCGATGTTTTATTTTGTTTTAAGTTATTGGTTTTCCATTTATCGGTTGAAAGTGTGCTACTCAGACAATCGATATGCATTCATCCTTTTTTTTTTTGTTGAGAACCTTTAATTTAGAACAAAAAAAAAATCTTGCAATACGATGATGAGTGGCCAAAACACCCTGAGTATTGTACTCGTTTGTTGTTGTCGGCTAATGGATGTTGCTTGCGGTTGGTTTGTTGCCTTCTAACCTCGTTGAAGGTTGTTGTTTGTTGGTTTGGGGGCTGGTTTGCTGCGTTTGAAGGTTGCTGCCTATTTGTCGAATGTTTTTCTTTACTGTTTCGGGCCTTATATATGTCGATGTTTTATTTTGTTTTAAGTTATTGGTTCCCCATTTATCGGTTGAAAGTGTGCTACTCGGACAATCAATATGCATGCATCCCTTTTTTTGGTTGAGAGCCTTTAATTTAGAACAAAAAAAATCTTGGAATACGATGATGAGTGGCCAAAACACCCTGAGTACTGTCGCCGTTCGTTGTTTTTGGTTAACGAATGTTGCTTGCAGTTGGTTTGTTGCCTTCTAGCCTCGTTGAAGGCTGCTGTTTGTTGGTTTGGGGGCTGGTTTACTGTGTTTGAAGATCATTGCCTGTTTGTCGAATGTTTTTCTTTACTGTTTCGGGCCTTATATATGTCGATGTTTTATTTTGTTTTAAGTTATTGGTTCCCCATTTATCGGTTGAAAGTGTGCTACTCGGACAATCAATATGCATGCATCCCTTTTTTTGATTGAGAGCCTTTAATTTAGAACAAAAAAAATCTTGGAATAAGATGATGAGTGGCCAAAACACCCTGAGTAGTGTCGCCGTTCGTTGTTTTTGGTTAACGAATGTTGCTTGCAGTTGGTTTGTTGCCTTCTTGCCTCGTTGAAGGCTGTTGTTTGTTGGTTTTGGGGCTGGTTTGCTGCGTTTGAAGGTCACTACCTGTTTGTTGAATGTTTTTCTTTACTGTTTCGGGCCTTATATATGTCGATGTTTTATTTTGTTTTAAGTTATTGGTTCCCCATTTATCGGTTGAAAGTGTGCTACTCGGACAATCAATATGCATGCATCCCTTTTTTTGGTTGAGAGCCTTTAATTTAGAACAAAAAAAATCTTGGAATACGATGATGAGTGGCCAAAACACCCTGAGTAGTGTCGCCGTTCGTTGTTTTTGGTTAACGAATGTTGCTTGCAGTTGGTTTGTTGCCTTCTAGCCTCGTTGAAGGCTGTTGTTTGTTGGTCTGGGGGCTGGTTTGCTGCGTTTGAAGGTCACTGCCTGTTTGTCGAATGTTTTTCTTTACTGTTTCGGGCCTTATATATGTCGATGTTTTATTTTGTTTTAAGTTATTGGTTCCCCATTTATCGGTTGAAAGTGTGCTACTCGGACAATCAATATGCATGCATCCCTTTTTTTGGTTGAGAGCCTTTAATTTAGAACAAAAAAAATCTTGGAATACGATAATGAGTGGCCAAAACACCCTGAGTACTGTCGCCGTTCGTTGTTTTTGGTTAACGAATGTTGCTTGAAGTTGGTTTGTTGCCTTCTAGCCTCGTTGAAGGCTGCTGTTTGTTGGTTTGGGGGCTGGTTTGCTGCGTTTGAAGGTCACTGCCTGTTTGTGGAATGTTTTTCTTTACTGTTTCGGGCCTTATATATGTCGATGTTTTATTTTGTTTTAAGTTATTGGTTTTCCATTTATCGGTTGAAAGTGTGCTACTCAGACAATCGATATGCATTCATCCTTTTTTTTTTTTGTTGAGAACCTTTAATTTAGAACAAAAAAAAAATCTTGCAATACGATGATGAGTGGCCAAAACACCCTGAGTATTGTACTCGTTTGTTGTTGTCGGCTAATGGATGTTGCTTGCGGTTGGTTTGTTGCCTTCTAACCTCGTTGAAGGTTGTTGTTTGTTGGTTTGGGGGCTGGTTTGCTGCGTTTGAAGGTTGCTGCCTATTTGTCGAATGTTTTTCTTTACTGTTTCGGGCCTTATATATGTCGATGTTTTATTTTGTTTTAAGTTATTGGTTCCCCATTTATCGGTTGAAAGTGTGCTACTCGGACAATCAATATGCATGCATCCCTTTTTTTGGTTGAGAGCCTTTAATTTAGAACAAAAAAAATCTTGGAATACGATGATGAGTGGCCAAAACACCCTGAGTACTGTCGCCGTTCGTTGTTTTTGGTTAACGAATGTTGCTTGCAGTTGGTTTGTTGCCTTCTAGCCTCGTTGAAGGCTGCTGTTTGTTGGTTTGGGGGCTGGTTTACTGTGTTTGAAGATCATTGCCTGTTTGTCGAATGTTTTTCTTTACTGTTTCGGGCCTTATATATGTCGATGTTTTATTTTGTTTTAAGTTATTGGTTCCCCATTTATCGGTTGAAAGTGTGCTACTCGGACAATCAATATGCATGCATCCCTTTTTTTGATTGAGAGCCTTTAATTTAGAACAAAAAAAATCTTGGAATAAGATGATGAGTGGCCAAAACACCCTGAGTAGTGTCGCCGTTCGTTGTTTTTGGTTAACGAATGTTGCTTGCAGTTGGTTTGTTGCCTTCTTGCCTCGTTGAAGGCTGTTGTTTGTTGGTTTTGGGGCTGGTTTGCTGCGTTTGAAGGTCACTACCTGTTTGTTGAATGTTTTTCTTTACTGTTTCGGGCCTTATATATGTCGATGTTTTATTTTGTTTTAAGTTATTGGTTCCCCATTTATCGGTTGAAAGTGTGCTACTCGGACAATCAATATGCATGCATCCCTTTTTTTGGTTGAGAGCCTTTAATTTAGAACAAAAAAAATCTTGGAATACGATGATGAGTGGCCAAAACACCCTGAGTAGTGTCGCCGTTCGTTGTTTTTGGTTAACGAATGTTGCTTGCAGTTGGTTTGTTGCCTTCTAGCCTCGTTGAAGGCTGTTGTTTGTTGGTCTGGGGGCTGGTTTGCTGCGTTTGAAGGTCACTGCCTGTTTGTCGAATGTTTTTCTTTACTGTTTCGGGCCTTATATATGTCGATGTTTTATTTTGTTTTAAGTTATTGGTTCCCCATTTATCGGTTGAAAGTGTGCTACTCGGACAATCAATATGCATGCATCCCTTTTTTTGGTTGAGAGCCTTTAATTTAGAACAAAAAAAATCTTGGAATACGATAATGAGTGGCCAAAACACCCTGAGTACTGTCGCCGTTCGTTGTTTTTGGTTAACGAATGTTGCTTGAAGTTGGTTTGTTGCCTTCTAGCCTCGTTGAAGGCTGCTGTTTGTTGGTTTGGGGGCTGGTTTGCTGCGTTTGAAGGTCACTGCCTGTTTGTGGAATGTTTTTCTTTACTGTTTCGGGCCTTATATATGTCGATGTTTTATTTTGTTTTAAGTTATTGGTTTTCCATTTATCGGTTGAAAGTGTGCTACTCAGACAATCGATATGCATTCATCCTTTTTTTTTTTTGTTGAGAACCTTTAATTTAGAACAAAAAAAAAATCTTGCAATACGATGATGAGTGGCCAAAACACCCTGAGTATTGTACTCGTTTGTTGTTGTCGGCTAATGGATGTTGCTTGCGGTTGGTTTGTTGCCTTCTAACCTCGTTGAAGGTTGTTGTTTGTTGGTTTGGGGGCTGGTTTGCTGCGTTTGAAGGTTGCTGCCTATTTGTCGAATGTTTTTCTTTACTGTTTCGGGCCTTATATATGTCGATGTTTTATTTTGTTTTAAGTTATTGGTTCCCCATTTATCGGTTGAAAGTGTGCTACTCGGACAATCAATATGCATGCATCCCTTTTTTTGGTTGAGAGCCTTTAATTTAGAACAAAAAAAATCTTGGAATACGATGATGAGTGGCCAAAACACCCTGAGTACTGTCGCCGTTCGTTGTTTTTGGTTAACGAATGTTGCTTGCAGTTGGTTTGTTGCCTTCTAGCCTCGTTGAAGGCTGCTGTTTGTTGGTTTGGGGGCTGGTTGACTGTGTTTGAAGGTCACTGCCTGTTTGTCGAATGTTTTTCTTTACTGTTTCGGGCCTTATATATGTCGATGTTTTATTTTGTTTTAAGTTATTGGTTCCCCATTTATCGGTTGAAAGTGTGCTACTCGGACAATCAATATGCATGCATCCCTTTTTTTGGTTGAGAGCCTTTAATTTAGAACAAAAAAATCTTGGAATAAGATGATGAGTGGCCAAAACACCCTGAGTAGTGTCGCCGTTCGTTGTTTTTGGTTAACGAATGTTGCTTGCAGTTGGTTTGTTGCCTTCTTGCCTCGTTGAAGGCTGTTGTTTGTTGGTTTTGGGGCTGGTTTGCTGCGTTTGAAGGTCACTGCCTGTTTGTTGAATGTTTTTCTTTACTGTTTCGGGCCTTATATATGTCGATGTTTTATTTTGTTTTAAGTTATTGGTTCCCCATTTATCGGTTGAAAGTGTGCTACTCGGACAATCAATATGCATGCATCCCTTTTTTTGGTTAAGAGCCTTTAATTTAGAACAAAAAAAATCTTGGAATACGATGATGAGTGGCCAAAACACCCTGAGTACTGTCGCCGTTCGTTGTTTTTGGTTAACGAATGTTGCTTGCAGTTGGTTTGTTGCCTTCTAGCCTCGTTGAAGGCTGCTGTTTGTTGGTTTGGGGGCTGGTTTACTGTGTTTGAAGATCATTGCCTGTTTGTCGAATGTTTTTCTTTACTGTTTCGGGCCTTATATATGTCGATGTTTTATTTTGTTTTAAGTTATTGGTTCCCCATTTATCGGTTGAAAGTGTGCTACTCGGACAATCAATATGCATGCATCCCTTTTTTTGGTTGAGAGCCTTTAATTTAGAACAAAAAAAATCTTGGAATAAGATGATGAGTGGCCAAAACACCCTGAGTAGTGTCGCCGTTCGTTGTTTTTGGTTAACGAATGTTGCTTGCAGTTGGTTTGTTGCCTTCTTGCCTCGTTGAAGGCTGTTGTTTGTTGGTTTTGGGGCTGGTTTGCTGCGTTTGAAGGTCACTGCCTGTTTGTTGAATGTTTTTCTTTACTGTTTCGGGCCTTATATATGTCGATGTTTTATTTTGTTTTAAGTTATTGGTTCCCCATTTATCGGTTGAATGTGTGCTACTCGGACAATCAATATGCATGCATCCCTTTTTTTGGTTAAGAGCCTTTAATTTAGAACAAAAAAAATCTTGGAATACGATGATGAGTGGCCAAAACACCCTGAGTACTGTCGCCGTTCGTTGTTTTTGGTTAACGAATGTTGCTTGCAGTTGGTTTGTTGCCTTCTAGCCTCGTTGAAGGCTGCTGTTTGTTGGTTTGGGGGCTGGTTTGCTGCGTTTGAAGGTCACTGCCTGTTTGTCGAATGTTTTTCTTTACTGTTTCGGGCCTTATATATGTCGATGTTTTATTTTGTTTTAAGTTATTGGTTCCCCATTTATCGGTTGAAAGTGTGCTACTCGGACAATCAATATGCATGCATCCCTTTTTTTGGTTGAGAGCCTTTAATTTAGAACAAAAAAAATCTTGGAATAAGATGATGAGTGGCCAAAACACCCTGAGTAGTGTCGCCGTTCGTTGTTTTTGGTTAACGAATGTTGCTTGCAGTTGGTTTGTTGCCTTCTTGCCTCGTTGAAGGCTATTGTTTGTTGGTTTTGGGGCTGGTTTGCTGCGTTTGAAGGTCACTGCCTGTTAGTTGAATGTTTTTCTTTACTGTTTCGGGCCTTATATATGTCGATGTTTTATTTTGTTTTAAGTTATTGGTTCCCCATTTATCGGTTGAAAGTCTGCTACTCGGACAATCAATATGCATGCATCCCTTTTTTTGGTTGAGAGCCTTTAATTTAGAACAAAAAAAATCTTGGAATACGATGATGAGTGGCCAAAACACCCTGAGTACTGTCGCCGTTCGTTGTTTTTGGTTAACGAATGTTGCTTGCAGTTGGTTTGTTGCCTTCTAGCCTCGTTGAAGGCTGCTGTTTGTTGGTTTGGGAGCTGGTTTGCTGCGTTTGAAGGTCACTGCCTGTTTGTCGAATGTTTTTCTTTACTGTTTCGGGCCTTATATATGTCGATGTTTTATTTTGTTTTAAGTTATTGGTTCCCCATTTATCGGTTGAAAGTGTGCTACTCGGACAATCAATATGCATGCATCCCTTTTTTTGGTTGAGAGCCTTTAATTTAGAACAAAAAAAATCTTGGAATACGATGATGAGTGGCCAAAACACCCTGAGTACTGTCGCCGTTCGTTGTTTTTGGTTAACGAATGTTGCTTGCAGTTGGTTTGTTGCCTTCTAGCCTCGTTGAAGGCTGCTGTTTGTTGGTTTGGGGGCTGGTTTGCTGCGTTTGAAGGTCACTGCCTGTTTGTCGAATGTTTTTCTTTACTGTTTCGGGCCTTATATATGTCGATGTTTTATTTTGTTTTAAGTTATTGGTTCCCCATTTATCGGTTAAAAGTGTGCTACTCGGACAATCAATATGCATGCATCCCTTTTTTTGGTTGAGGGCCTTTAATTTAGAACAAAAAAAATCTTGGAATAAGATGATGAGTGGCCAAAACACCCTGAGTAGTGTCGTCGTTCGTTGTTTTTGGTTAACGAATGTTGCTTGCAGTTGGTTTGTTGCCTTCTAGCCTCGTTGAAGGCTGTTGTTTGTTGGTCTGGGGGCTGGTTTGCTGCGTTTGAAGGTTACTGCCTGTTTGTCGAATGTTTTTCTTTACTGTTTCGGGCCTTATATATGTCGATGTTTTATTTTGTTTTAAGTTATTGGTTCCCCATTTATCGGTTGAAAGTGTGCTACTCGGACAATCAATATGCATGCATCCCTTTTTTTGGTTGAGAGCCTTTAATTTAGAACAAAAAAAATCTTGGAATACGATGATGAGTGGCCAAAACACCCTGAGTACTGTCGCCGTTCGTTGTTTTTGGTTAACGAATGTTGCTTGCAGTTGGTTTGTTGCCTTCTAGCCTCGTTGAAGGCTGCTGTTTGTTGGTTTGGGGGCTGGTTTGCTGCGTTTGAAGGTCACTGCCTGTTTGTTGAATGTTTTTCTTTACTGTTTCGGGCCTTATATATGTCGATGTTTTATTTTGTTTTAAGTTATTGGTTCCCCATTTATCGGTTGAAAGTGTGCTACTCGGACAATCAATATGCATGCATCCCTTTTTTTGGTTGAGAGCCTTTAATTTAGAACAAAAAAAATCTTGGAATACGATGATGAGTGGCCAAAACACCCTGAGTAGTGTCGCCGTTCGTTGTTTTTGGTTAACGAATGTTGCTTGCAGTTGGTTTGTTGCCTTCTAGCCTCGTTGAAGGCTGTTGTTTGTTGGTCTGGGGGCTGGTTTGCTGCGTTTGAAGGTCACTGCCTGTTTGTCGAATGTTTTTCTTTACTGTTTCGGGCCTTATATATGTCGATGTTTTATTTTGTTTTAAGTTATTGGTTCCCCATTTATCGGTTGAAAGTGTGCTACTCGGACAATCAATATGCATGCATCCCTTTTTTTGGTTGAGAGCCTTTAATTTAGAACAAAAAAAATCTTGGAATAAGATGATGAGTGGCCAAAACACCCTGAGTACTGTCGCCGTTCGTTGTTTTTGGTTAACGAATGTTGCTTGCAGTTGGTTTGTTGCCTTCTAGCCTCGTTGAAGGCTGTTGTTTGTTGGTCTGGGGGCTGGTTTACTGTGTTTGAAGATCATTGCCTGTTTGTCGAATGTTTTTCTTTACTGTTTCGGGCCTTATATATGTCGATGTTTTATTTTGTTTTAAGTTATTGGTTCCCCATTTATCGGTTGAAAGTGTGCTACTCGGACAATCAATATGCATGCATCCCTTTTTTTGGTTGAGAGCCTTTAATTTAGAACAAAAAAAATCTTGGAATAAGATGATGAGTGGCCAAAACACCCTGAGTAGTGTCGCCGTTCGTTGTTTTTGGTTAACGAATGTTGCTTGCAGTTGGTTTGTTGCCTTCTTGCCTCGTTGAAGGCTGTTGTTTGTTGGTTTTGGGGCTGGTTTGCTGCGTTTGAAGGTCACTGCCTGTTTGTTGAATGTTTTTCTTTACTGTTTCGGGCCTTATATATGTCGATGTTTTATTTTGTTTTAAGTTATTGGTTCCCCATTTATCGGTTGAAAGTGTGCTACTCGGACAATCAATATGCATGCATCCCTTTTTTTGGTTAAGAGCCTTTAATTTAGAACAAAAAAAATCTTGGAATACGATGATGAGTGGCCAAAACACCCTGAGTACTGTCGCCGTTCGTTGTTTTTGGTTAACGAATGTTGCTTGCAGTTGGTTTGTTGCCTTCTAGCCTCGTTGAAGGCTGCTGTTTGTTGGTTTGGGGGCTGGTTTGCTGCGTTTGAAGGTCACTGCCTGTTTGTCGAATGTTTTTCTTTACTGTTTCGGGCCTTATATATGTCGATGTTTTATTTTGTTTTAAGTTATTGGTTCCCCATTTATCGGTTGAAAGTGTGCTACTCGGACAATCAATATGCATGCATCCCTTTTTTTGGTTGAGAGCCTTTAATTTAGAACAAAAAAAATCTTGGAATAAGATGATGAGTGGCCAAAACACCCTGAGTAGTGTCGCCGTTCGTTGTTTTTGGTTAACGAATGTTGCTTGCAGTTGGTTTGTTGCCTTCTTGCCTCGTTGAAGGCTGTTGTTTGTTGGTTTTGGGGCTGGTTTGCTGCGTTTGAAGGTCACTGCCTGTTTGTTGAATGTTTTTCTTTACTGTTTCGGGCCTTATATATGTCGATGTTTTATTTTGTTTTAAGTTATTGGTTCCCCATTTATCGGTTGAAAGTCTGCTACTCGGACAATCAATATGCATGCATCCCTTTTTTTGGTTGAGAGCCTTTAATTTAGAACAAAAAAAATCTTGGAATACGATGATGAGTGGCCAAAACACCCTGAGTACTGTCGCCGTTCGTTGTTTTTGGTTAACGAATGTTGCTTGCAGTTGGTTTGTTGCCTTCTAGCCTCGTTGAAGGCTGCTGTTTGTTGGTTTGGGAGCTGGTTTGCTGCGTTTGAAGGTCACTGCCTGTTTGTCGAATGTTTTTCTTTACTGTTTCGGGGCTTATATATGTCGATGTTTTATTTTGTTTTAAGTTATTGGTTCCCCATTTATCGGTTGAAAGTGTGCTACTCGGACAATCAATATGCATGCATCCCTTTTTTTGGTTGAGAGCCTTTAATTTAGAACAAAAAAAATCTTGGAATACGATGATGAGTGGCCAAAACACCCTGAGTACTGTCGCCGTTCGTTGTTTTTGGTTAACGAATGTTGCTTGCAGTTGGTTTGTTGCCTTCTAGCCTCGTTGAAGGCTGCTGTTTGTTGGTTTGGGGGCTGGTTTGCTGCGTTTGAAGGTCACTGCCTGTTTGTCGAATGTTTTTCTTTACTGTTTCGGGCCTTATATATGTCGATGTTTTATTTTGTTTTAAGTTATTGGTTCCCCATTTATCGGTTAAAAGTGTGCTACTCGGACAATCAATATGCATGCATCCCTTTTTTTGGTTGAGGGCCTTTAATTTAGAACAAAAAAAATCTTAGAATAAGATGATGAGTGGCCAAAACACCCTGAGTAGTGTCGTCGTTCGTTGTTTTTGGTTAACGAATGTTGCTTGCAGTTGGTTTGTTGCCTTCTAGCCTCGTTGAAGGCTGTTGTTTGTTGGTCTGGGGGCTGGTTTGCTGCGTTTGAAGGTCACTGCCTGTTTGTCGAATGTTTTTCTTTACTGTTTCGGGCCTTATATATGTCGATGTTTTATTTTGTTTTAAGTTATTGGTTCCCCATTTATCGGTTGAAAGTGTGCTACTCGGACAATCAATATGCATGCATCCCTTTTTTTGGTTGAGAGCCTTTAATTTAGAACAAAAAAAATCTTGGAATACGATGATGAGTGGCCAAAACACCCTGAGTACTGTCGCCGTTCGTTGTTTTTGGTTAACGAATGTTGCTTGCAGTTGGTTTGTTGCCTTCTAGCCTCGTTGAAGGCTGCTGTTTGTTGGTTTGGGGGCTGGTTTGCTGCGTTTGAAGGTCACTGCCTGTTTGTTGAATGTTTTTCTTTACTGTTTCGGGCCTTATATATGTCGATGTTTTATTTTGTTTTAAGTTATTGGTTCCCCATTTATCGGTTGAAAGTGTGCTACTCGGACAATCAATATGCATGCATCCCTTTTTTTGGTTGAGAGCCTTTAATTTAGAACAAAAAAAATCTTGGAATACGATGATGAGTGGCCAAAACACCCTGAGTAGTGTCGCCGTTCGTTGTTTTTGGTTAACGAATGTTGCTTGCAGTTGGTTTGTTGCCTTCTAGCCTCGTTGAAGGCTGTTGTTTGTTGGTCTGGGGGCTGGTTTGCTGCGTTTGAAGGTCACTGCCTGTTTGTCGAATGTTTTTCTTTACTGTTTCGGGCCTTATATATGTCGATGTTTTATTTTGTTTTAAGTTATTGGTTCCCCATTTATCGGTTGAAAGTGTGCTACTCGGACAATCAATATGCATGCATCCCTTTTTTTGGTTGAGAGCCTTTAATTTAGAACAAAAAAAATCTTGGAATACGATGATGAGTGGCCAAAACACCCTGAGTACTGTCGCCGTTCGTTGTTTTTGGTTAACGAATGTTGCTTGCAGTTGGTTTGTTGCCTTCTAGCCTCGTTGAAGGCTGCTGTTTGTTGGTTTGGGGGCTGGTTTGCTGCGTTTGAAGGTCACTGCCTGTTTGTCGAATGTTTTTCTTTACTGTTTCGGGCCTTATATATGTCGATGTTTTATTTTGTTTTAAGTTATTGGTTCCCCATTTATCGGTTAAAAGTGTGCTACTCGGACAATCAATATGCATGCATCCCTTTTTTTGGTTGAGAGCCTTTAATTTAGAACAAAAAAAATCTTGGAATAAGATGATGAGTGGCCAAAACACCCTGAGTAGTGTCGCCGTTCGTTATTTTTGGTTAACGAATGTTGCTTGCAGTTGGTTTGTTGCCTTCTAGCCTCGTTGAAGGCTGTTGTTTGTTGGTCTGGGAGCTGGTTTGCTGCGTTTGAAGGTCACTGCCTGTTTGTCGAATGTTTTTCTTTACTGTTTCGGGCCTTATATATGTCGATGTTTTATTTTGTTTTAAGTTATTGGTTCCCCATTTATCGGTTGAAAGTGTGCTACTCGGACAATCAATATGCATGCATCCCTTTTTTTGGTTGAGAGCCTTTAATTTAGAACAAAAAAAATCTTGGAATACGATGATGAGTGGCCAAAACACCCTGAGTACTGTCGCCGTTCGTTGTTTTTGGTTAACGAATGTTGCTTGCAGTTGGTTTGTTGCCTTCTAGCCTCGTTGAAGGCTGCTGTTTGTTGGTTTGGGGGCTGGTTTGCTGCGTTTGAAGGTCACCGCCTGTTTGTTGAATGTTTTTCTTTACTGTTTCGGGCCTTATATATGTCGATGTTTTATTTTGTTTTAAGTTATTGGTTCCCCATTTATCGGTTGAAAGTGTGCTACTCGGACAATCAATATGCATGCATCCCTTTTTTTGGTTGAGAGCCTTTAATTTAGAACAAAAAAAATCTTGGAATACGATGATGAGTGGCCAAAACACCCTGAGTACTGTCGCCGTTCGTTGTTTTTGGTTAACGAATGTTGCTTGCAGTTGGTTTGTTGCCTTCTAGCCTCGTTGATGTCTGTTGTTTGTTGGTTTGGGGGCTGGTTTGCTGCGTTTGAAGGTCGCTGCCTATTTGTCGAATATTTTTCTTTACTGTTTCGGGCCTTATATATGTCGATGTTTTATTTTGTTTTAAGTTATTGGTTCCCCATTTATCGATTGAAAGTGTGCTTCTCTGACAATCAATATGCATGCATCCCTTTTTTTGGTTGAGAGCCTTTAATTTAGAACAAAAAAAATCTTGGAATACGATGATGAGTGGCCAAAACACCCTGAGTACTGTCGCCGTTCGTTGTTTTTGGTTAACGAATGTTGCTTGCAGTTGGTTTGTTGCCTTCTAGCCTCGTTGAAGGCTGCTGTTTGTTGGTTTGGGGGCTGGTTTGCTGCGTTTGAAGGTCACTGCCTGTTTGTCGAATGTTTTTCTTTACTGTTTCGGGCCTTATATATGTCGATGTTTTATTTTGTTTTAAGTTATTGGTTCCCCATTTATCGGTTGAAAGTGTGCTACTCGGACAATCAATATGCATGCATCCCTTTTTTTGTTTGAGAGCCTTTAATTTAGAACAAAAAAAATCTTGGAATACGATGATGAGTGGCCAAAACACCCTGTGTACTGTCGCCGTTCGTTGTTTTTGGTTAACGAATGTTGCTTGCAGTTGGTTTGTTGCCTTCTAGCCTCGTTGAAGGCTGCTGTTTGTTGGTTTGAGGACTGGTTTGCTGCGTTTGAAGGTCACTGCCTGTTTGTCGAATGTTTTTCTTTACTGTTTCGGGCCTTATATATGTCGATGTTTTATTTTGTTTTAAGTTATTGGTTCCCCATTTATCGGTTGAAAGTGTGCTACTCGGACAATCAATATGCATGCATCCCTTTTTTTGGTTGAGAGCCTTTAATTTAGAACAAAAAAAATCTTGGAATAAGATGATGAGTGGCCAAAATACCCTGAGTAGTGTCGCCGTTCGTTGTTTTTGGTTAACGAATGTTGCTTGCAGTTGGTTTGTTGCCTTCTAGCCTCGTTGAAGGCTGTTGTTTGTTGGTTTGGGGGCTGGTTTGCTGCGTTTGAAGGTCCCTGCCTGTTTGTCGAATGTTTTTCTTTACTGTTTCGGGCCTTATATATGTCGATGTTTTATTTTGTTTTAAGTTATTGGTTCCCCATTTATCGGTTGAAAGTGTGCTACTCAGACAATCAATATGCATGCATCCCTTTTTTTGGTTGAGAGCCTTTAATTTAGAACAAAAAAAAACTTGGAATACGATGATGAGTGGCCAAAACACCCTGAGTACTGTCGCCGTTCGTTGTTTTTGGTTAACGAATGTTGCTTGCAGTTGGTTTGTTGCCTTCTAGCCTCGCTGAAAGCTGCTGTTTGTTGGTTTGGGGGCTGGTTTGCTGCGTTTGAAGGTCACTGCCTGTTTGTCGAATGTTTTTATTTACTGTTTCGGGCCTTATATATGTCGATGTTTTATTTTGTTTTAAGTTATTGGTTCCCCATTTATCGGTTGAAAGTGTGCTACTCGGACAATCAATATGCATGCATCCCTTTTTTTGGTTGAGAGCCTTTAATTTAGAACAAAAAAAATCTTGGAATACGATGTTGAGTGGCCAAAACACCCTGAGTACTGTCGTCGTTCGTTGTTTTTGGTTAACGAATGTTGCTTGCAGTTGGTTTGTTGCCTTCTAGCCTCGTTGAAGGCTGCTGTTTGTTGGTTTGGGGGCTGGTTTGCTGCGTTTGAAGGTCACTGCCTGTTTGTCGAATGTTTTTCTTTACTGTTTCGGGCCTTATATATGTCGATGTTTTATTTTGTTTTATGTTATTGTTTCCCCATTTATCGGTTGAAAGTGTGCTACTCGGACAATCGATATGCATTCATCCCTTTTTTTGGTTGAGAGCCTTTAATTTAGAACAAAAAAAAAATCTTGCAATACGATGATGATTGGCCAAAACACCCTGAGTATTTTACTCGTTTGTTGTTGTCGGCTAATGGATGTTGCTTGCGGTTGGTTTGTTGCCTTCTAACCTCGTTGATGGTTGTTGTTTGTTGGTTTGGAGGCTGGTTTGCTGCGTTTGAAGGTCGCTGCCTATTTGTCAAATGTTTTTCTTTACTGTTTCGGGCCTTATATATGTCGATGTTTTATTTTGTTTTAAGTTATTGGTTCCCCATTTATCGGTTGAAAGTGTGTTACTCGGACAATCAATATGCATGCATCCCTTTTTTTGGTTGAGAGCCTTTAATTTAGAACAAAAAAAATCTTGGAATACGATGATGAGTGGCCAAAACACCCTGAGTACTGTCGCCGTTCGTTGTTTTTGGTTAACGAATGTTGCTTGCAGTTGGTTTGTTGCCTTCAAGCCTCGTTGAAGGCTGCTGTTTGTTGGTTTGGGGGCTGGTTTGCTGCGTTTGAAGGTCACTGCCTGTTTGTCGAATGTTTTTCTTTACTGTTTCGGGCCTTATATATGTCGATGTTTTATTTTGTTTTAAGTTATCGGTTCCCCATTTATCGGTTGAAAGTGTGCTACTCGGACAATAGATATGCATTCATCCCTTTTTTTTGTTGAGAGCCTTTAATTTAGAACAAAAAAAATATCTTGCAATACGATGATGAGTGGCCAAAACACCCTGAGTATTGTACTCGTTTGTTGTTGTCGGCTAATGGATGTTGCTTGCGGTTGGTTTGTTGCCTTCTAACCTCGTTGAAGGTTGTTGTTTGTTGGTTTGGGGGCTGGTTTGCTGCGTTTGAAGGTTGCTGCCTATTTGTCGAATGTTTTTCTTTACTGTTTCGGGCCTTATATATGTCGATGTTTTATTTTGTTTTAAGTTATTGGTTCCCCATTTATCGGTTGAAAGTGTGCTACTCGGACAATCAATATGCATGCATCCCTTTTTTTGGTTGAGAGCCTTTAATTTAGAACAAAAAAAATCTTGGAATAAGATGATGAGTGGCCAAAATACCCTGAGTAGTGTCGCCGTTCGTTGTTTTTGGTTAACGAATGTTGCTTGCAGTTGGTTTGTTGCCTTCTAGCCTCGTTGAAGGCTGTTGTTTGTTGGTTTGGGGGCTGGTTTGCTGCGTTTGAAGGTCCCTGCCTGTTTGTCGAATGTTTTTCTTTACTGTTTTGGGCCTTATATATGTCGATGTTTTATTTTGTTTTAAGTTATTGGTTCCCCATTTATCGGTTGAAAGTGTGCTACTCGGACAATCAATATGCATGCATCTCTTTTTTTGGTTGAGAGCCTTTAATTTAGAACAAAAAAAATCTTGGAATACGATGATGAGTGGCCAAAACACCCTGAGTACTGTCGCCGTTCGTTGTTTTTGGTTAACGAATGTTGCTTGCAGTTGGTTTGTTGCCTTCTAGCCTCGTTGATGTCTGTTGTTTGTTGGTTTGGGGGCTGGTTTGCTGCGTTTGAAGGTCGCTGCCTATTTGTCGAATATTTTTCTTTACTGTTTCGGGCCTTATATATGTCGATGTTTTATTTTGTTTTAAGTTATTGGTTCCCCATTTATCGATTGAAAGTGTGCTTCTCTGACAATCAATATGCATGCATCCCTTTTTTTGGTTGAGAGCCTTTAATTTAGAACAAAAAAAATCTTGGAATACGATGATGAGTGGCCAAAACACCCTGAGTACTGTCGCCGTTCGTTGTTTTTGGTTAACGAATGTTGCTTGCAGTTGGTTTGTTGCCTTCTAACCTCGTTGATGTCTGTTGTTTGTTGGTTTGGGGGCTGGTTTGCTGCGTTTGAAGGTCGCTGCCTATTTGTCGAATATTTTTCTTTACTGTTTCGGGCCTTATATATGTCGATGTTTTATTTTGTTTTAAGTTATTGGTTCCCCATTTATCGATTGAAAGTGTGCTTCTCTGACAATCAATATGCATGCATCCCTTTTTTTGGTTGAGAGCCTTTAATTTAGAACAAAAAAAATCTTGGAATACGATGATGAGTGGCCAAAACACCCTGAGTACTGTCGCCGTTCGTTGTTTTTGGTTAACGAATGTTGCTTGCAGTTGGTTTGTTGCCTTCTAGCCTCGTTGAAGGCTGCTGTTTGTTGGTTTGGGGGCTGGTTTGCTGCGTTTGAAGGTCACTGCCTGTTTGTCGAATGTTTTTCTTTACTGTTTCGGGCCTTATATATGTCGATGTTTTAATTTGTTTTAAGTTATTGGTTCCCCATTTATCGGTTGAAAGTGTGCTACTCGGACAATCAATATGCATGCATCCCTTTTTTTGGTTGAGAGCCTTTAATTTAGAACAAAAAAAATCTTGGAATAAGATGATGAGTGGCCAAAATACCCTGAGTAGTGTCGCCGTTCGTTGTTTTTGGTTAACGAATGTTGCTTGCAGTTGGTTTGTTGCCTTCTAGCCTCGTTGAAGGCTGTTGTTTGTTGGTTTGGGGGCTGGTTTGCTGCGTTTGAAGGTCCCTGCCTGTTTGTCGAATGTTTTTCTTTACTGTTTTGGGCCTTATATATGTCGATGTTTTATTTTGTTTTAAGTTATTGGTTCCCCATTTATCGGTTGAAAGTGTGCTACTCGGACAATCAATATGCATGCATCTCTTTTTTTGGTTGAGAGCCTTTAATTTAGAACAAAAAAAATCTTGGAATACGATGATGAGTGGCCAAAACACCCTGAGTACTGTCGCCGTTCGTTGTTTTTGGTTAACGAATGTTGCTTGCAGTTGGTTTGTTGCCTTCTAGCCTCGTTGATGTCTGTTGTTTGTTGGTTTGGGGGCTGGTTTGCTGCGTTTGAAGGTCGCTGCCTATTTGTCGAATATTTTTCTTTACTGTTTCGGGCCTTATATATGTCGATGTTTTATTTTGTTTTAAGTTATTGGTTCCCCATTTATCGATTGAAAGTGTGCTTCTCTGACAATCAATATGCATGCATCCCTTTTTTTGGTTGAGAGCCTTTAATTTAGAACAAAAAAAATCTTGGAATACGATGATGAGTGGCCAAAACACCCTGAGTACTGTCGCCGTTCGTTGTTTTTGGTTAACGAATGTTGCTTGCAGTTGGTTTGTTGCCTTCTAGCCTCGTTGAAGGCTGCTGTTTGTTGGTTTGGGGGCTGGTTTGCTGCGTTTGAAGGTCACTGCCTGTTTGTCGAATGTTTTTCTTTACTGTTTCGGGCCTGATATATGTCGATGTTTTATTTTGTTTTAAGTTATTGGTTCCCCATTTATCGGTTGAAAGTGTGCTACTCGGACAATCAATATGCATGCATCCCTTTTTTTGGTTGAGAGCCTTTAATTTAGAACAAAAAAAATCTTGGAATACGATAATGAGTGGCCAAAACACCCTGAGTACTGTCGCCGTTCGTTGTTTTTGGTTAACGAATGTTGCTTGAAGTTGGTTTGTTGCCTTCTAGCCTCGTTGAAGGCTGCTGTTTGTTGGTTTGGGGGCTGGTTTGCTGCGTTTGAAGGTCACTGCCTGTTTGTCGAATGTTTTTCTTTACTGTTTCGGTCCTTATATATGTCGATGTTTTATTTTGTTTTAAGTTATTGGTTCCCCATTTATCGGTTGAAAGTGTGCTACTCGGACAATCAATATGCATGCATCCCTTTTTTTGTTTGAGAGCCTTTAATTTAGAACAAAAAAAATCTTGGAATACGATGATGAGTGGCCAAAACACCCTGAGTACTGTCGCCGTTCGTTGTTTTTGGTTAACGAATGTTGCTTGCAGTTGGTTTGTTGCCTTCTAGCCTCGTTGAAGGCTGCTGTTTGTTGGTTTGGGGGCTGGTTTGCTGCGTTTGAAGGTTGCTGCCTATTTGTCGAATGTTTTTCTTTACTGTTTCGGGCCATATATATGTCGATATTTTATTTTGTTTTAAATTATTGGTTCCCCATTTATCGGTTGAAAGTGTGCTACTCGGACAATCAATATGCATGCATCCCTTTTTTTGGTTGAGAGCCTTTAATTTAGAACAAAAAAATCTTGGAATAAGATGATGAGTGGCCAAAATACCCTGAGTAGTGTCGCCGTTCGTTGTTTTTGGTTAACGAATGTTGCTTGCAGTTGGTTTGTTGCCTTCTAGCCTCGTTGAAGGCTGTTGTTTGTTGGTTTGGGGGCTGGTTTGCTGCGTTTGAAGGTCCCTGCCTGTTTGTCGAATGTTTTTCTTTACTGTTTCGGGCCTTATATATGTCGATGTTTTATTTTGTTTTAAGTTATTGGTTCCCCATTTATCGGTTGAAAGTGTGCTACTCGGACAATCAATATGCATGCATCCCTTTTTTTGGTTGAGAGCCTTTAATTTAGAACAAAAAAAATCTTGGAATACGATGTTGAGTGGCCAAAACACCCTGAGTACTGTCGTCGTTCGTTGTTTTTGGTTAACGAATGTTGCTTGCAGTTGGTTTGTTGCCTTCTAGCCTCGTTGAAGGCTGCTGTTTGTTGGTTTGGGGGCTGGTTTGCTGCGTTTGAAGGTCACTGCCTGTTTGTCGAATGTTTTTCTTTACTGTTTCGGGCCTTATATATGTCGATGTTTTATTTTGTTTTAAGTTATTGTTTCCCCATTTATCGGTTGAAAGTGTGCTACTCGGACAATCGATATGCATTCATCCCTTTTTTTGGTTGAGAGCCTTTAATTTAGAACAAAAAAAAAATCTTGCAATACGATGATGATTGGCCAAAACACCCTGAGTATTTTACTCGTTTGTTGTTGTCGGCTAATGGATGTTGCTTGCGGTTGGTTTGTTGCCTTCTAACCTCGTTGATGGTTGTTGTTTGTTGGTTTGGAGGCTGGTTTGCTGCGTTTGAAGGTCGCTGCCTATTTGTCAAATGTTTTTCTTTACTGTTTCGGGCCTTATATATGTCGATGTTTTATTTTGTTTTAAGTTATTGGTTCCCCATTTATCGGTTGAAAGTGTGTTACTCGGACAATCAATATGCATGCATCCCTTTTTTTGGTTGAGAGCCTTTAATTTAGAACAAAAAAAATCTTGGAATACGATGATGAGTGGCCAAAACACCCTGAGTACTATCGCCGTTCGTTGTTTTTGGTTAACGAATGTTGCTTGCAGTTGGTTTGTTGCCTTCAAGCCTCGTTGAAGGCTGCTGTTTGTTGGTTTGGGGGCTGGTTTGCTGCGTTTGAAGGTCACTGCCTGTTTGTCGAATGTTTTTCTTTACTGTTTCGGGCCTTATATATGTCGATGTTTTATTTTGTTTTAAGTTATTGGTTCCCCATTTATCGGTTGAAAGTGTGCTACTCGGACAATCAATATGCATGCATCCCTTTTTTTGGTTGAGAGCCTTTAATTTAGAACAAAAAAAATCTTGGAATACGATGATGAGTGGCCAAAACACCCTGAGTACTGTCGCCGTTCGTTGTTTTTGGTTAACGAATGTTGCTTGCAGTTGGTTTGTTGCCTTCTAGCCTCGTTGATGTCTGCTGTTTGTTTGTTTGGGGGCTGGTTTGCTGCGTTTGAAGGTCGCTGCCTATTTGTCGAATGTTTTTCTTTACTGTTTCGGGACTTATATATGTCGATGTTTTATTTTGTTTTAAGTTATTGGTTCCCGATTTATCGGTTGAAAGTGTGCTACTCAGACAATCAATATGCATGCATCCCTTTTTTTGGTTGAGAGCCTTTAATTTAGAACAAAAAAAATCTTGGAATACGATGATGAGTGGCCAAAACACCCTGAGTACTGTCGCCGTTCGTTGTTTTTGGTTAACGAATGTTGCTTGCAGTTGGTTTGTTGCCTTCTAGCCTCGTTGAAGGCTGTTGTTTGTTGGTTTGGGGGCTAGTTTGCTGCGTTTGAAGGTCACTGCCTGTTTGTCGAATGTTTTTCTTTACTGTTTCGGGCCTTATATATGTAAATGTTTTATTTTGTTTTAAGTTATTGGTTCCCCATTTATCGGTTGAAAGTGCGCTACTCGGACAATCAATATGCATGCATCCCTTTTTTTGTTTGAGAGCCTTTAATTTAGAACAAAAAAAATCTTGGAATACGATAATGAGTGGCCAAAACACCCTGAGTACTGTCGCCGTTCGTTGTTTTTGGTTAACGAATGTTGCTTGCAGTTGGTTTGTTGCCTTCTAGCCTCGTTGAAGGCTGCTGTTTGTTGGTTTGGGGGATGGTTTGCTGCGTTTGAAGGTCACTGCCTGTTTGTCAAATGTTTTTCTTTACTGTTTCGGGCCTTATATATGTCGATGTTTTATTTTGTTTTAAGTTATTGGTTCCCCATTTATCGGTTGAAAGTGTGCTACTCGGACAATCAATATCCATGCATCCCTTTTTTTGGTTGAGAGCCTTTAATTTAGAACAAAAAAAATCTTGGAATACGATGATGAGTGGCCAAAACACCCTGAGTACTGTCGCCGTTCGTTGTTTTTGGTTAACGAATGTTGCTTGCAGTTGGTTTGTTGCCTTCTAGCCTCGTTGAAGGCTGCTGTTTGTTGGTTTGGGGGCTGGTTTGCTGCGTTTGAAGGTCACTGCCTGTTTGTCGAATGTTTTTCTTTACTGTTTCGGGCCTTATATATGTCGATGTTTTATTTTGTTTTAAGTTATTGGTTCCCCATTTATCGGTCTAAAGTGTGCTACTCGGACAATCGATATGCATTCATCCCTTTTTTTGGTTGAGAGCCATTAATTTAGAAAAAAAAAAATCTTGCAATACGATGATGATTCGCCAAAACACCCTGAGTATTGTACTCGTTTGTTGTTGTCGGCTAATGGATGTTGCTTGCGGTTGGTTTGTTGCCTTCTAACCTCGTTGAAGGTTGTTGTTTGTTGGTTTGGGTCTGGTTTGCTGCGTTTGAAGGTCGCTGCCTATTTGTCGAATCTTTTTCTTTACTGTTTCGGGCCTTATATATGTCGATGTTTTATTTTGTTTTAAGTTATTGGTTCCCCATTTATCGGTTGAATGTGTGCTACTCGGACAATCAATATGCATGCATCCCTTTTTTTGGTTGAGAGCCTTTAATTTAGAACAAAAGAAATCTTGGAATACGATGATGAGTGGCCAAAACACCCTGAGTACTGTCGCCGTTCGTTGTTTTTGGTTAACGAATGTTGCTTGCAGTTGGTTTGTTGCCTTCTAGCCTCGTTGAAGGCTGCTGTTTGTTGGTTTGGGGGCTGGTTTGCTGCGTTTGAAGGTCACTGCCTGTTTGTCGAATGTTTTTCTTTACTGTTTCGGGCCTTATATATGTCGATGTTTTATTTTGTTTTAAGTTATTGGTTCCCCATTTATCGGTTGAAAGTGTGCTACTCGGACAATCGATATGCATTCATCCCTTTTTTTGGTTGAGAGCCATTAATTTAGAACAAAAAAAAAATCTTGCAATACGATGATGATTGGCCAAAACACCCTGAGTACTGTCGCCGTTCGTTGTTTTTGGTTAACGAATGTTGCTTGTAGTTGGTTTGTTGCCTTCTAGCCTCGTTGAAGGCTGTTGTTTGTTGGTTTGGGGGCTGGTTTGCTGCGTTTGAAGGTCACTGCCTGTTTGTCGAATGTTTTTCTTTACTGTTTCGGGCCTTATATATGTCGATGTTTTATTTTGTTTTAAGTTATTGGTTCCCCATTTATCGGTTGAAAGTGTGCTACTCGAACAATCAATATGCATGCATCCCTTTTTTTGGTTGAGAGCCTTTAATTTAGAACAAAAAAAATTTTGGAATACGATGATGAGTGGCCAAAACACCCTGAGTACTGTCGTCGTTCGTTGTTTTTGGTTAACGAATGTTGCTTGCAGTTGGTTTGTTGCCTTCTAGCCTCGTTGAAGGCTGCTGTTTGTTGGTTTGGGGGCTGGTTTGCTGCGTTTGAAGGTCACTGCCTGTTTGTCGAATGTTTTTCTTTACTGTTTCGGGCCTTATATATGTCGATGTTTTATTTTGTTTTAAGTTATTGGTTCCCCATTTATCGGTTGAAAGTGTGCTACTCGGACAATCGATATGCATTCATCCCTTTTTTTGGTTGAGAGCCATTAATTTAGAACAAAAAAAATCTTGCAATACGATGATGATTGGCCAAAACACCCTGAGTATTGTACTCGTTTGTTGTTGTCGGCTAATGGATGTTGCTTGCGGTTGGTTTGTTGCCTTCTAACCTCGTTGAAGGTTGTTGTTTGTTGGTTTGGGGGCTGGTTTGCTGCGTTTGAAGGTCGCTGCCTATTTGTCGAATGTTTTTCTTTACTGTTTCGGGCCTTATATATCTCGATGTTTTATTTTTTTTTAAGTTATTGGTTCCCCATTTATCGGTTGAAAGTGTGCTACTCGGACAATCAATATGCATGCATCCCTTTTTTTGGTTGAGAGCCTTTAATTTAGAACAAAAAAAATCTTGGAATACGATGATGAGTGGCCAAAACACCCTGAGTACTGTCGCCGTTCGTTGTTTTTGGTTAACGAATGTTGCTTGCAGTTGGTTTGTTGCCTTCTAGCCTCGTTGAAGGCTGCTGTTTGTTGGTTTGGGGGCTGGTTTGCTGCGTTTGAAGGTCACTGCCTGTTTGTCGAATGTTTTTCTTTACTGTTTCGGGCCTTATATATGTCGATGTTTTATTTTGTTTTAAGTTATTGGTTTTCCATTTATCGGTTGAAAGTGTGCTACTCGGACAATCGATATGCATTCATCCCTTTTTTTTGTTGAGAGCCTTTAATTTAGAACAAAAAAAAAATCTTGCAATACGATGATTAGTGGCCAAAACACCCTGAGTATTGTACTCGTTTGTTGTTGTCGGCTAATGGATGTTGCTTGCGGTTGGTTTGTTGCCTTCTAACCTCGTTGAAGGTTGTTGTTTGTTGGTTTGGGGGCTGGTTTGCTGCGTTTGAAGGTTGCTGCCTATTTGTTGAATGTTTTTCTTTACTGTTTCGGGCCTTATATATGTCGATGTTTTATTTTGTTTTAAGTTATTGGTTCCCCATTTATCGGTTGAAAGTGTGCTACTCGGACAATCAATATGCATGCATCCCTTTTTTTGGTTGAGAGTCTTTAATTTAGAACAAAAAAAATCTTGGAATACGATGATGAGTGGCCAAAACACCCTGAGTATTGTCGCCGTTCGTTGTTTTTGGTTAACGAATGTTGCTTGCAGTTGGTTTGTTGCCTTCTAGCCTCGTTGAAGGCTGCTGTTTGTTGGTTTGGGGGCTGGTTTGCTGCGTTTGAAGGTCACTGCCTGTTTGTCGAATGTTTTTCTTTACTGTTTCGGGCCTTATATATGTCGATGTTTTATTTTGTTTTAAGTTATTGGTTCCCCATTTATCGGTTGAAAGTGTGCTACTCGGACAATCAATATGCATGCATCCCTTTTTTTGGTTGAGAGCCTTTAATTTAGAACAAAAAAAATCTTGCAATAAGATGATGAGTGGCCAAAACACCCTGAGTACTTTCGCCGTTCGTTGTTTTTGGTTAACGAATGTTGCTTGCAGTTGGTTTGTTAGCTTCTAGCCTCGTTGAAGGCTGTTGTTCGTTGGTTTGGGGGCTGGTTTGCTGCGTTTGAAGGTCACTGCCTGTTTGTCGAATGTTTTTCTTTACTGTTTCGGGCCTTATATATGTCTATGTTTTATTTTGTTTTAAGTTATTGGTTCCCCATTTATCGGTTGAAAGTGTGCTACTCGGACAATCAATATGTATGCATACCTTTTTTTGGTTGAGAGCCTTTAATTTAGAACAAAAAAAATCTTGGAATACGATGATGAGTGGCCAAAACACCCTGAGTACTGTCGCCGTTCGTTGTTTTTGGTTAACGAATGTTGCTTGCAGTTGGTTTGTTGCCTTCTAGCCTCGTTGAAGGCTGCTGTTTGTTGGTTTGGGGGCTGGTTTGCTGCGTTTGAAGGTCACTGCCTGTTTGTTGAATGTTTTTCTTTAATGTTTCGGGCCTTATATATGTCGATGTTTTATTTTGTTTTAAATTATTGGTTCCCCATTTATCGGTTGAAAGTGTGCTACTCAGACAATCAATATGCATGCATCCCTTTTTTTGGTTGAGAGCCTTTAATTTAGAACAAAAAAAATCTTGGAATACGATGATGAGTGGCCAAAACACCCTGAGTACTGTCGCCGTTCGTTGTTTTTTGTTAACGAATGTTGCTTGCAGTTGGTTTGTTGCCTTCTAGCGTCGTTGAAGGCTGCTGTTTGTTGGGTTGGGGGCTGGTTTGCTGCGTTTGAAGGTCTCTGCCTGTTTGTCGAATGTTTTTCTTTACTGTTTTGGGCCTTATATATGTCGATGTTTTATTTTGTTTTAAGTTATTGGTTCCCCATTTATCGGTTGAAAGTGTGCTACTCGGACAATCGATATGCATTCATCCCTTTTTTTGGTTGAGAGCCATTAATTTAGAACAAAATAAATCTTGCAATACGATGATGATTGGCCAAAACACCCTGAGTACTGTCGCCGTTCGTTGTTTTTGGTTAACGAATGTTGCTTGTAGTTGGTTTGTTGCCTTCTAGCCTCGTTGAAGGCTGTTGTTTGTTGATTTGGGGGCTGGTTTGCTGCGTTTGAAGGTCACTACCTGTTTGTCGAATGTTTTTCTTTACTGTTTCGGGCCTTATATATGTCGATGTTTTATTTTGTTTTAAGTTATTGGTTCCCTATTTATCGGTTGAAAGTGTGCTACTCGGACAATCGATATGCATTCATCCCTTTTTTTGGTTGAGAGCCATTAATTTAGAACAAAAAAAAAAAATCTTGCAATACGATGATGATTGGCCAAAACACCCTGAGTACTGTCGTCGTTCGTTGTTTTTGGTTAACGAATGTTGCTTGCAGTTGGTTTGTTGCCTTCTAGCCTCGTTGAAGGCTGCTGTTTGTTGGTTTGGGGGCTGGTTTGCTGCGTTTGAAGGTCACTGCCTGTTTGTCGAATGTTTTTCTTTACTGTTTCGGGCCTTATATATGTCGATGTTTTATTTTGTTTTAAGTTATTGGTTCCCCATTTATCGGTTGAAAGTGTGCTACTCGGACAATCGATATGCATTCATCCCTTTTTTTGGTTGAGAGCCATTAATTTAGAACAAAAAAAATCTTGCAATACGATGATGATTGGCCAAAACACCCTGAGTATTGTACTCGTTTGTTGTTGTCGGCTAATGGATGTTGCTTGCGGTTGGTTTGTTGCCTTCTAACCTCGTTGAAGGTTGTTGTTTGTTGGTTTGGGGGCTGGTTTGCTGCGTTTGAAGGTCGCTGCCTATTTGTCGAATGTTTTTCTTTACTGTTTCGGGCCTTATATATCTCGATGTTTTATTTTGTTTTAAGTTATTGGTTCCCCATTTATCGGTTGAAAGTGTGCTACTCGGACAATCAATATGCATGCATCCCTTTTTTTGGTTGAGAGCCTTTAATTTAGAACAAAAAAAATCTTGGAATACGATGATGAGTGGCCAAAACACCCTGAGTACTGTCGCCGTTCGTTGTTTTTGGTTAACGAATGTTGCTTGCAGTTGGTTTGTTGCCTTCTAGCCTCGTTGAAGGCTGCTGTTTGTTGGTTTGGGGGCTGGTTTGCTGCGTTTGAAGGTCACTGCCTGTTTGTCGAATGTTTTTCTTTACTGTTTCGGGCCTTATATATGTCGATGTTTTATTTTGTTTTAAGTTATTGGTTTTCCATTTATCGGTTGAAAGTGTGCTACTCGGACAATCGATATGCATTCATCCCTTTTTTTTTGTTGAGAGCCTTTAATTTAGAACAAAAAAAAAATCTTGCAATACGATGATGAGTGGCCAAAACACCCTGAGTATTGTACTCGTTTGTTGTTGTCGGCTAATGGATGTTGCTTGCGGTTGGTTTGTTGCCTTCTAACCTCGTTGAAGGTTGTTGTTTGTTGGTTTGGGGGCTGGTTTGCTGCGTTTGAAGGTTGCTGCCTATTTGTCGAATGTTTTTCTTTACTGTTTCGGGCCTTATATATGTCGATGTTTTATTTTGTTTTAAGTTATTGGTTCCCCATTTATCGGTTGAAAGTGTGCTACTCGGACAATCAATATGCATGCATCCCTTTTTTTGGTTGAGAGTCTTTAATTTAGAACAAAAAAAATCTTGGAATACGATGATGAGTGGCCAAAACACCCTGAGTATTGTCGCCGTTCGTTGTTTTTGGTTAACGAATGTTGCTTGCAGTTGGTTTGTTGCCTTCTAGCCTCGTTGAAGGCTGCTGTTTGTTGGTTTGGGGGCTGGTTTGCTGCGTTTGAAGGTCACTGCCTGTTTGTCGAATGTTTTTCTTTACTGTTTCGGGCCTTATATATGTCGATGTTTTATTTTGTTTTAAGTTATTGGTTCCCCATTTATCGGTTGAAAGTGTGCTACTCGGACAATCAATATGCATGCATCCCTTTTTTTGGTTGAGAGCCTTTAATTTAGAACAAAAAATATCTTGGAATAAGATGATGAGTGGCCAAAACACCCTGAGTAGTGTCGCCGTTCGTTGTTTTTGGTTAACGAATGTTGCTTGCAGTTGGTTTGTTAGCTTCTAGCCTCGTTGAAGGCTGTTGTTCGTTGGTTTGGGGGCTGGTTTGCTGCGTTTGAAGGTCACTGCCTGTTTGTCGAATGGTTTTCTTTACTGTTTCGGGCCTTATATATGTCGATGATTTATTTTGTTTTAAGTTATTGGTTCCCCATTTATCGGTTGAAAGTGTGCTACTCGGACAATCAATATGTATGCATCCTTTTTTTTGGTTGAGAGCCTTTAATTTAGAACAAAAAAAATATTGGAATACGATGATGAGTGGCCAAAACACCCTGAGTACTGTCGCCGTTCGTTGTTTTTGGTTAACGAATGTTGCTTGCAGTTGGTTTGTTGCCTTCTAGCGTCGTTGAAGGCTGCTGTTTGTTGGGTTGGGGGCTGGTTTGCTGCGTTTGAAGGTCACTGCCTGTTTGTCGAATGTTTTTCTTTACTGTTTCGGGCCTTATATATGTCGATGTTTTATTTTGTTTTAAGTTGTTGGTTCCCCATTTATCGGTTGAAAGTGTGCTACTCGGACAATCAATATGCATGCATCCCTTTTTTTGGTTGAGAGCCTTTAATTTAGAACAAAAAAAATCTTGGAATAAGATGATGAGTGGCCAAAACACCGTGAGTAGTGTCGCCGTTCGTTGTTTTTGGTTAACGAATGTTGCTTGCAGTTGGTTTGTTGCCTTCTAGCGTCGTTGAAGGCTGCTGTTTGTTGGGTTGGGGGCTGGTTTGCTGCGTTTGAAGGTCACTGCCTGTTTGTCGAATGTTTTTCTTTACTGTTTCGGGCCTTATATATGTCGATGTTTTACTTTGTTTTAAGTTATTGGTTCCCCATTTATCGGTTGAAAGTGTGCTACTCGGACAATCAATATGCATGCATCCCTTTTTTTGGTTGAGAGCCTTTAATTTAGAACAAAAAAAATCTTGGAATAAGATGATGAGTGGCCAAAACACCCTGAGTAGTGTCGCCGTTCGTTGTTTTTGGTTAACGAATGTTGCTTGCAGTTGGTTTGTTGCCTTCTAGCCTCGTTGAAGGCTGTTGTTTGTTGGTTTGGGGGCTGGTTTGCTGCGTTTGAAGGTCACTGCCTGTTTGTGGAATGTTTTTCTTTACTGTTTCGGGCCTTATATATGTCGATGTTTTTATTTTGTTTTAAGTTATTAGTTTTCCATTTATCGGTTGAAAGTGTGCTACTCAGACAATCGATATGCATTCATCCCTTTTTTTTTTTGTTGAGAACCTTTAATTTAGAACAAAAAAAAAATCTTGCAATACGATGATGATTGGCCAAAACACCCTGAGTATTGTACTCGTTTGTTGTTGTCGGCTAATGGATGTTGCTTGCGGTTGGTTTGTTGCCTTCTAACCTCGTTGAAGGTTGTTGTTTGTTGGTTTGGGGGCTGGTTTGCTGCGTTTGAAGGTCGCTGCCTATTTGTCGAATGTTTTTCTTTACTGTTTCGGGCCTTATATATCTCGATGTTTTATTTTGTTTTAAGTTATTGGTTCCCCATTTATCGGTTGAAAGTGTGCTACTCGGACAATCAATATGCATGCATCCCTTTTTTTGGTTGAGAGCCTTTAATTTAGAACAAAAAAAATCTTGGAATACGATGATGAGTGGCCAAAACACCCTGAGTACTGTCGCCGTTCGTTGTTTTTGGTTAACGAATGTTGCTTGCAGTTGGTTTGTTGCCTTCTAGCCTCGTTGAAGGCTGCTGTTTGTTGGTTTGGGGGCTGGTTTGCTGCGTTTGAAGGTCACTGCCTGTTTGTCGAATGTTTTTCTTTACTGTTTCGGGCCTTATATATGTCGATGTTTTATTTTGTTTTAAGTTATTGGTTTTCCATTTATCGGTTGAAAGTGTGCTACTCGGACAATCGATATGCATTCATCCCTTTTTTTTTGTTGAGAGCCTTTAATTTAGAACAAAAAAAAAATCTTGCAATACGATGATGAGTGGCCAAAACACCCTGAGTATTGTACTCGTTTGTTGTTGTCGGCTAATGGATGTTGCTTGCGGTTGGTTTGTTGCCTTCTAACCTCGTTGAAGGTTGTTGTTTGTTGGTTTGGGGGCTGGTTTGCTGCGTTTGAAGGTTGCTGCCTATTTGTCGAATGTTTTTCTTTACTGTTTCGGGCCTTATATATGTCGATGTTTTATTTTGTTTTAAGTTATTGGTTCCCCATTTATCGGTTGAAAGTGTGCTACTCGGACAATCAATATGCATGCATCCCTTTTTTTGGTTGAGAGTCTTTAATTTAGAACAAAAAAAATCTTGGAATACGATGATGAGTGGCCAAAACACCCTGAGTATTGTCGCCGTTCGTTGTTTTTGGTTAACGAATGTTGCTTGCAGTTGGTTTGTTGCCTTCTAGCCTCGTTGAAGGCTGCTGTTTGTTGGTTTGGGGGCTGGTTTGCTGCGTTTGAAGGTCACTGCCTGTTTGTCGAATGTTTTTCTTTACTGTTTCGGGCCTTATATATGTCGATGTTTTATTTTGTTTTAAGTTATTGGTTCCCCATTTATCGGTTGAAAGTGTGCTACTCGGACAATCAATATGCATGCATCCCTTTTTTTGGTTGAGAGCCTTTAATTTAGAACAAAAAATATCTTGGAATAAGATGATGAGTGGCCAAAACACCCTGAGTAGTGTCGCCGTTCGTTGTTTTTGGTTAACGAATGTTGCTTGCAGTTGGTTTGTTAGCTTCTAGCCTCGTTGAAGGCTGTTGTTCGTTGGTTTGGGGGCTGGTTTGCTGCGTTTGAAGGTCACTGCCTGTTTGTCGAATGGTTTTCTTTACTGTTTCGGGCCTTATATATGTCGATGATTTATTTTGTTTTAAGTTATTGGTTCCCCATTTATCGGTTGAAAGTGTGCTACTCGGACAATCAATATGTATGCATCCTTTTTTTTGGTTGAGAGCCTTTAATTTAGAACAAAAAAAATATTGGAATACGATGATGAGTGGCCAAAACACCCTGAGTACTGTCGCCGTTCGTTGTTTTTGGTTAACGAATGTTGCTTGCAGTTGGTTTGTTGCCTTCTAGCCTCGTTGAAGGCTGCTGTTTGTTGGTTTGGGGGCTGGTTTGCTGCGTTTGAAGGTCACTGCCTGTTTGTTGAATGTTTTTCTTTAATGTTTCGGGCCTTATATATGTCGATGTTTTATTTTGTTTTAAGTTATTGGTTCCCCATTTATCGGTTGAAAGTGTGCTACTCAGACAATCAATATGCATGCATCCCTTTTTTTGGTTGAGAGCCTTTAATTTAGAACAAAAAAAATCTTGGAATACGATGATGAGTGGCCAAAACACCCTGAGTACTGTCGCCGTTCGTTGTTTTTGGTTAACGAATGTTGCTTGCAGTTGGTTTGTTGCCTTCTAGCGTCGTTGAAGGCTGCTGTTTGTTGGGTTGGGGGCTGGTTTGCTGCGTTTGAAGGTCACTGCCTGTTTGTCGAATGTTTTTCTTTACTGTTTCGGGCCTTATATATGTCGATGTTTTATTTTGTTTTAAGTTGTTGGTTCCCCATTTATCGGTTGAAAGTGTGCTACTCGGACAATCAATATGCATGCATCCCTTTTTTTGGTTGAGAGCCTTTAATTTAGAACAAAAAAAATCTTGGAATATGATGATGAGTGGCCAAAACACCGTGAGTAGTGTCGCCGTTCGTTGTTTTTGGTTAACGAATGTTGCTTGCAGTTGGTTTGTTGCCTTCTAGCGTCGTTGAAGGCTGCTGTTTGTTGGGTTGGGGGCTGGTTTGCTGCGTTTGAAGGTCACTGCCTGTTTGTCGAATGTTTTTCTTTACTGTTTCGGGCCTTATATATGTCGATGTTTTACTTTGTTTTAAGTTATTGGTTCCCCATTTATCGGTTGAAAGTGTGCTACTCGGACAATCAATATGCATGCATCCCTTTTTTTGGTTGAGAGCCTTTAATTTAGAACAAAAAAAATCTTGGAATAAGATGATGAGTGGCCAAAACACCCTGAGTAGTGTCGCCGTTCGTTGTTTTTGGTTAACGAATGTTGCTTGCAGTTGGTTTGTTGCCTTCTAGCCTCGTTGAAGGCTGTTGTTTGTTGGTTTGGGGGCTGGTTTGCTGCGTTTGAAGGTCACTGCCTGTTTGTGGAATGTTTTTCTTTACTGTTTCGGGCCTTATATATGTCGATGTTTTTATTTGTTTTAAGTTATTGGTTCCCCATTTATCGGTTGAAAGTGTGCTACTCGGACAATCAATATGCATGCATCCCTTTTTTTGTTTGAGAGCCTTTAATTTAGAACAAAAAAAATCTTGGAATACGATGATGAGTGGCCAAAACACCCTGAGTACTGTCGCCGTTCATTGTATTTGGTTAACGAATGTTGCTTGCAGTTGGTTTGTTGCCTTCTAGCCTCGTTGAAGGGTGCTGTTTGTTGGTTTGGGGGCTGGTTTGCTGCGTTTGAAGGTCACTGCCTGTTTGTCGAATGTTTTTCTTTACTGTTTCGGGCCTTATATATGTCGATGTTTTATTTTGTTTTAAGTTATTGGTTTTCCATTTATCGGTTGAAAGTGTGCTACTCAGACAATCGATATGCATTCATCCCTTTTTTTTTGTTGAGAACCTTTAATTTAGAACAAAAAAAAAAATCTTGCAATACGATGATGAGTGGCCAAAACACCCTGAGTATTGTACTCGTTTGTTGTTGTCGGCTAATGGATGTTGCTTGCGGTTGGTTTGTTGCCTTCTAACCTCGTTGAAGGTTGTTGTTTGTTGGTTTGGGGGCTGGTTTGCTGCGTTTGAAGGTTGCTGCCTATTTGTCGAATGTTTTTCTTTACTGTTTCGGGCCTTATATATGTCGATGTTTTATTTTGTTTTAAGTTATTGGTTCCCCATTTATCGGTTGAAAGTGTGCTACTCGGACAATCAATATGCATGCATCCCTTTTTTTGGTTGAGAGCCTTTAATTTAGAACAAAAAAAATCTTGGAATACGATGATGAGTGGCCAAAACACCCTGAGTACTGTCGCCGTTCGTTGTTTTTGGTTAACGAATGTTGCTTGCAGTTGGTTTGTTGCCTTCTAGCCTCGTTGAAGGCTGCTGTTTGTTGGTTTGGGGGCTGGTTTACTGTGTTTGAAGATCATTGCCTGTTTGTCGAATGTTTTTCTTTACTGTTTCGGGCCTTATATATGTCGATGTTTTATTTTGTTTTAAGTTATTGGTTCCCCATTTATCGGTTGAAAGTGTGCTACTCGGACAATCAATATGCATGCATCCCTTTTTTTGGTTGAGAGCCTTTAATTTAGAACAAAAAAAATCTTGGAATAAGATGATGAGTGGCCAAAACACCCTGAGTAGTGTCGCCGTTCGTTGTTTTTGGTTAACGAATGTTGCTTGCAGTTGGTTTGTTGCCTTCTTGCCTCGTTGAAGGCTGTTGTTTGTTGGTTTTGGGGCTGGTTTGCTGCGTTTGAAGGTCACTGCCTGTTTGTTGAATGTTTTTCTTTACTGTTTCGGGCCTTATATATGTCGATGTTTTATTTTGTTTTAAGTTATTGGTTCCCCATTTATCGGTTGAAAGTGTGCTACTCGGACAATCAATATGCATGCATCCCTTTTTTTGGTTGAGAGCCTTTAATTTAGAACAAAAAAAATCTTGGAATACGATGATGAGTGGCCAAAACACCCTGAGTAGTGTCGCCGTTCGTTGTTTTTGGTTAACGAATGTTGCTTGCAGTTGGTTTGTTGCCTTCTAGCCTCGTTGAAGGCTGTTGTTTGTTGGTCTGGGGGCTGGTTTGCTGCGTTTGAAGGTCACTGCCTGTTTGTCGAATGTTTTTCTTTACTGTTTCGGGCCTTATATATGTCGATGTTTTATTTTGTTTTAAGTTATTGGTTCCCCATTTATCGGTTGAAAGTGTGCTACTCGGACAATCAATATGCATGCATCCCTTTTTTTGGTTGAGAGCCTTTAATTTAGAACAAAAAAAATCTTGGAATACGATAATGAGTGGCCAAAACACCCTGAGTACTGTCGCCGTTCGTTGTTTTTGGTTAACGAATGTTGCTTGAAGTTGGTTTGTTGCCTTCTAGCCTCGTTGAAGGCTGCTGTTTGTTGGTTTGGGGGCTGGTTTGCTGCGTTTGAAGGTCACTGCCTGTTTGTCGAATGTTTTTCTTTACTGTTTCGGTCCTTATATATGTCGATGTTTTATTTTGTTTTAAGTTATTGGTTCCCCATTTATCGGTTGAAAGCGTGCTACTCGGACAATCAATATGCATGCATCCCTTTTTTTGTTTGAGAGCCTTTAATTTAGAACAAAAAAAATCTTGGAATACGATGATGAGTGGCCAAAACACCCTGAGTACTGTCGCCGTTCGTTGTATTTGCTTAAAGAATGTTGCTTGCAGTTGGTTTGTTGCCTTCTAGCCTCGTTGAAGGCTGCTGTTTGTTGGTTTGGGGGCTGGTTTGCTGCGTTTGAAGGTCACTGCCTGTTTGTGGAATGTTTTTCTTTACTGTTTCGGGCCTTATATATGTCGATGTTTTATTTTGTTTTAAGTTATTAGTTTTCCATTTATCGGTTGAAAGTGTGCTACTCAGACAATCGATATGCATTCATCCCTTTTTTTTTTTGTTGAGAACCTTTAATTTAGAACAAAAAAAAAATCTTGCAATACGATGATGAGTGGCCAAAACACCCTGAGTATTGTACTCGTTTGTTGTTGTCGGCTAATGGATGTTGCTTGCGGTTGGTTTGTTGCCTTCTAACCTCGTTGAAGGTTGTTGTTTGTTGGTTTGGGGGCTGGTTTGCTGCGTTTGAAGGTTGCTGCCTATTTGTCGAATGTTTTTCTTTACTGTTTCGGGCCTTATATATGTCGATGTTTTATTTTGTTTTAAGTTATTGGTTCCCCATTTATCGGTTGAAAGTGTGCTACTCGGACAATCAATATGCATGCATCCCTTTTTTTGGTTGAGAGCCTTTAATTTAGAACAAAAAAAATCTTGGAATACGATGATGAGTGGCCAAAACACCCTGAGTACTGTCGCCGTTCGTTGTTTTTGGTTAACGAATGTTGCTTGCAGTTGGTTTGTTGCCTTCTAGCCTCGTTGAAGGCTGCTGTTTGTTGGTTTGGGGGCTGGTTGACTGTGTTTGAAGGTCACTGCCTGTTTGTCGAATGTTTTTCTTTACTGTTTCGGGCCTTATATATGTCGATGTTTTATTTTGTTTTAAGTTATTGGTTCCCCATTTATCGGTTGAAAGTGTGCTACTCGGACAATCAATATGCATGCATCCCTTTTTTTGGTTGAGAGCCTTTAATTTAGAACAAAAAAAATCTTGGAATAAGATGATGAGTGGCCAAAACACCCTGAGTAGTGTCGCCGTTCGTTGTTTTTGGTTAACGAATGTTGCTTGCAGTTGGTTTGTTGCCTTCTTGCCTCGTTGAAGGCTGTTGTTTGTTGGTTTTGGGGCTGGTTTGCTGCGTTTGAAGGTCACTGCCTGTTTGTTGAATGTTTTTCTTTACTGTTTCGGGCCTTATATATGTCGATGTTTTATTTTGTTTTAAGTTATTGGTTCCCCATTTATCGGTTGAAAGTGTGCTACTCGGACAATCAATATGCATGCATCCCTTTTTTTGGTTAAGAGCCTTTAATTTAGAACAAAAAAAATCTTGGAATACGATGATGAGTGGCCAAAACACCCTGAGTACTGTCGCCGTTCGTTGTTTTTGGTTAACGAATGTTGCTTGCAGTTGGTTTGTTGCCTTCTAGCCTCGTTGAAGGCTGCTGTTTGTTGGTTTGGGGGCTGGTTTGCTGCGTTTGAAGGTCACTGCCTGTTTGTCGAATGTTTTTCTTTACTGTTTCGGGCCTTATATATGTCGATGTTTTATTTTGTTTTAAGTTATTGGTTCCCCATTTATCGGTTGAAAGTGTGCTACTCGGACAATCAATATGCATGCATCCCTTTTTTTGGTTGAGAGCCTTTAATTTAGAACAAAAAAAATCTTGGAATAAGATGATGAGTGGCCAAAACACCCTGAGTAGTGTCGCCGTTCGTTGTTTTTGGTTAACGATTGTTGCTTGCAGTTGGTTTGTTGCCTTCTTGCCTCGTTGAAGGCTGTTGTTTGTTGGTTTTGGGGCTGGTTTGCTGCGTTTGAAGGTCACTGCCTGTTTGTTGAATGTTTTTCTTTACTGTTTCGGGCCTTATATATGTCGATGTTTTATTTTGTTTTAAGTTATTGGTTCCCCATTTATCGGTTGAAAGTCTGCTACTCGGACAATCAATATGCATGCATCCCTTTTTTTGGTTGAGAGCCTTTAATTTAGAACAAAAAAAATCTTGGAATACGATGATGAGTGGCCAAAACACCCTGAGTACTGTCGCCGTTCGTTGTTTTTGGTTAACGAATGTTGCTTGCAGTTGGTTTGTTGCCTTCTAGCCTCGTTGAAGGCTGCTGTTTGTTGGTTTGGGAGCTGGTTTGCTGCGTTTGAAGGTCACTGCCTGTTTGTCGAATGTTTTTCTTTACTGTTTCGGGCCTTATATATGTCGATGTTTTATTTTGTTTTAAGTTATTGGTTCCCCATTTATCGGTTGAAAGTGTGCTACTCGGACAATCAATATGCATGCATCCCTTTTTTTGGTTGAGAGCCTTTAATTTAGAACAAAAAAAATCTTGGAATACGATGATGAGTGGCCAAAACACCCTGAGTACTGTCGCCGTTCGTTGTTTTTGGTTAACGAATGTTGCTTGCAGTTGGTTTGTTGCCTTCTAGCCTCGTTGAAGGCTGCTGTTTGTTGGTTTGGGGGCTGGTTTGCTGCGTTTGAAGGTCACTGCCTGTTTGTCGAATGTTTTTCTTTACTGTTTCGGGCCTTATATATGTCGATGTTTTATTTTGTTTTAAGTTATTGGTTCCCCATTTATCGGTTAAAAGTGTGCTACTCGGACAATCAATATGCATGCATCCCTTTTTTTGGTTGAGAGCCTTTAATTTAGAACAAAAAAAATCTTGGAATAAGATGATGAGTGGCCAAAACACCCTGAGTAGTGTCGCCGTTCGTTGTTTTTGGTTAACGAATGTTGCTTGCAGTTGGTTTGTTGCCTTCTAGCCTCGTTGAAGGCTGTTGTTTGTTGGTCTGGGGGCTGGTTTGCTGCGTTTGAAGGTCACTGCCTGTTTGTCGAATGTTTTTCTTTACTGTTTCGGGCCTTATATATGTCGATGTTTTATTTTGTTTTAAGTTATTGGTTCCCCATTTATCGGTTGAAAGTGTGCTACTCGGACAATCAATATGCATGCATCCCTTTTTTTGGTTGAGAGCCTTTAATTTAGAACAAAAAAAATCTTGGAATACGATGATGAGTGGCCAAAACACCCTGAGTACTGTCGCCGTTCGTTGTTTTTGGTTAACGAATGTTGCTTGCAGTTGGTTTGTTGCCTTCTAGCCTCGTTGAAGGCTGCTGTTTGTTGGTTTGGGGGCTGGTTTGCTTCCGACACGGCGGCCGGCGGCCGGCGGCCGTGTCCCGTGTCGACATGACACGACTGTCGACACAACACGGCTGTCGACACGACACGGGACACGTGTCAGACACGCCCTTAACAGACACGACACAGACACGCCGCTGCAGATTGAGAAGAAGAAGAAGAGTGAAGAGAGAGACAAGGGAAGATAAAGGGTAAAAAACTCATCAGAGAACGACGGTTGGGTGTCTGATGGTGGCGACGGCGGCTGACGTATGATGGTGTGTGGTGGCGACGACGGCTATTAGAAGAAGTGTACATAATACCCATTTTTGGATAGATTTGGTGGAGTTAATGGGGTAGGTGGGGTTTTAATGGGTAGGTGGATGTGCTTTAACTTACCCACCACACTATTTTCTAGTATTTCACTTATTTTTCCAACACATTGCAAGTTGCAATCTTTTGGAATTCCAATGACCAGTTTAAAATTTTCATTATAATCATACGGAGTATATAATATTAGGTTTATATTGATAAATAAAATTTAATTAATTTAGTAGTGTCGTGTCCATGTCGTGTCCACCATCTTGGTCAAGACACGCCGTTGACCGTGTCTACGTGTCTTCAAATTCTAGAAATTACGTGTCCGACACGTGTCCACGAGTCTGAGTAACACAGTTATAAAGAAAGAACTGAAAATCAATCAATCATACGAGTACATGTAGGATGGATAAAGTTTTTAATTTACTCGTGGTACATCTCAAAAACTTTACTCGTATAAAGTTAAGTTATGTTATAACTGATTATTCTTCATGATTTAATTTTATAATTTGAAGGCAAAAAAGTGGCGTGGATCAGAATTTTGTAAAGTATTAGAGTGCGTGATTCAGAATTTTTACCGTTTTAATGCATTTTATTAAACTATTTATTGTTTTAGCGTCTTTCCGAAACTATTTATCCTCAATGGTTCCACGTCACCATTTTTTTCTTTTTTTCAATAAAAACCAGCCTGCCGCTGGTTGAACTAGCAGCTTGATGGTAAGGGATTCGTCACGTCCCAACCGTCAATAAAATAACCGGCTAACCTAACTAGGGTAGATAGGGTAAGTCGGGTCGAATCCACGGGGACGGTAAGAGGCGTCTAGACTAGGTCGGCCCAAATACTAGACTAAGTCAACGGACTAAGCCAAGAATGGTAGAGAGGGAAGAAGACTAGACTATGACTATGGCTAGGGAGGACAAACTAGGAAAACGGACTAGGATTAGGTCGGGGTCAAAGGGGTAACGGAATGGTCAAGGGAGGACTAGAGCGAAGGAGGTAGTAGGGTGATCTAGGTTGGTCCGGGCTCTCGCAACTTAGACCCGCCTAGAGGTTCCACCTAGAACCCATCTCGGCGACACACATGACAAACGGGGTTCTAGCGCGCTATGGTGGCCTAGGTCGCATCCGGGCTCTCGCTACTTAGACCGGCCTAGGGGTCGTCCTCACCGGGCTCTCGCAACATAGTGAGGGGACCGAACCCACAACAAACTAACACCCACAAAGAAAGGCAAGAAAACAAGCATTCGTACATACTTAGTCATTCAAGTAATTCAACAAACATGTGATGTGCATCAAACAAGAGGAAACCCAAATCTTCCACCAACATCTCCAAAAAACCCTTAATCATTCAATTAACACCCTAATCACCTTACTAACCTTAGCAAGAACACTACTCTAACATAATCAAACTAATACTAACAAGAACAAGAAGATCTAACATAAGAAACTAACAAGAACAAGAACAAACAATAATAAAGATTCAAACTTGAACAACAAAACAAGATTAAGAGTAAAAAGGAAGAAGATTATACCATACTACAAAGGAAATGGAAAAGGAGAACACTTGTATATAAGAAAACCCAAATAATTCCACCAAGGTTGTCAAGCTTGAGTGGATTCTTCAAGAAATCCAATAATACAAGATTAAACTAAGATTAACTACTAATTACCGACTAATCTACACTAATCTAATCTAATCTAACCTAAAGTAGTCTAGGGTTTAGTCTCTAATGAAGTGCATAAGCTTTACATAACAAGGGAAGAGTATATATAGGGTTACAAATGAAAGGGAGAAGAAAAGAATAGAAGGCGGGGTAGCAGTGGCCCGTCCCGGCCGAGACGCGGTGGTCCCGGTCGGGACGAGGTCGGTCCCGGTCGGAACGCCACCATCCCGATCGGGATGGGCTCACAGTAGCCGCACTTCATGCTCCCTTCATCCCGAACGGGATGAGGCCATCCCGAACGGGATGGGTCTTTGTAGGCTTCCCTTAAGAGCTCTTTGGTCCTTCCTTGCCTCTCATGGGCTTCCCACCGATTCTCGGGACTCGGGATCGGCTCTCGGAGGCTCGGGATTGGGTCCCAAGGTCTCGGGGTCGACTCCAAGGCATCGAGTGATCGTTCCTTTACTCCGTTGGCTCCAAAATGTGTATGTATCGAGTCGGAATCGCTCCAACTCTTCCAATTCGGTCTCGGGAACCTGAAACGAACTAAAGGAAGCATAAGAAGCCCCTAAACCGCTCCCAAGGAGCGATTCTACAAGGAAAATGGGACCAAAACACTAAGAAATAGACACTACAAATGACACTTATCACAGCTTACTCTATTCCCATTTTTTTTGTTCATTCCCTCCTACAACCTATAACTCATATCTCCCCCAAACCTATACCCCTCATGCTCATCCTCCCTCCACATGCATCCCCTTCCCCTGCCTAGCATCCTTCCCGCACCTGTATCTCGTCATCTCCTCTAGACAAACGATTCACGAGAATAATTGAAGTAATGAATTAAACTCGGGGTTTATGATCATTGCTTGGTAGAGCTGAATCGTGCCGTAATCATGCACCTAATCTCAACTTAAAAATTCATGAGGATGACAATCAACCTCAACCCCATTTCCGGATGCGATTCATGATCTAAGATGGCCAACTCGTAGGAAAATTTTTGGGATTTGCCCCACATGAACCTCGTCCCCGTTCGGCGACTGAGAGAAGTTTAGCAAAATACCTTTTACTAGACATCACCAAGTCCGATGACTATTGTCAGTTGCACCCTCGACCTTCTTCTTCTCAGGGTCGAAGAGCACATTGCCATGGCCGCCGAGGAATCCCTTCTACTAACGAAGTGACAAGCCACGCGCCAAAACCATCTTCGCCATGGTCGGACACGGTCGTGGGATTTCTACTGCACCCCTGCTGCGCGCTCCACTTGGTCGGACTAATTGACTATCTTCATTCTTCACCAATGAATTTGTGGAAGTTCCAAATTAATTTAATTTGAGGATAATTTGATTGAAATATATTTGGAACTATATGAAACTAACTTGGGTTTATAATTTTGGGTAAATTTTTGATTATTGGGGTAGTATTTGGGTTTAATTGTGGTTGGTAACGATGAGAAAATTATTATGTTGTTTGATTGAGGGTAGTTTGTATAATTGTTCATCTAACAATCTTTATTGGTGCAGCAAGGATACTAGGCGGGGGGAATGGGACGGATATGGTTATGGAGAATGAGCATGAGGGGCATAGCTTTGAGGGAGATGATGAGTTACAGGTTGTAGGAGGAAATGAACAAAAAAAAGGGAATAGGGTAAGCCGCTAGTTCAACTAGCGGCAGGCTGGTTGTTATTGAAAAAAAATAGAAAAATGGTGACGTGGAACCATTGAGGATAAATAGTTGGGTTATTTAACAACAATAATACCAACTATAGGGCTTCTTCCCAAAATAATACCAATTTCAATAAATCCGAGAATAATACGTATTATTGAAGTAGTTAAACAAGAGTAGTATAAGTGAATTTATAACCTGCTACATCAGGTCACCTAATTAATATTTAACTTGCTACTTATCCTCCATCCTCCTCCTTAAACACAGATAACGGGTGAACTGTGTCGGGTCATCTTTGGGTCAGGTCACTTTCGGGTTATAATAATCAGGTTGACTTCGGGTCGGGTCGGATAATTTCGGGTTCGGGTCATTCTCGGGTTTGCTGTTTTCAACCTTTTTAGGGATATCGACTAATTTTCTATAATAATAGTCGGGTCAGTTTCGGGTTAGCTCGGGTCTAAATCATGCTACGGTTCGGGTGTCGGGTCGGTTTTGGTTTGGCTTATTCGGGTCGGGTCAGTTTTCTCAAGTCTACTCCTCCTTACTCTTCTCCTTCAACCTTCTTCCCTTTTTTTCTATAAGTTTCGTTGAGATTAACGTGTTGATTTTGGTGTAGGATTGTGTTGTTAGTCAGATTTGGTGAGGTTGAAGGAAGAGAAAGACCGAAGACGTTAATGACATTTAATGCCTCGTATATTGAGTAAGTGAAAAAGAGTGAACATTAAACAAATTAAAGGCGAAAAGGCAAGGTGAACGAGTTCTATCGTTAACTGGTAATCTATACTACTCTGATTTAACTACTCCAAAAATATGTATTATTCTCAGATTTATTAAAGTTGGAATTATTTTCGGAAGACGCTCTATAGTTGATATTATTGTCGTTAAATAAAATTAAAGGTGAAAAAGGAAGGTGGAAGGGTTCTACAGGTAATCGGTCACCCATACTACTCTCGTTTAACTATTTCAATAATACGTATTATTCTCAGATTTATTAGAATTGATATTATTTTGGGAAGACGCCCTTTAGTTGGTATTATTGTTGTTAAATAACCCTAAATAGTTTCGGAAAGATGCTAAAACAATAAATAGTTTAATAAAAAGCATTAAAACGATAAAAAATTCCGTAATTCATGAATGAAAGAGGGGTGATTAGTTAGATTAGATTAATCACGTTATAAGTTTGTCTTTAAGTGAAATATCATGTATTCTTGCAAGAGTGTCATGTATTCTTGCAATTGTTTCAGAAGTCAGAAGCTAGGATTCCTTAATCACGCACATCTACTCATCTGCTATAAACAACCCAAATTGCAGAATTTCACAAGCAAATATTGCAGAAAACCCTAGATTTACGACTAAACAGTACCACAACTACTTCAACTCTAAAACAATAACTCGAAATTCAATACGGTAACTCAAAATGCAAAGGACAACAAACGATTAAACCCAATTCAAAGAAATTCGAATTTCCAACTCAAAGCAACACAGAAAACCCAATTAGGGACTTCTGAGATGTGATTTCAGAATCGTGAAGATGGACCCAATTAGGGAAGAGGGAGAAGGCGACATACAGAGATAGTGCCGGAGGAGTGACTGGTGGCGAGCGTTCAAGGAGGAGCGTTCATCTCCTTGAAGATTTCAGTGAGGGTTCTCCTTTTAGGATTCTCGTTCAAGGAGTAACGCCCCGTTCTTTTCGGCTGAAACAAGGTTGAGTTGAGCTGAGCTGGTTTGATAAGAGCTGAGCTGGTCTGATAGAAGCTGAGTTGGACTGATAGAAGTTGAGTTGAGCTGAAATAAAAGAAGCTGAAACTAATAACTAATTATATAAATTATCTAATAATATTTAAAAAAAATTAATAATAAAAAATAAAAAATTATAACACCAATTTATAATAATAACGGATATTTCCCATGGTACCCTCGAACTTTGACACATTACACACGGTACCCCTCATTTTAAGTTTGTTCCTATGGTAACCTTGTGTTTTGCGTTTAGTGCCCATGGTACCCCTAATCACTTTTCCGTCAAAACGGCGTTAAAAGTTAGTTTAGTTAAAGTGATTACTTTGTTTCAGAGGAAAAATTAGTTAGAACAATTAACAAACTTCTAATTAAAAAAAAAAAGAATGTCCATGGTACCCCTGTGTTTTCAATGTTTTAACCATGGTACCCTTATATTTTAAATTCTTTGCCCATGGTACCCTTGTGGTTACAATTCATTCAGGGGTACCATGGACAAATAATTGAAACCATAGGGGTACCATGGACAAAAAATTGAAAATAGAATGGTACCATCGTTAAAATATTGAAAACACTAGGGTACCATGGGCATTTCCACAATTTTCAACTATTTTAATTTGATTTTCATTAATTTTCTAACTAATTTCACCAAAAAAAAATTAAAATTAATCACTTTAACTAAACCAACTTTTAACGCCGTTATGACGGAAAATTGATTAGGGGTACAATGGGCACTAAACGCAAAACACAAGGTTACCACAGGAACAAACTTAAAATGAGGGGTACCATGTGTAATGTGTCAAAGTTCGAGGGTACCGTGGGAAATATCCCAATAATAATAATAATAATAACAATAATTAATTATTATTATTATTATTATTATTATTATTATTATTATTATTATTATTATTATTATTATTAACAACATAATATTCCCTCCAATTAATTTTATTTCTACTTTTTTTTTTCATACTTGGCAATAGAAAATTTTATTATGTATATATCTTTGATTACGTAATTACAAAATTTTAAATTTTGATTTTCTTAAATCTTAATACAATACAAATAATATTCATATGCTATATTGTATGGTAAATATGTATGTATGTATATATATATGTGTGTGTGTGTATATATATATATAGAGAGGTGGGTTCCGGTGAGGCAGGGTAACTCCTTACACCCATTGAGGCACAATCTAGACCATTAGATTAAGATGGGACATACATCCAAATAAGTGTTATATACACTAAAAAAATTCATTATATACGTTATTAAACTCACTATATACACACATTTAAGAACTCAATATATACAGTAAAAAAAATGTTATATACACTCAAATAGATATTATGTACACCAATTAATCAACAATGGAATATACATCAAAATAACTGTTATATACACTAAAAAAACTCATTATATACGCTATTAAACTCACTGCATATATATAAACTTAAGAACTCAATATATACAGTAAAATAATTGTTATATACACCCAAATAATTAATATGTACATCAGTTAATCAACAATGGAACATACATCAAAATAACTGTTATATACACTAAAAAACTCATTATATACGCTATTAAACTCACTACATATATATATATACACTTAAGAACTAAATATATATACAGTAAAATAGTTATTGTTATATACACTCAAATGGTTACTATGTACACCAATTAATCAACATATATACACTGAAACAATTGGCATATGTACTTAATTATTTGATATAATAGAATTGTTATATACCTTAAAACGGTTATTATGTACACTGAAATTGTTTTTATATACACCAATTTTATTTTAAATTCCGATTTTTTTTTTTCGAAAAAAAAAATAATTTTTTTGGAAAAAAAATTTCCGAATTTTTTTTTCCCGGAAAAAAAATAATAATAATTCCGAAAAATATCAATTTTTTTCCCCGGGAAAAAAAAATTGGGGAATTTTTTTTTTATGTATGAGTTTTTGTTTTAATCTTAGCCTTTAAGTTGATTTTATATATATATATATACATATATATATATATATATACATATATATATATATATATATACATATATATATATATAGGTAATAACTGTTTTAAGGTAAGTGTATATATGTTGATTAATTGGTGTACATAGTAACCATTTGAGTATATATAACAATAACTATTTTACTGTATATATATTTAGTTCTTAAGTGTATATATATGTATGTAGTAAGTTTAATAGCGTATATAATGAGTTTTTTAGTGTATATAACAGTTATTTTGATGTATGTTCCATTGTTGATTAACTGATGTACATATTAATTATTTGGCTGTATATAACAATTATTTTACTGTATATATTGAGTTCTTAAGTGTATATACGCAGTGAGTTTAATAGCGTATATAATGAGTTTTTTTAGTGTATATAACAGTTATTTTGATGTATGTTCCATTGTTGATTAATTGGTGTACATAATAACTATTTGAGTGTATATAACATTTTTTTATTTGAGTGTATATAACATTTTTTTACTGTATATATTGAGTTCTTAAGTGTGTGTATATATAGTGAGCTTAATAACGTATATAATGAGTTTTTTTAGTGTATATATCACTTATTTGGATGTATGTCCCATCTTAGATTAAGATGGGACATATATATATATATATATATATATATATATATATATATATATATATATATATATATATATATATATATATATATATATATATATATATATATATATACATATATATATATATAGTGAGGATCCTGTGAGTCCCTTCATTTAAATGAGTCTGTCCCGCAATTATACACCATCAGATCTTCTTGCTTTAGACGCACCAGATGATGCCACGTCGCCTATGACTAATCAGTAAGAGTACGCATCAGATCTTCTTCACCTATCACGTTGGTTGATTGGTTGCCTCACCATGCCTGCAGGTTGGTTACCCCTTATTACTATTAATTAATTAATTAATTAATTATGTAGATATGGACAAGAAAGCATGTACGTACGTACTCCATCAGGGGCTTTCGCTCATCCTTCTCTTTCAATTTCTTTAACGTACACACTTGAAATCGAATCAAGTTTTCATTATTTATTTATTTATTAGTACAACTAACAAACTTGCTAACGGTTCTAGGACGACCAAGCCTTTCTCCAAACATTATTATTGGCTAACCACTACGTAAATCAACCTTAAAGCAACTAAAGTTTTCTATTAATTACGACCCACTGCACACTGCCTTGCCGATTAGACCTAGTATTAAGATTAGGATCGATTAGACCTAGTATTAAGTCTCCCTTGTGCTTTATTACGGGTTAAATATTGTCCACTTGATCAATAATGACAAAGTATTTGCTATCCACTTGCCATCTTTTTTTATTACACTGTTACACAGTTACTGTAACATTGTTTCAGTTACACAGTTACTGTAACATTGTTTCTATTATATTATATCGTTACTGTTACATTATTACTGTGACACTTAAGGTATCTGTGTTACTGTAACAGTGCTATTACACTGTTACACTGTTACACTGTTACATTGTTTCTGTTACACAGTTACTGTTACATGGTTTGTGTTACATTGTTTCTGTTACACAGTTACTGTTACATTGTTTCTGTTACACAGTTACTGTTGCATTGTTTGTGTTACATTGAATAAGCGCTAATTGAAACAATAGCAGTGGAATTACTAATTTCATACACGTACGTTTAGAAGAACTCAAATCAAATTGAATAAGCGCTAGTTGAATAAATGTTGATTGAATAAACGTTGATTCTGCAAAATAAGAGGAAAACTAACAGAGAATCACCTGCAAAATAACGCTAATCAAACGATGATTTTGATTGAATGTGTTGCGTAAATTGATGAATTTGATTGAACGTGTTGCGTATTTTGATTGAACGTGTTGATGAATTTAATTGAGAAAAGTTGGAGAGAACGTAGAAAAACATAGGAAAATTTGAAGAAACAGAGGAGGAGAAGAAGTGAGCGTAGAGAGGGAGTTTCGCGAGGGAGAAGAAGTTTATATAAACTCCGCGTGCTTTTCAGATCGTTGATCTGATCAAATCGAACGGTCCTGATTTATGGGACGGACTCATTTAAGATGTGAGGACTCACAAGATTCAATTTCTATATATATATATATATATATATATAGAGAGAGAGAGAGAGATAGGTTCACATAAGGCCAACAACTCTTATAAGTTCATAAGTTCCAGTGTTAAAGTTACACAAAAAGTGCTTAAAGTTACACGAGATGAATGTTAAAGTTGCACTTTATCACTTGAAGTGATAACAGTGCTGAATGTTATAGTTACATATCAGTCTTGAACAAATGCAACTTCAACGTATGTCAACTGTAACTTTAATATAGACTTAATTGCATGTGGTGAACTTATTTGATCCCTTCTCTCTCTCTCTCTCTCTCTCTATATATATATATATATATGTATGTATATATATATGTATGTATGTATGTATGTATGTATGTATGTATGTATGTATGTATGTATGTATGTATGTATGTATGTATGTATGTATGTATGTATTAAATATATTAGATATTCTATTTACTCAAAAATAGTGTAAAAAAACGTAAATTAATCGTAAAGACATTGAGACAGAGTTGTAAATATTTGAATACAATATCTATTTCAGGACCTCAAAATATTATGGAGTGCATAATAATATTAATTAATAATTATTATAATAACTGTAGACACCCACATTTGGCTGCTAGGTGTCTATAGCAGTTTCAAAAAAAAAACACCCGATGATTATCGGACGTAAACATGCTTTAACATACTCGAATATGGGCTCAAAATCGTTAGTATTTGGCTTGGGCTTTTTACGGAGTACAAATCTCACAAAACTAACCTCAAATTCAGGCCCAGTGGGTCATTTCCAATCAAATAAGACTAATTTGGGTCAAAACCGACACCAAGGGCAAAACCATCTTTTAGCGACCGAGTCAAACCCCGGTCAAAGACGTTCCCGAGGCATAAAAATCTGCCGCATCACTTCAGAAATCCGACTAGAAGTCCAATACTACAAAAAATCAGCTACAAAAAAGATTAAACAATTCCGTTGGAGATAGAATTCGATCTCTAAAAGAAGCCTTCTACCCGAGCTAGACCCACTCGATCGAGTGGACCGGCTCACTCGGTGGGGTAGGCTCAAAAACCCGCACAAAATCGGCGTCAGACCGGGCACTCGATCGAGTGCTATGTAGCACTCGATCGAGTGACTTCTTTTCCAACCGGAAAAGGATTCCTCTTCCATCCAATGACGGAATCCTTTTTCCTCTAGGATTGTGTGCTTTTCCTATCCAAAGCGGCGTTTCTTCTCACCCAAGCAAAGCAACCTTTCTTAGCCAAGGTCAGGAACCTCTCCTATAAATAGACCCCCTTGCATACACACAAATCATCAACAATCTACACATCAACAATTCACATCAAGAATTAGTAATACAATTCCACACAACACACATACAATCCGACATACCCAAGAATACGCCGTACATACCTCGAAATTCTGGCCACCTCTTACAACTCCGACACCCCTACATCTCCACGCCGAAACCACCATAACTCACCCACATTATCTCGACGCTCCCGTGCCTAAGCCACAGCTAGACGAGCCCCGTTCCGAGAATACAAAGCATGTAGGTTGAGGGTGTAAATTCAACCCCGTCTTCTCCTTTTCTTCTCTCTCTCTCTCTCTCTCTCTCTCTCTCTCTCTCTCTCTCGTTTTCTTTTGTGTCGTTGATCCGTCCATATCGAGTCATCATCACGTTTTTTATATACCTTTGTTTTTTCTCGTTTCTAATACCGATATTATCCCAATTATCAAATTTTTATACAAAAACGATCATTCTTAAAATATGATACCGACTCTATAGTCGAATATCGTATCTACAAGAATTAAATCCATCTTGTTGATGCTAAGATAATCGTCACATAGTCCTAAAAAACGAAATAGGATGATTTCGATGCGGAGAGAATCTATTTTGTCTTAGTTCGACTTTCAAACAATTTATAAACATCTTTTCTAAAAATCACTCCGAATATTTGATATTGATTCCATAATCAAGTGTCAAATATAACGAGTATCGAAAATTCAAGTCGAGTATAAATCACATTATATTTTTACGTGACTTAGCAAAATTATCGATTTTTCAAAAAGAGCAATTTCGAAATCAAAAACACAACGAACCATAGTTCGTACAGGGGGAACTCGATCGAGTGCCTAGCCCACTCGATCGAGTGGCACCCCAAAAAACCGGGCTTAAACTTTTTTGAGGACCACTCGGTCGAGTCCTCCCTATGACTCGATCAAGTGGCTCCTGGTTTATCAAAATCGAGAGTCTTCCAGCATCTTTCGAGTCCCGATAAAATATTTTTAATGACTTTTGTCAACACGTGTCAAGTCTATCACGTGATTCATCTTTTCAAAACCATGCATCGAATCATATTTACATCGTTTATTCAATTTACAAATCGTTAGTAACTCGTTTGTTTTTTTCTTTTGCATCTTATTTTCGTTGGTTGTTTTATTATACTAAAACGGACTTCGCATGCTAAATACAACTTCGACATAAGTTCAAAGATGCATTAAATGACGTAAATCAAACATAATTCACATGTTTAGTCGAAAATACTGTTTGCATATCATCTAACCGGATTACTAACGCGCGTAGTTTAAAACCAAACGATATTTTAATAGAGGCCGCTAAGTGCGGGCGGGGTTGGGTGTTCTTTGTGAACTTCCCAACACGTACCGTCACCCCTTACTCAGAACCTCGGTTTCCGGATATCCGAAACTGTTGGCGCACGAGAGTCATTCAATACATGGTATCCGATAATGTCGATATCGGTATCAAAATGCAAAGGGACGAACCCAATAAACTCTGAGATCCGAATGGGTCGTACTTTGTGCACGGCCCACCAAGATATAGAGTAGATTCGAATGGGCCCGAATTCCCACAAAATTCGATGGCGACTCAACTTTGATTTAAATTTCAATTCGATCCATCTCACATGAGATTCATTCGCCTCCCCGAACCCGCGCGTGGCGGGGTCGGGGTGGACCTATGTCATGTCCACAATTTGGCGACTCCACAGCGGATTAACTGATGCGTGGCTTACCATCGGCATCCTCAGGGTGAGACTCGAATAGAAATCATTTGACTAGTACAATACGTGTTTGATAAGTGTAGTTTGTAGTGCCTAATTTGATGTGTTTTGGTCCCGTTTTCCTTGTGGAATTGCTCCTTGGGAGGGATTTATGGGTTACTTATGCTTCCTTTAGTTCGTTTTAGGTTCCCGAGACCATTTGTGAAGAATTGGAGCGAATCCGACTCGATACATACACTTTTTGGAACCAACGAAGTGAAGGAACGATCACTCGATGCCTTGGATTCGACGCCGAGACCTCGGGACCCATTCCCGAGCCTCTTAGACTCGATCCCGAGCCCCGAGAATCGACGAGAAACCCATGAGAGGCAAGGAGGGACCAAAAAAGATCATATTGGAGGCCTACAAGACTCATCCTCGACGGGAAGGGCCTCATCCCGTCTGGGATGAGGTGCGCAAATAGCATAGCTACTGACCTGGGTCCGTCCCGGTCGGGACCGTGGTGCTGCTGCGCGAGACTTATTCTTTTGTCCTCCTTCATTCTTGTAACCTTATAAATACTTTCCTCTTGTATTGTTTACACATCATACATTACCCTAGACTCTCTTAGACCTCTCTTAAGCATTCAAACCCTAGATTAGTGTCCCTCACATTAGTTTTAATCTTCTTTTAATCTTTAGTTAATCATTGTAATTAGTCTTGTATTAAGGAGATTCTTGAAGATTCATCCAAGCTTGACAACCTTGGAGTTGATTTGGGTTTCTTATTAATTCAAGTTTCAATCTTTTTCATCCTTTGTTAGTTTGGTATAATATCTTTTCCTCTTTACTTTTGTTCTTTGTTTATTGTTCAAGTTTGAATCTTTACTTATTGTTTATTGTTATTGTTTGTTTATTATGGATGTTTGGATGTTGTTTAGTTTGATTTCTCTTGTTCGTGTTAGTTTTATCTTGATAATGAGTGAGTAGTTTTCTTGTGGGGTTAGTAGGGGGATTAAGGGTAGATTATGGGTGATTAGGGTTTGATTAGGGCTAAAGGTGAATCTTTTGTTGTTAGTCACATATTGGGCACTCTATGTGTTTGTTGAATTGCTTGTGTGGGTAGTAGTGGCCAATGCTTCTCATACTTGTATTCCTCTTCTCCTTGTTTGTCTAGTGTTGATTGTGTTGGGAATAGTTGTAGACACGAGAGTGCGGACTTGGGTTTAGACACAAGAGCGCGAACCTACCTTGACCTTGGTTTAGACGCGAGAGCGCAAACCGACTCTAGCAACTAGGAGATACCTACACCCTTGATCACCCAATTACCCTTCTACACTTAAGAACTCGACCTAACCCTACTCCCTTTCTTATTGATTCATCCTCCTAGTTAGTTGTCATTTCTCTAGTTTCATTGTTTAGTTAGTCTCTAGTTATTTCTTTTAGTCTTGTTATAGCTAGTTCATTGTTAGTCTACTTTCTTCATCTCCAACCACCATAGTTTACCAATTCCCTTCATTTTTGTGTTGTTTTGGTAGCCTAGTCTCGTTTTTAGGTCGACCTAGTCTAGACTTTACTTAACCGTCTCCGTGGACACGACCCGACTTACCCTAGCTACCCATTAGGATTAGTTGGTTATTTTATTGACGGTGGGGACGCGGCAAAACCTTACCATCAATTTGGCGCCGTTGCCGGGGACGGTGCATTATTTAGACTTAGTTTACTTCTAGCTTGACTTAGTTACCCTTCTTCGTGGTCTTCTATCATCTCTTGTGCATATTTTGTAGGTTTCTATTGTTTTCTTAGCTTTCTTTTCTCCTTGTTTTTCGTTGTGTTCGTTTATTGTCTTTGCCTAGTGCCCAAAAGCACTAGGTGGTCTTACGTTTGCTCAAGTGTGTAGTGTATGCCTAGGAGGAGAGGCGATTTTTTTCTCTTCAATCCAGAGCCGGAGAGACTCTTTAGAGCCTTTCGCCAACGGACGATTGATCGGGTTAGACACTCTCAACCGGGTACTAGCAATACCATTGAAGAGCAAGCTCAAGGATCTGACTTTAACGAGTCACCTCGAGAGACGACCGAAGGGATCTTCATAAATCCCTTTGGTTCATCTATCCATTCTTCTTCACCTAGTTCCCCGTCTAGTTCTACATCAACACCGTCTACACCATCGTCTCCCTTACATCCAATTATGCCGAAATTCTCATCTCACTCCAATTTTACGGAAGATGTCTTGCCGGGACCGAGTGCTCTACCGGATACTTATACCGGGAATTTCGTGGCAAAGACACAATTCATCCAACTTGTGGAGAGAAATCAATTTAGTGGTTTGCCCACCGAAGACCCGCACCAACACATGGAGACCTTCTCCGATTATTGCGATGCTATCTCTCAAACCGGGGTTACTCAAGATCAAATCCGTTGGGTACTCTTCCCGTTCTCTCTCATTGGAAAGGCAAAGCAATGGATTAAGAGTCTCGATAGGGCAACCATGGGTATCGATACTTGGAAGAAACTTGCATTGGCGTTCTACCAAAAATTTTACCCTCCGGAGAAGACAAATTTGCTTAGGGCCTCCATCACCTGTTTCCAACAACAGGATGAAGAGAGCCTTTATGAAGCTTGGGAACGGTTTAAATCTTTGGTTAGATCATGCCCCCACCATGGACTTTCACAATGGTTCTTAGTCCAACAGTTTTGGAACGGTTTATATGAGGACTCAAGAGCTATACTCAATATGGGCTCCAATGGTAGGTTTACCGAGGTCGATGAGGATCAAACTTGGGCAAGAATCGAGGAGATGGCGGTGCACAACTCCCAATACTCAAGGCCTAAAAATGCGAATCGAGGAGGTAGGAACGAGGTCGATGCCATTACACAACTAAGCATTGACCTTGGGGCTTAATTAAGAACTCACATGGAGACTATTGACAAGAAGCTCCAAAGCCACCTCAATCAAGTTCAAAGCTCTAGTTCCTCCAACCAACACTCGATTCATGAAATTAATGCTTTGGGAGTCGTGTCTCCTACACCTTATTATGGGATGTGCGATACTTGCGGGATAGTTGGACATGAGCCTATACATTGTAGAGGAAGTATTGAGCAAGTGAACGCCTTTCAAGCGTTCAAGCAAGGTGCCTCCTACCCTAATACGTTCCAAGCTTCCCATAAAGTCACTCAACAACAAGATCTACAACCTCGTCCCTATGTTCCACCTCCCTTAAGGGACAACAATCAAGGTTACCAAGGTTATGTGGGTAATTGATAAGTGTAGTTTGTAGTGCCTATTTTACTATGTTTTGGTCCCATTTACCTTGTGGAATCGCTCCTTGGGAGCGGTTTATAGGCTTCTTATGCTTCCTCTAGCTCGTTTCAGGTTCCCGAGACCATTTGTGAAGAGTTGGAGCAATTCCGACTCGATACATACACTTTTTGGAGCCAACGAGGTGAAGGAACGATGACTCGATGCCTTGGAATCGACCCCGAGACCTTGGGACCCAATCCCGAGCCTCCGAGACCCGATCTCGAGTCCCGAGAATCGACGAGAAACCCATGAGAGGCAAGGAGGGACCAAAAAGCTCTTAAGGGAGGCCTACAAGACCCATCCCGGTCGGGAAGGCCTCAACCCGTCCGGGATGGGGTGCACATTTGGAGAGGCTACTGTGATGAGCCCGTCCCGGCCGAGACCAGGCCGTCCCGATCGGTACCACACCGTCCCGGGCGGGACCAAACCGTTGATGGTAGGGTTTGTCACGTCCCTAGCCAACAATAAAACACCGACTAACCTAGTGAGTAGCTAGGGTAAGTCGGGATCGTATCCACGAGGACGGTATATCAAGGGTTAGACTAGGTTAGCCTACAACGAGACTAGATTACCGAACAAACACAAAGAAGCGATAAATGGAAAACTATGATGGAGGAGAAGTAGAAACTTAACTAACACTAGAGACTAACTAAACGATAAAACTAACGGAAATGATGGCTAACTAATGGGATTAACACAAATATGGAAAGAAGTGGGGTAGGTCGGGTTCATAGGAGTAGAAGGATAATTGGGGTGATCAAGGGTATATGTGTCTCCTAATCACTAGAGTCGGTCCGGGCTCTCGCAACTTAGACCGATGCCAAGGTGGGTCCGGGCTCTCGCAACTTAGACCCTAGTCCGCGCTCTCGCGACTAAACTATTCTCGACATTTCCACAAAATAAACAATCAATGAGAAGATGAACACAAGTATGGGAAGCATGGCCACTACAACTCACACAAGCATATCAACAAACACATAGAGTGCCTACAATGTGACTAACAACAAAGATGAAACCTTTTCCTCTTAATCAACCCTAATCATCCATAATCAACCCCTAATCCCCCTACTAACCCCACAAGAGAAATCAATACTACAAAACCAACATCCATAATGAATAACAAGAACGATAATACTAACAATATGAAAAGATTCAAACAAGATTAAACAAAAATTATTAAGAGTAAGAAAGGTTATACCAACACTAAGAAGATGAAAAGATGCAATCTTGTATAAATAAGAACCCAAATAAAACCCAAGGTTGTCAATCTTGGAGAATTCTTCAAGTATCCTCTTAATACAAGAACTAATTACAATGATTAGCTAAGGATTAACTAAGATTAAGGGAAGATTAAAGCTAATGAGTGAGAGTAAATCTAGGGTTTTGGAGGCTTAAGAGAGTCTAAACTAACATAAGATGTCTTAATATTACAAGAAGGGAGTATATATATGGGTACAAGAATGAAGGAGAAGAAAAGAAGAAATGCGGGTGAGCTGTAACCCATCCCGACCGGGACGGATCATCCCGAACGGGAAGGGTTCTGTCATCCCGATCGGGAAGAGCTCAACCCGACCGGGAAGGACCCACAGTGACGCTTCTAAACGTGCATCCCTTCCCGATCGGGAAGGCCACTATCCCGACCGGGAAGGGTCTTGTATGCCTCCAATGAGAGCTCTAGGGTCCCTCCTTGTATCTCATGGGCTTCCCGTCGATTCTCGGGACTCGGGATCGGGTCTCGGAGGCTCGGGATTGGGTCCCAAGGTCTCGAGGTCGATTCCAAGATCTCGAGTCATCGTTCCTTTATCTTGTTGGCTCCAAAATGTGTATGTATTGAGTCGGAATCACTCCAACTCATCCAAATCGGTCTCGGGAACCTGAAACGAACTAAAGGAAGCATAAGAAGCCCATGAATCGCTCCAATTCCACAAGGAAAAAGGGACCAAAACACAACAAATAGGCACTACAAACTACACTTATCAACTCCCCCACACTTAACCCTTACTCGCCCTCGAGTAAGCACATACTAACTACTACACTAGCCGAATGGGTATTAGCGCACCCAACGCCCTTTCAACTCACGCGAGTGCTCTTAGAGGAAAAGTGCACTCCGCAAGGCAAGTGGGGTCTTGCGACAAAACTGTGGATGCAACCGGACACAAAGCACACAAACAAACAAACACACAAACAAACACCTAGATGGTTGCACCCAAAACAAAAGAAATACTGCTTCCTTCTAAAAGCGGTGAATGAAACTCCGGTTTAGGACTCGAGGTAAATGACAACGTTCCCATGCTAGCAATACAAACCAAGGTGGACTAAACCCTAATAGTATGACGAAAAAGCAACAAAAACGTTGGTAACTTACCTAGGTCCTCCTAACTTTCTAGAAACGTACTACGTGACGATCGGCGGAGTGGAAAAGTGAGGAACCACGGTGTTAGTCGACACTGTAGGTAAGTGAGACCCCGCCCCCTTTAGCGCGAGCCAAGAGGGTCGTCCCGTGTCCAAGACCGCCTAACTAGTCCAAGTAAAAAGGTGGGAATATGCAAAATGAGGGAAGACCGACAAATGCCGCTATCATCCTTCCTCGGGACTCGGTCCTTTGGTAGGCTCTTCACGGCAAAAGTCGGAAAAAGGCTTATTTTTTTGGGGATTTCTTTTTGTGAGACAGGTTTTCTTTTGGCGTTTTCTTTCTTTTCGACATTTTGATTCGTGTGTTGCCATGCCATTTCTTTTTTTTTTCTTCTTTTCTATTTTCTTTTTGGCTTTTGTGCCCTTTTCTTTTTCTTCATTCTTTTCTTTCTTTCATTTTTCTTTCTTTTCTTTTCTTTGCCCCTTTTTTGGCAAGATTTGGCTTTTTTGGCATTTCTCGACAATCAAGAAAGAGAGAATCAACAAGTTGCATTTTATTGTGTGTGCATGTGAGGAAGGTAGGGTAATGGGTAAGTCGGGGGTCGTGATCCCTCTTCAAACCCATAAAAAGGGGAGAAACTTGGACTAGTCGAGCAACCCTAAACACGGTCACCTAAGGGACGGGACTCGGCAACCAAGGCCTTTTCACACCGTGGGTGGTGAAAATGGTCAAAAGTGCAAATTCCGTAGTAAATCCCTAGTAAGCTAGGTGGACTCAAGGTAAAGGACCAACGAACTCATTGATTTAGGGTCATTCTACTAGATTATAGTCCAAGACTCGATTTATACAACTAGGAAGGGAAAGTAGATACTCACACCCTAGCCTCTAAACCGGGTTTTCGAAAACGGTTTACACACAACACAACACAACACAAAATTAAAGACATAACGAAAACGAGAGGAAAAGAAACAGGGGCAACAAAAACAAAACATAACAAAACAAACATAAAACAAACACCACCCCGATAATTCATACAAGTCACCAAACCTCCACCACAAGAATGCACAAGCTCCACCCGAGCACACCTCAACACAACCTTCTCCAAACATCACAAGGAATAAAGAGGGAAAGAGGGTTAGAAGATGTTACCGGGTGTCTTTAGAGCTTTCCAAAGTCATTGGGGATTAAAGCAACCTATAAGGACAAAGGGAGGCAAAACACGCACACAAACAAATATACGACACAAAGACACAAAACGAAAACACAAAAGAGAAAATCTTTTTGATTTTTGTGAAATTTTTTCAAATTTTTAGGTATTTTTAAAGGTTTTTTTGGAAAAAGGGAAAAATGAAACTAACTATGATAGAATATCGCTCCCCCACACTTAAATCGAGCAATGTCCTCATATGCTCAATCATAGTGTGCGGAGAGACAAAAGGAAAGGAAAAGAAACTACGAAAATAAGGCTAAAAGTCAAAGGAAAAGGCGAAGAAAAGGTAGAAGGTGTTCGGCCGGGGTGTAGTCAAGTCACCATGGGTTGAGACGAGAAAAAGATATGGATGGGGGAGTAAAATAAAAAGAAGGAAATAAAAGGAAATGGGAGGGGAGGGCTAGGTGTAATCAAGTCACCTAGCCCGGATTCCGCCTAAATCCGACTAAATCCTCAAAAAAGAAAGTATAAATTTTGTAAAATTTGGATTTTTCGATTGACTCTCGACGTAATCACGTCGTCGGGAGTCGGGAGCAACCACTACCGGGGCCTCGAAGGCCACCATGACATCAAGACACATAAGTGTACAGGGGGAAGGGAATAAACAAAGGAAAACAAGCAACAACAAAAACGGAAAAGAAAGGATAGTTGCCTTACCATTGGTTAGCTACTCACTCTCTCCGTCGTCTCATAGATCAATAAAGGCACGTGCTTGTCTTCATCATTGCTTTTCCGCTTCATTCTTGATAACATCGCATGGTAGAGGTGGTAAAGGTGTGAGGGGGGTGGGATTCGATGTGGATCTCGGTGTAAAGTGAGGTGTATGGGTCATATGATAGGAACAAGGAGGAGTAGGGAGGTTGGGAGGGGGCATAAAACGGTTGGGTGGACTTGATTTGCGAAGAAGAATCACAAAGGGGGAGCAGAGGACCATCCCGATCGGGAAGACTGATCCCGATCGGGTTACCTCACCCGTCCCGGTCGGGACGCCTTCAACCCGGTCGGGACGGACCCACAGTGAGCTCGAAATATGGTGCACCCATCCCGATCGAGACGGCACCCTTCCCGGTCGGGAAACCTTACACTTCCTGGTCGGGACGCCTCATCCCGGTCGGGATGGGCCTTCTTCAACTTCCACAATTCCCAAAAGCTTGCTCCAAGCTTCAAAAACCCGATCCTCGTGCCTACAACCCAAGGTATATCATCGCCAATCCTCTCTAGGAGCGTTCTCACTTCACCTATCAAGCAATACTCAAACACACATCAAACTCTCTCCCTCTCAACGCTCATCAATCAATCCAAATAACAAGAATTCACCAAGAAAAACCAAAGAAAATATAATACAAGGATATATACAATGGGACGGTTCTTGTGGGACTCCGTCAGACCAAGGATGGTGCATCTTCATTCTTTTTCAACAACCACGACCAATTCCATCTCCATCAAGGGCACGTAAGAACAAGTCGAAGGCCCTAGAGAAGTCTTCAATCAAGTTCGTAATGTAACCGACCACATCCCAAGGCTCCTCATGGCCTTGCCTTGACGTTCCCGGGGCATCCCGCTCTTCCAAGTTCAACGACTTGAACTTGTACTTTCGGTCCTTGGGGATATACCCAAACGTCCACCGGTCCTTATGCGGCCCCAAGGGAGGCTCATCTTCTTCCTTGTCATTGCACTTCAACTTGTCATCAAGCCCATGATTTGGGCGCTTATCCTCCTCACTCTCGGAGTCATCTTCATCAAGTACATGAGAGTACTTCTTCAAGCTTTGTTCCAGTTCACCCCCTAGATCGATGTCTTTCTTGGCTTGGATCATATTGCATGATTCATTCTTAGTAGGCGTAGTGTTGCATTGGAGGTCGAAAACTATCTTTTCCTCGCCTAACTCAAATGTGATCCTACCGTTCTTCACATCGATCATGGCACCCGCGGTGTGTAGAAATGGGCGCCCAAGAATAATGAGAGTGTTGGCATCCTCCGGCATGTCAAGCACAATGAAGTCGACCGGAATGAAGTACTTCCCCACTCGTACCGGTACGTCCTCTAACATTCCTAATGGTCGATTGAATGATTTATCGGCCATTTGAAAGGTGAGGGACGTACATTTCAACTCCTTCATTCCGAGTCGGCAACAAATAGAATAGGGAATGATGCTCACACTTGCGCCCAAGTCGCATAATGCATTCTTGATCAAGAAATTGCCTATGGTGCAAGGGATCGAGAAACTACCCGGGTCCTTCAACTTCGGAAGCGTGGAACCTTGAATAATCTCGCTCACCATCCTCGTGAACGCTACCGTCTCTTCCTTGTCGATGGACCTCTTACTAGCTAGGATTTCCCGCATGAATTTTCCATATGCCGGGATTTGGGTAAGTAATTCGGTGAATGGGACACTAACATCCAATTTCTTCACGATGTTAAGGAACTTGTCATAGTGAGTGTCTACCTTAGTCTTCATTTGCCTTGATGGGAAAGGCAACTTGATTTGGTATTTATTTTGCTCAATCGGGGTAGACTCCTCACTTGACACTTTCCCTTTACCCTTGTCTTGTGCTTGAAGTGGGGGAGGGTTGTCTTCTTGGGGTTTTTCGACCTCCCAAAGGACTTGCTCCACAATTGGATTATCAAAGCTCGATTCTTCTTGAGTTGGAGATGCCATTTCCATTGTCGGTTCTTTCATCGGCTCTTGCTCAATAGGATACGGAGGGGAGTTGTAGGATGTACCTCTCCTTGTGGTGATAGCATTTACATGCTCAAATATCAGTGTTTCACCTTGAGAAGGTAGTTGCCCCTTTTGCCTTGAGGAGCTCCCCGAAGCAAGTTGAGATACTTGGGTTTCAAGCATCTTCATACGGGCATCTCTTGACGCGTTTTTCCCTTGAATATAAGCAAAGAGCTCTTGATGAGTTTTTGACATCTCCATTTCACCTTGTTGCATATCCATCAAAGTCTTTTGAATGTCGAAATCCCGAGGTGGGGATGATGGATTATGTGGAGTGTCGGTGATGGCGAGAGGAATGCCATAATCATGAGTAGGAGACCGGCTCCTAGGCTTGCCTTGTTGTTGTTGATTTTGAGTTGCTTGTTGACGGTTCCCTTGGAACCCATGAGAATTACCTTGTTGATGGCCTTGATTGTTGCCATGGTTGCGGTTTTGATACCCTTGAAAATTTTGGTTTCCTTGGAAACCACCTTGATTGAAGTTCCCTTGTTGGAACCCTTGCTTGTTGTTGAAGTTACCTTGGTTATTTTGCTTGAAATTGTTGAAGGGTCTTTGGTTACCCACATAACCTTGGTAACTATCATTGTTGTCCCGTAAGGGAGGTGGAACATAGCGACGATGTTGTTGTTGATGTTGAAGTGTTTGTTGTTGAGGGACTTGATTGGAAGCTTGGTATTGATTAGAGAAGGAGGCACCTTGCTTGAACGCTTGAAAGGCGTTCACTTGCTCAATACTCCCTCTACAATTCATAGGGTCATGACCAACGATTCCACAAGTATCGCACATCCGAAAGTAAGGTGTAGGAGGTGCGAACCCCAAAGCATTCACTCCTTGAATCGGTTGATGGTGGGAGGAACTAGAGCCTTGGACTTGGTTGAGGTGGCTTTGGAGCTTCTTGTCAATAGTCTCCATGTGTGTTTTAAGTTGAGCTCCAAGGTCAATGCTTAGCTTAGTGATAGCATCGACCTCATGCATGCCTCCTCGATGTGCCCTCCTAGGCCTAGAGTATTGCGAATTATGCACCGCCATCTCTTCGATTCTCGCCCATGTTTGGTCGTCATCGACCTCGGTGAACCTACCGTTGGAACCCATGTTAAGAATAGCTCTCGAGTCCTCATAAAGTCCATTCCAAAATTGTTGCACCAAGAACCATTGTGAGAGTCCATGAGGAGGGCACGATCTTACCAAAGACTTAAACCGCTCCCAAGCTTCATATAGGCTCTCTTCATCCCTTTGTTGGAACCCGGTGATGGAGGCCCTAAGCAAGTTCGTCTTTTCCGAAGGGTAGAAATTTTGGTAGAACGCCAAGGCAAGCTTTTTCCAAGTGTCGATACCCATGGTTGCCCTATTGAGACTCTTGATCCATTGCTTCGCTTTTCCAATAAGAGAAAACGGGAAGAGTACCCAACGAATTTGGTCTTGAGTAACCCCGGTTTGAGATATAGCGTCACAATAATCGGAGAAGGTCTCCATGTGTTGGTGCGGGTCTTCGGTGGGCAAACCACTAAATGGGTTCCTCTCCACAAGTTGGATAAATTGAGTCTTTGCCACAAAATTCCCGGTATAGGCCTCCGGTAATGCACTCGGTCCCGGCAAGACATCCTCGGTGAATGTGGAGTGAGAGGAGAACTTAGGCATTCTTGGATGTAAGGGAGAAGATGGTGGTGTAGAGAGTGTTGATGTAGATGAAGAGGGGGAACTAGGAGAAGAATCACCGAAGGGATTGATGAAGGTCCCTCCGGCCGTCTCTCGAGGTGAAATGTTCAAGCCGGCTCCTTGGGCTTGCCCTTGATGAGTATTGCTTGCACTCGGTTGAGAGATCCTAACCCGATTAATCGTCCATTGGCGAAAGGCTCGAAAGAGTCTCTCCGGCTCTGGATTAAAGAGATAGAAGTCGCCTCCCCTCCTAGGCATACACTACACACTAGAACAAACGTAAGAACGCTAGTGCTTTATGGGCACTAGGTAACGACAATAAACAAACACAACTAGAGACAAAGAGAAAAAGAAGAAATAAAACTAAGGAAAGAAGAAAAATCTAGAGAATATTCACAAGAGAAGATGGGAGAACACGAAGAAGGGTAACTAAGTCTAGAAATAAGCAAACTAAGTCTAAACAATGCACCGTCCCCGGCAACGGCGCCTAATTGATGGTAGGGATTTGTCACGTCCCTAGCCAACAATAAAACACCGACTAACCTAGTGAGTAGCTAGGGTAAGTCGGGATCGTATCCACGAGGACGGTATATCAAGGTTTAGACTAGGTTGGCCTACAACGAGACTAGATTACCGAACAAACACAAAGAAGCGATAAATGGAAAACTATGATGGAGGAGAAGTAGGAACTAAACTAACACTAGAGACTAACTAAACGATAACACTAACGGAAATGATGGATAACTAATGGGATTAACACAAATATGGAAAGAAGTGGGGTAGGTCGGGTTCATAGGAGTAGAAGGATAATGGGATTAACACAAATAATGGGAAATGATGGATCAAGGGTATAGGTGTCTCCTAATCACTAGAGTCGGTTCGGGCTCTCGCAACTTAGACCGATGCCAAGGTGGGTCCGGGCTCTCGCAACTTAGACCCTAGTCCGCGCTCTCGCGACTAAACTATTCTCGACATTTCCACAAAATAAACAATCAATGAGAAGATGAACACAAGTATGGGAAGCATGGCCACTACAACTCACACAAGCATATCAACAAACACATAGAGTGCCTACAATGTGACTAACAACAAAGATGAAACCTTTTCCCCTTAATCAACCCTAATCATCCATAATCAACCCCTAATACCCCTACTAACCCCACAAGAAGACTACTCACTCATTAAAAAGAGGAAACCAACATTCACAAGAGAAATCAATACTACAAAACCAACATCCATAATGAATAACAAGAACGATAATACTAACAATATGAAAAGATTCAAACAAGATTAAATAAACAACATTAAGAGTAATAAAGGTTATACCAACACTAAGAAGATGAAAAGATGCAATCTTGTATAAATAAGAACCCAAATAAAACCCAAGGTTGTCAATCTTGGAGAATTCTTCAAGTATCCTCTTAATACAAGAACTAATTACAATGATTAGCTAAGGATTAACTAAGATTAAGGGAAGATTAAAGCTAATGAGTGAGAGTAAATCTAGGGTTTTGGAGGCTTAAGAGAGTCTAAACTAACATAAGATGTCTTAATATTACAAGAAGGGAGTATATATATGGGTACAAGAATGAAGGAGAAGAAAAGAAGAAATGCGGGTGAGCTGTAGCCCATCCCGACCGGGACGGATCATCCCGATCGGGAAGGGTTCTGTCATCCCGATCGGGAAGATCTCAACCCGACCGGGAAGGACCCACAGTGACGCTTCTAAACGTGCGTCCCTTCCCGATCGGGAAGGCCACTATCCCGACCGGGAAGGGTCTTGTATGCCTCCAATGAGAGCTCTAGGGTCTCTCCTTGTATCTCATGGGCTTCCCGTCGATTCTCGGGACTCGGGATCGGGTCTCGGAGGCTCGGGATTGGGTCCCAAGGTCTCGGGGTCGATTCCAAGGTCTCGAGTCATCGTTCCTTTATCTTGTTGGCTCCAAAATGTGTATGTATTGAGTCGGAATCACTCCAACTCATCCAAATCGGTCTCGAGAACCTGAAACAAACTAAAGGAAGCATAAGAAGCCCATGAATCGCTCCAAAGGAGCGATTCCGCAAGGAAAAAGGGACCAAAACACAACAAATAGGCACTACAAACTACACTTATCAACCGTCCCAGGCGGGAAGCTACAGAGGCAGCACGCAACTCTTTTCTTTCTTCTCCTTCATTCTTGTAACCTTATAAATACTTCCCTCTTGTATTGTTAACATATCTTATCATACCCTAGACTCTTTTAAGCCTCCATTAAACATTCATAACCCTAGATTATTGTTCCTCTCATTAGCTTAATTCTCTCTTTAATCTTTAGTTAATTATTGTAATTAGTTCTTGTATTAAGTGGATACTTGAAGATTCATCAGCTTGACAACCTTGGAGTTGATTTGGGTTTCTCTTATATACAAGTTATCATCTTTTCATCTTCTTGTTGTTGGTATAATCTTTCTTTCTCTTGTTTATTGTTATTTATTCAAGTTTCAATCTTTACATATTGTTATTGTTATTGTTTGTTCATGATGGATGTTTGTTTTGTTTTCTTTTGTTTATGTTAGTTCAATCATGATAATGAGTGAGTCGATTACTTGTGGGGTTAGTAGGGGGATTAAGGGTAGATTATGGGTGATTAGGGTTTGTTTAAGGGAAAAGGGTGAATCTTTGTTGTTAGTCACATATTGGGCACTCTATGTGTTTGTTGATATACTTGTGTGAGTTGTAGTGGCCATGCTTCCCATACTTGTGCTCATCTTCTCATTGCTTGTCTATTATGTGGATGTGTTGAGAATTGTCTTTGTCACGAGAGTACGGACATTGGTCTACGTAGCGAGAGCCCGGACCAACCTCGACATCGGTCTACGTAGCGAGAGCCCGGACCGACTCTAGCACTAGGAGACACCTATACCCTTGACCACCCAATTACCCATCTACACTTATGAACCCGACCTACCCCACTTCCTTCCATATTTGATCTCAACTTAGTCATCGTTTCTTCTAGTTGACTAGTTAGTTGGATCATAGTCATCCCATCTTAGCATCGTTTTAGATAGTCATTGTTAGTCCACTTCCTTCATCTCCAACCATCATAGTTTACCATTCATTGCTTTCTTTGTGTTTGTTTGGTGATTTAGTCTTGTTTTTAGGCCTACCTAGTCTAGACTTTATCATACCGTCCCCGTGGATATCGACCCTACTTGCCCTAGCTACCCACTAGGAATAGTCGGTTTATTATTGACGGTTAGGACCCACAGCAAATCCTACCATCAATTTGGCGCCGTTGCCGGGGACGGTGCATTGTTTAGACTTAGTTTGCTTATTTCTATACTTAGTTACCCTTCTTTGTGCTCTTCTACCCTCTCTTGTGCATATTCTCTAGATTTTTCTTGTTTATTTCTTCCTTTTCTCTTTGTCTCTTGATTCTGCTTGTTTATTGTCGTTGCCTAGTGCCCATAAAGCTCTAGGTGTTTTCACGTTTGTTATAGTGTGTAGTGTATGCCTAGGAGGGGAGGCGACTTCTTTCTCTTTAATCCAGAGCCGGAGAGACTCTTTCGAGCCTTTCGCCAACGGACGATTAACCGGGTTAGGATCTCTCAACCAAGCGCAAGCAATACCCATCAAGAGCAAGCTCAAGGAGCCGACTTTAGCGAGTCACCTCGAGAGACGGCCGAAGGGATCTTCATAAATCCCTTTGGTTCATCTATCCCTTATTCTAGTCCTAGTTCGCCCTCTTCATCTACATCAACACCATCTACACCACCATCTTCTCCCTTATATCCAATTATGCCGAAGTTTTCATCTCACTCCACTTTTACGGAAGATGTCTTGCCGGGACCGAGTGCTTTACCGGATACCTATACCGGGAATTTTGTGGCAAAGACTCATTTTATCCAACTTGTGGAGAGAAATCAATTTAGTGGTTTGCCCACCGAAGACCCGCACCAACACATGGAGATCTTCTCCGATTATTGTGACGCTATCTCTCAAACCGGGGTTACTCAAGATCAAATTCGTTGGGTACTTTTCCCGTTCTCTCTTATTGGAAAAGCGAAGCAATGGATAAAAAGTCTCGATAGGGCAACCATGGGTATCGACACTTGGAAGAAGCTTGCCTTGGCGTTCTACCAAAAATTTTACCCTCCGGAAAAGACTAATTTGCTTAGGGCCTCCATCACCGGTTTCCAACGACGGGATGAAGAGAGCCTTTATGAAGCTTGGGCGCGGTTTAAATCTTTGGTGAGATCGTGCCCCCACCATGGACTCTCACAATGGTTCTTGGTTCAACAGTTTTGGAATGGTCTTTATGAGGACTCGAGAGCTATACTTAATATGGGCTCCAATGGTAGGTTCACCGAGGTCGATGACGATCAAACTTGGGCGAGAATCGAAGAGATGGCGGTGCATAATTCGCAATACTCTATGCCTAGGAAGGCACATCGAGGAGGTATGCATGAGGTCGATGCTATCACTAAATTAGGCATTGACATTGGAGCTCAATTGAAAACACACATGGAGACTATTGACAAGAAGCCCCAAAGCCACCTCAACCAAGTCCAAGGCACTAGTTCCTCCAACCATCAATCGATTCAAGAAGTGAACGCTTTGGGACTTGCCCCTTCTTTGCCTTATTTTGGAATGTGTGATACTTGTGGAATCGTTGGTCATGATCCTATGCATTGTAGAGGAAGTATTGAGCAAGTGAACGCCTTTCAAGCGTTCAAGCAAGGTGCCTCTTATTCTAATCAATACCAAGCTTCCAATCAAGTCCCTCAACAACAAGCTATGCAACCTCGTCCCTATGTTCCACCTCCCTTAAGGGACAACAATCAAGGTTATCAAGGTTATGTGGCTAATCCAAGACCTTTCAACAACTTCAAGCAAAATAACCAAGGTACCTTCCACAACAACAATCAAGGGTTCCAACAAGGGAATTTCAATCAAGGAGGTTTCCAAGGAAACCAAAGTTTCCAAGGACAACAAAACCACAATCAAGGCCTTAATCAAGGCAATTCTCATGGGTTCTAAGGGAACCGTCAACAACAACAAGCAACACAAGGCAATCAACAAAGCAAGCCTAGGAGCCGGTCTCCTATTCATGACTATGGTACTCCATTAGCCCTCACCGATACTCCGCATAATCCGTCATCTCCACCTCGAGATTTTGACATTCAAAAGACTATGATGGATGTGCAAAAGAGTACTCAAGAGTTGCAAAAAAGTCAAATGGAGATGTCAAGAATCCAACAAGAGCTCTTTGCTTATGTTCAAGGGGAAAACGCGGTAAGAGATGCCCGTACGAAGATGCTTGAGACTCAAGTATCTCAACTTGCTTCAGGGAGCTCCTCAAGACAAAAGGGGCAACTACCTTCTCAAGGTGAAACACCGACATTTGAGCATGTAAACGCTATCACCACAAGGAGAGGTACATCTTATGACTCTCCTTCATTCCCTAGTGAGCAAGAGCCAATGCAAGAACCGACAAAGAAAATGGCATCTCCAATTCAAGAAAGCTCAAGCTTTGATAATCCAATGGAGGAACAAGTCTTATGGGAGATCGAAAAACCCATTGAAGACAAGCTTCCCCCACTTCAAGCAGAAGAAAAAGGTAAAGGGAAAGTGTCATGTGAGAAGTCCACCCCTATTGAACAGAACAAGTACCAAATGAAGTTACCTTTCCCATCAAGGCAAATGAAGACTAAGGTGGATGTCCAATTTGACAAGTTCCTTAACATTGTGAAGCAATTGGATGTGAGTGTCCCGTTCACCGAGTTACTTACCCAAATCTCGGCATATGGAAAATTCATGCGAGAAATCCTAGCTAGGAAGAGGTCCATCGACAAGGAAGAGACAATAGCGTTCACAAGGGTGGTGAGCGAGCTTATTCAAGGTTCCACGCTTCCAAAGTTGAAGGATCTGGGTAGTTTCTCTATCCCGTGCACCATAGGCAATTACAAGATTGAGAGAGCTATGTGTGATTTGGGTGCGAGTGTGAGCATTATTCCCTACACCATTTGTGAGCGATTAGGGATGAAGGAGCTTAAGTGTACATCCATTACACTCCAAATGGCCGATAAATCATTCAACCGGCCATTAGGGATGTTAGAGGACGCGCCGGTACGAATTGGGAAGTTCTTCATTCCGGTCGACTTCATCGTGCTCGATATGCCGGAAGATGCTCACACTCCCATTATCCTTGCACGCCCATTTCTACACACCGCCGGTGCCATTATCGACGTAAAGAATGGTAGGATCACATTTGAGTTAGGCGAAGAGAAGCTTGTGTTCGACTTCCAAGGCAACACCTCGCCTACTAATGATGAGTCTTGCAATATGATCCAAGCCACGAAAGACGTCGATCTAAGGAAAGAATCGGGACAAAGCTTGAAGAAGTACTCTTATGTACTTGAGGATGATGACTCCGAGAGTGAGGAGGATGAGTGCCCATATCATGGGTTGGATGACAAATGCAATGACAAGGAGAAAGATGAGCCGCCCTTGGGGCCACATGAGGATCGGTGGACGTTTGGGTATATACCGAAGGATCGCAAGTACAAGTTCAAGCCATTGAACTTAGTAGATCGGGATGCCCCGGGAACGTCGAGACAAGATCATGGAGAACCTTGGTATGTGGATGCTTATATAACTAGCTTGATTGAGGACTTTGCTAGAGCCTTCGATTTGTTTCTCCGTGCCCTTGATGGAGATGGAACTAGTTATTATTGTTGTTGAAAAAGAATGAAGAGAGCACCATCCTTGGTTTGACGGAGTTCCACAAGAACCGTCCCATTGTATATATCTCTTTCTTGTAGTTAGTTTGAGTTTTGTGAAATGCTTTGTTATTTGGATTGATTGATGAGCGTTGTGAGGGAGAGAGTTTGATGTGTGTTTGAGCATTGTTTGATAGGTGAAGTGAAGATGATGATAGAGCTTGGATAGTAAGCATGAGGATCGGGTTTTTGAAGTTTGAAGTAAGCTTTTGGGTTTGTGGAAGGTCAAGAAGATCCATCCCGACCGGGAAGAGGCTTCCCGACCGGGAAGGGTGCGGCATCCCGACCGGGAAGGAGCCATCCCGATCGGGATGAGGGTGCACATTATCGGAATGAAGGCGTCCCGACGGGGACGAGTGAGACATCCCGACCGGGACCATCCATCCCGACCGGGATGGTCCCCTGCTCCCCTTTGTGCCTCTTCTTCGACATTTGAGTCCACCCAACCGTTGTATACCCCCTCCCAACCTCCCTAACTATCCTTGCTTTTATCATATGCCCCATATACTTCATTTTCATACCCTCACCTCATTTCCTCTTCACCTTACACCGAGATCCACATCAAAATCCTACCCCCTACCATTACTACCTTTACCGTGAGTTCTTCTCAAGCTTGAAGCGAGATGGCAACCAAAAAGACAAGCAACGTGCCTATAATGATCATTGAGACGATGGAGCGAGTGAGTTACTAGCCGATTGGTTTGGGTAACTATCCTTACTTTTCCGTCTTTTGTCGCTTGTTTTCTCTTGTTTTCCCCCTTCCCCTTGAGTCATGGTGTCTTGGTGGCCTTCTGATGGTAGGGGATTCGTCACGTCCCAACCGTCAATAATATAACCGGCTAATCCTAACTAGGGTAGATAGGGTAAGTCGGGTCGAATCCACGGGGACGGTAATGTATAGTCTAGACTAGGTCGGCCCAAATACTAGACTAAGTCAACGAGCTAAGCTAAACTAGAGAATGATAAGAGGGGGGAAAGCTAGACTAAGGAGAAACAAACAAGGAGAACGGGCTAGGATTAGGTCGGGGTCAAAGGGGTAACGGAATGGTCAAGGAAGAACTAGAGTGAAGGAGGTAGTAGGGTGATCTAGGTTGGTCCGGGCTCTCGCAACTTGGACCCGCCTAGAGGTTCCACCTAGAACCCATCTCGGCGACACGCATGACAAACGGGGTTCTAGCGCGCTATGGTGGCCTAGGTCGAATTCGGGCTCTCGCAACTTAGACCGACCTAGGGGTCGTCCTCACCGGGCTCTCGCAACTTAGTGAGGGGACCAAACCCACAACAAACTAACACCCACAAATGAAAGGCAAGATAAAAAAGCATTCGTACATACTTAGTCATTCAAGCAATTCAACAAACATGTGATGTGCATCAAACAAGAGGAAACCCAAATCTTCCACCAACATCTCCAACCGTACCCTAATCATTCAATTAACACCCTAATCACCCTACTAACCCTAGCAAGAACACTACTCTAACATAATCCAACTAATACTAACAAGAAGAAGATGGAATAACAAAAGAGACAAAACAAACATCTACAAACTAGTAAAAACAATGAACTATGACTACAGATGAGAACTTGATGAAAAACAAAGGATTAAGAGTAAAGAGGAAGAGAGGATTATACCATAATAACAAGAGAATGAAAAGGAAAACACTTGCATAGAAGATAACCCAAATTCATCCACCAAGGTTGTCAAGCTTGAATGGATTCTTCAAGAGATCCAATAATACAAGATTAAACTAAGATTAACTACTAATTACCGACTAATCTACACTAATCTAATCTAATCTAACCTAAAGTAGTCTAGGGTTTAAGGTCTAATGAAGTGCATAAGCTTTACATAACAAGGGAAGGGTATATATAGGGTTACAAGTGGAAGGGAGAAGAAAGAAACAAAGCGAAGCTGCAGCAGGCCCGTCCCGGCCGAGACGGGGTGGTCCCGGTCGGGACGCCACCATCCCGATCGGGATGGGCCCTGGTCAGTAGCCTCCTTCTTTGTGCACCTCATCCCGAACGGGATGAGCTTATCCCGAACGGGATGAGCTTATCCCGAACGGGATGAGCCTTGTAGGCCTCCATTATGATCTTTTTGGTCCCTCCTTGGTTCTCATGGACTTCTCACCGATTCTCGGGACTCGGGATCGGGTCTCGGAGGCTCGGGATTGGGTCCCAAGGTCTCGGGATCGACTCCAAGGCATCGAGTGATCGTTCCTTTACTTCGTTGGCTCCAAAATGTGTATGTATCGAGTCGGAATCGCTCCAACTCTTCCAAATCGGTCTCGGGAACCTGAAACGAACTAAAGGAAGCATAAGAAGCCCCTAAACCGCTCCCAAGGAGCAATTCTACAAGGAAAATGGGACAAAAACACTACGAAATAGGCACTACAAATGACACTTATCACCTTCGAGGACTTAGTATGGTTGCTCCCGACTCTCGATGACGTGATTACGTCGAGAGTCAATCGAAAAATCCAATTTTACAAGCCTTTCACCCCTTTTTAGGAATTAGTCGGATTTGGACGGAATCCGGGCTAGGTGACTTGATTACACCTAGCCCTCCCCTCCCATTTCCTTTTATTTATTTCTTTTTATTTTTCTTCCCCCATACATATCTTTTCTCGTCTCGGCCCATGGTGACTTGACTACACCCCGGCCGGACACACTCCACCCTTTCTTCACTTTTCTTTTTATTTTTTAGCTTTGTTTTCGTAGTTCTTTTCTTTTCTTTTGTCTCTCCGCACACTACGATCGAGCATGAGGCATTGCTCGATTTAAGTGTGGGGGAGCGATATTCTATCGTAGTTAGTTTCATTTTCGTAGTTTATTTGAAAAAAATCTTGAAAAATCCCAAAAAAATTGAAAAAATTTCATAAAAATCAAAAAGATTTTCTTTTGTGTGTTTTCCTTTTGTGTTTATGTGTCGTGTATTTGTTGTATTGTGTGTGTTTTTGCCTCCTCTTTTCTTATAGGTTGCTTAAATCACCAATAGCTTTGGAGAGCTTTCAAGACTTCCGGTAACATCTTATCCCTTTTTCTTCTTTATCTCTCGCGGAGTTTGGAGGAGATTGTGATGTTGTGTGCTCGGGTGGAGCTTTGTAAAGTTTGAGGGTGATTTGTTTGGAAGCTAGGGGTGGTGTTTGTGTTGTTTATATGTTTGTTTTGTTTTTGTTTTTGTTTTGTTATCTTTGTCTCTTTTTCTTTCGTTTTTGTCGCATTTTTGTTTTATGTGTGTAGTTGTGTCCAGTGTGTAAATGGTTTTCGAAAACCCGGTTTAGAGGCTAGTGTGCGAGAGTTTACTTTCCCTTTCTAGTAGTGTAAATCGAGTCTTGGACTTTGGTCTAGTAGAGTGACCCTAAATCAATGATTTCGTTGGTCATTTACCTTGTGTCCACCTAGCTTACTAGGATTTACTACGGGATTTGCACTTTTGACCATTATGACCACCCAAGGTGTGAAAAGGCCTTGGTTATCGAGTCTCGTCCCTTAGGTGACCGTGTTTAGGATCGTTTGATTAGTCCAAGTTCTCCCCTTTTTGTGGGTTTGTAGGGAAATCGCGACCCCCGACTCACCCATTACCCTACCTCCTACACATATCCACACAATAAATTGCAATTTGTTGAATTCTCTCTTTCTTGTTACACAAAGAAAAGCCAAATCAAGCCAAAAGGGCAAAGAAAAGAAAAAAAAAAGGAAAATGAAAGAAAGAAAAGAATGAAGAAAAAGAAAAAGGCACAAAAGCCAAAAAGAAAATAGAAAAGAAGAAAAAGAAATGGCATGGCAACAAACAAGGCGAAAACGCAAAAGAAAAGAGAAAATGCCAAAAGAAAACCCGTCTCACAAAAAGAAATCCCCACAAAAATAAGCCTTTTTACCGACTATTACCGTGAAAAGCCTACCAAAGTACCGAGTCCCTAGGAAGGATGATAAGCGGTAATGGTCGGTCTTCCCTCACTTTGCAATATTTTCCACCTTTTTACTTGGACTAGTTTAGCGGTTTCGGGCATGGGACGAACCTCTTGGTTCATTACCAAAGGGGGCAGGGTCTCACTTACCTACAGTGTCGACTAACACCGTGGTTCATCCCTTTTCCACTCCGCCGATCGTCCCGTAGTACGTTCTTAGAAAGTTAGGAGGAATCTAGGTAAGTTACCAACGTTTTTGTTGCTTTATCGTCATACTATTAGGGTTTAGTTCACCTATGTTTGTATGGCTAGCTTGGGAACGTTGTCACTTGCCTTGAGTCCTAAACCGGTGTCTTTTCACCGCTTTGTTGAGGGAAGCGGTATTTGTTTTTCTTTGGGTGCAACCTTGTGTTTGTTTGTTTGTTTGCCTGTTTGTGTGCTTGTTTTTTTTTATGTGTTGTTGTGTCCGGTTGCATCCACAGTTTTGTCGCAAGACCCCACTTGCCTTGCGGAGTGCACTTTTCCTCTAAGTGTACTCGCGTGAGTTGAAAGGGCATAGGGTGCGCTAATACCCACTCGGCTAGTTTAGTAGTTAGTATGTACTTGCTCGAGGGCGAGTAAGGGTTAAGTGTGGGGGAGTTGATAAGTGTAGTTTGTAGTGCCTATTTTACTATGTTTTGGTCCCATTTACCTTGTGGAATCGCTCCTTGGGAGCGGTTTATGGGCTTCTTATGCTTCCTTTAGCTCGTTTCAGGTTCCCGAGACCATTTGTGAAGAGTTGGAGCAAATCCGACTCAATACATACACTTTTTGGAGCCAACGAGGTGAAGGAACGATGACTCGATGCCTTGGAATCGACCCCGAGACCTTGGGACCCAATCTCGAGCTTCCGAGACCCGATCCTGAGTCCCGACAATCGACGAGAAACCCATGAGAGGCAAGGAGGGACCAAAAAGCTCTTAAGGGAGGCCTACAAGACCCATCCCGGTCAGGAAGGCCTCAACCCGTCCGGGATGGGGTGCACATTTGGAGAGGCTACTGTGATGAGCCCGTCCCGGCCGAGACCAGGCCGTCCCGGTCGGGACCACACCGTCCCGGGCGGGACCAAACCGTCCCGGGTGGGAAGCTACAGAGTCAGCACGCAACTCTTTTCTTTCTTCTCCTTCATTCTTGTAACCTTATAAATACTTCCCTTTTGTATTGTTAACATATCTTATCATACCCTAGACTCTTTTAAGCCTCCATTAAACATTCATAACCCTAGATTTGTGTTCCTCTCATTAGCTTAATTCTCTCTTTAATCTTTAGTTAATTATTGTAATTAGTTCTTTTATTAAGTGGATACTTGAAGATTCATCCAAGCTTGACAACCTTGGAGTTGATTTGGGTTTCTCTTATATACAAGTTATCATCTTTCCATCTTCTTGTTGTTGGTATAATCTTCCTTTCTCTTGTTTATTGTTATTTATTCAAGTTTCAATCTTTACATATTGTTATTGTTATTGTTTGTTCATGATGGATGTTTGGATGTTTGTTTTGTTTTCTTTTGTTTATGTTAGTTCAATCATGATAATGAGTGAGTAGATTACTTGTGGGGTTAGTAGGGGGATTAAGGGTAGATTATGGGTGATTAGGGTTTGTTTAAGGGAAAAGGGTGAATCTTTGTTGTTAGTCACATATTGGGCACTCTATGTGTTTGTTGATATGCTTGTGTGAGTTGTAGTGGCCATGCTTCCCATACTTGTGTTCATCTTCTCATTGCTTGTCTATTATGTGGATGTGTTGAGAATTGTCTTTGTCACGATAGTACGGACATTGGTCTACGTAGCGAGAGCCCGGACCAACCTCGACGTCGGTCTACGTAGCGAGAGCCCGGACCGACTCTAGCACTAGGAGACACCTATACCCTTGACCACCCAATTACCCATCTACACTTATGAACCCGACCTACCCCACTTCCTTCCATATTTGATCTCAACTTCTTAGTTAGTCATCGTTTCTTCTAGTTTACTAGTTAGTTCGATCATAGTCATCCCATCTTAGCATCGTTTTAGATAGTCATTGTTAGTCCACTTCCTTCATCTCCAACCATAATAGTTTACCATTCATTGCTTTCTTTGTGTTTGTTTGGTGATTTAGTCTTGTTTTTAGGCCAACCTAGTCTAGACTTTAACATACCGTCCCCGTGGATATCGACCCTACTTGCCCTAGCTACCCACTAGGAATAGTCGGTTTATTATTGATGGTTAGGACCCACGGCAAATCCTACCATCAGTAATCCAAGACCATTTAACAATTTCAAGCAACATAACCAAGGTAACTTCAACAACAATCAAGGGTTCCAACATGGGAACTTCAATCAAGGAGGTTTCCAACGAAACCAAAACTTCCAAAGTAACCAAAACCACAACCAAGGGTATCAAAACTACAACCATGGCAACAATCAAGGCCTTAATCAAGGCAACTCTCATGGGTTCCAAGGGAACCATCAACAACAACAAGCAACTCAAGGGAATAGACAAGAAAGCAAGCTTAGGAGCCGGTCTCCTATTCATGATTATGGTACTCCATTAGCCCTCACCGATACTCCGCACAATCCACAATCTCCACCTCGAGATTTCAACATGCAAAAATCTATGATAGATATGCAAAGGAGCCAAATGGAGATGGCAAGAAATCAACTAGAGTTCTTTGCTCATGTTCAAAGGGATAACTTAGCAAGAGATGCTCATACGAATATGCTTGAGACCCAAATATCTCAACTTGCTTCGGGAAGTTCTTCAATACAAAAGGGGACAACTACCTCCTCAAGGTGAAACACCGAAATTTGAGCATGTAAATGCTATTACCACGAGGAGTGGTACATCATATGATTCCCCCTTACCCCCTAGTGAGCAAGAATCAAGGCAAGAAGTTACACCCTCCTCTCAAGGCAATTCTAGCAAGGAAAATCCAATGGAGGAGCAAGTCTTATGGGAGATTGAGAAACCCCATGAAGACAAGATCCCCCAACTTCAAGGAAAAGACAAGGGTAAAGGGAAAGCGTCATCTGAGAAGTCCACCCCCATTGAGCAAAACAAGATTCATATCAAGTTGCCTTTCCCAACAAGGCAAATGAAGACTAAGGTGGATGTCCAATTTGACAAATTCCTAGACATTGTGAAGAAATTGGATGTGAGTGTCCCATTTACCGAGCTACTTACCCAAATCCCGGCATATGGAAGATTTATGAAAGAAATCTTGGCTAGGAAAAGATCCATCGACAAGGAAGAGACGATAGCGTTCACGAGGGTGGTGAGCGAGCTTATTCAAGGTTCTACGCTTCCCAAGTTGAAGGATCCGGGTAGTTTCTCGATCCCATGCACCATAGGCAATTTCAAAATCGAGAGAGCATTATGTGATTTGGGTGCGAGTGTAAGCATCATTCTCTGCTCTATTTGTGAGCGACTTGGAATGAAGAAGCTCAAGTGCACTTCCGTTACACTCCGAATGGCCGATAGTTCACTTAACCGATCATTGGGGATGTTAGAAGATGTGCCAATAAGAATTGGGAAGTTCTTCGTTTCGGTCGCTTTTCTTGTACTTGACATGCCGGAAGATGCTATCACTCCCATTATCCTTGGGCGCCCATTTCTACATACCGCCGGTGCCATGATCGATGTGAAGAACGGTAGGATCACATTTGAGTTAGGCGAAGAAAAGCTCGTGTTCAACCTCCAAGGCAACACCTTGCCTACTAATGACGAGTCTTGCAATATGATCCACGCCACGAAAGACATCGATCTAGGGGAAGAATCGGGACAAATCTTGAAGAGTGACTTCTACGAACTTGAGGATGATGACTCCGAGATTGGGGCGGATGAATGCCCATATCATGTGTTTGAAAACAAGTGCCATGACAAGAAGAAAGATGAGCCTCCCTTGGGGCCACATGAAGATAGGTGGACGTTTGGGTATATACCGAAGGATCGCAAGTACAAGTTCAAGCCATTGAACTTAGTAGATCGGGATGCTCCGGGAACGTCGAGACAAGGTCATGAAGAACCTTGGGATGCGGATGCTTATACCACAAGCTTGATTGAAGACTTTCCTAGAGCCTTCGTTTTGTTTCTTCGTGCCCTTGACGGAGATGGAATTGGTTTCAAGGTTGTTGAAAAAGAGTTGAAGAATGCACCATCCTTGGTTTGACGGAGTTCCACAAGAACCGTCTCATTGTATATATCTCTTTCTCTTGTAATTCCTTTTAGTTTTGTGAAATTCTTGATTATTTGGGTTATTGATGAGCGATGTGAGGGAGGGAATTTGATGTTGAGTTTGAGTTTGTTTGATAGATGTGAAGTGAAGGTGATTCCTAGAGAGGAATGGCTATCGATAAAGCATGGATTGAAAGCTAGGGAACCGGTTTTTGAAGCTTACGATAAGCTTTGGGGTTTGTGGAAGGCTATAAGATTCTTCCCGACCGGGAAGAAGGCTTCCCGACCGGGAAGAAGGAGCCATCCCGACCGGGAAAGAGCCATCCCGATCGGGATGAGGGTGCATAATTTCGAGTTTCCTGGAGTGCCATCTCGATCGGGACGGGTGAGACATCCCGACCGGGACCATCTATCCCGACCGGGATGGTTCCCTACTCCTCTTTATGCCTCTTCTTCGACATTCGAGTCCACCCAACCATTGTATACCCCCTCCCAACCTCCCTACTTCTCCTTGTTCTTATCTTACAACCCATATACCTCATTTACATACCCTCACCTCATATTCTATTCACTTTGCACCAAATTTCACATCAAATCCCACCCCATCATACCATTACTACCTCTACCATGCGTTATTTACAAGTTTGAAGCGGGATGACAATGATGAAGACTAGCAAAGAGCCTATATTGATCATTGAGACGATGGAGCGAGTGAGTTGCTAACCGATCGGTACGGCAACTATCCTTTCTTTTCCGTCTTTTATTGCTTGTTTTCCCCTTGTTTATCCCCTTCCCCTTGTACACTTTTGTGTCATGGTGTCATGGTGGCCTTCGAGGCCTTGGTAGTTGTTGCTCTCGACTCTCGATGACGTGACTACATCGAGAGTCATTTGAAAAATCCAAATTTCCAAGATTTTCACCCTTTTTTTTTTAGGATTTAGTCGGATTTAGGCGGAATCCGGGCTAGGTGACTTGATTACACCTAGTCCTCCCCTCCCATTTCCTTTTATTTCCTTCTTTTTATTTCTTCCCCCATCCATATCTTTTCTCGTCTCGGCCCATGGTGACTTGACTACACCCCGGCCGGACACATTCTACCCTCTTCTCCGCTTTCTTTTTGATTTTTTTTAGCTTTATTTTCGTAGTTTCTTTTCTTTTCTTTTGTGTCTCCGCACACTACGATCGAGCATGAGGACATTGCTCGATTTAAGTGTGGGGGAGCGATATTCTATCATAGTTAGTTTTATTTTTGTAGTTTTTCGAAAAATCTTTAAAAAACCCTAAAAATTTGAAATTTTTTTGCAAAAATCAAAAAGATTTTATTTTGTGTGTTTTTCCTTTTGTGTCGTTTTGTCGTATATTTGTTGTGTTGTGCGTGTTTTGCCTCCCTTTTTTCTTATAGGTTGCTTAAATCACCGATAGCTTTGGAGAGCTTTCAAGACCCCCGGTAACATCTTTTATCCCTTTTTTTCCCCTTTGTCCCTTGTGGAGTTTGGAGGAGATTGTGATGTTGTGTGCTCGGGTGGAGCTTGATGCATATTTGTGGTGGATTTGGTGACTTGTTTGGAAGTTAGGGATGGTGTTTGTTTTGTTTATGTGCTTGTCTTGTTTTGTTTTATTTTGTTGCCTTTTGTCTCTTTTTCTGTTCGTTTTTCGTTGAGTCTTTGTTTTGTGTGTGTAGTTGTGTCGTGTGTGTAAACAGTTTTCGAAAACCCGGTTTAGAGGCTAGGGTGCAAGTTTTTACTTTCCCTTTCTAGTAGTATGAATCGAGTCTTGGACTTAGGTCTAGTAGAATGACCCTAAATCAATGATTTCGTTGGTCCTTTACCTAGAGTCCATCTAGCTTACTAGGGATTTACTACGGGATTTGCACTTTTGACCATTATGACCACCCACGGTGTGAAAAGGCCTTGGTTACCGAGTCCCGTCCCTTAGATGACCGTGTTTAGGATCGTTTGATTATTCCAAGTTCTCCCCTTTTTGTGGGTTTGAAGGGAAGGACGCTCCCTGACTCACCCGTTCCCCTACCTCATACATTTATCTACAAAATAATTTGCACTTTGTTGAATCATCTTTCTTAGTTGCAAAGAAATGTCTACAACTCAAATCAAGCCAAAAAGGGCAAAGAAAAGAAAAGGAAAGAAAACAAAAGAAAGAAAAGATTGAAGAAAAAGAAAAGGCACAAAAAGTCAAAAAGAAAATAGAAAAGAAGAAAAAGAAATGACATAGCAACAAACAAAGCAAAAACGCAAAAGGAAGAAAAATGCCAAAAAGAAAATCGTCTCACAAAAAGATCTTAACCCCACAAAAATAAGCCATTTACCGACTATTACCGTGAAGAGCCTACCAAAGGACCGAGTCCCTAGGAAGGATGATAGCGGTAATGGTCGGTCTTCCCTCACTTTGCAATATTATCCACCTTTTTACTTGGACTAGTTGGGCGGTTTTGGGCACGGGACGACCCTCTTGGCTCATCGCTAAAGGGGGCGGGGTCTCACTTACCTACAGTGTCGACTAACACCGTGGTTCATCCCTTTTCCACTCCTCCGATCGTCCCGTAGTACGTTCTTAGAAAGTTAGGAGGACCTAGGTAAGTTACCAACGTTTTTGTTGCTTTATCGTCATACTATTAGGGTTTAGTTCATCCTAGTTTGTATTCCTAGCTTGGGAACGTTGTCACTTGCATCGAGTCCTAAACCGGTGCTTCTTTCACCGCTTGTTTGAGGGAAGCGGTATTTGTTTTCTTTTGGGTGCAACCGATTATTTGTTTGTTTGTACGTTTGTTTGTCTATGTGTTTTGTGTCCGGTTGCATCCACAGTTTTGTCGCAAGACCTTACTTGCCTTGCGGAGTACGCTTTTCCTGTAAGTGTACTCACGTGATTTGAAAGGGCGTAGGGTGCGCTAATACCCACTCGGCTAGTTTAGTAGTTAGTATGTGCTTACTCGAGGGCGAGTAAGGGTTAAGTGTGGTGGAGTTGATAAGTGTAGTTTGTAGTGCCTAATTTGCTGTGTTTTGGTCTCGTTTTCCTTATGGAATCGCTCCTTGGGAGCGGTTTATGGGTTACTTATGCTTCCTTTAGTTCGTTTTAAGTTCCCGAGACCATTTGTGAAGAATTGGAGCGAATCCGACTCGATACATACACTTTTTGGAGCCAACGAAGTGAAGGAACGATCACTCGATGCCTTGGATTCGACGCCGAGACCTCGGGACCCATTCCCGAGCCTCTTAGACTCGATCCCGAGCCCCGAGAATCGACGAGAAACCCATGAGAGGCAAGGAGGGACCAAAAAAGATCATATTGGAGGCCTACAAGACTCATCCCCGACGGGAAGGGCCTCAAACCGTCTGGGATGAGGTGCGCAAAGAGCATAGCTACTGACCTGGGTCCGTCCCGGTCGGGACCAGCCCGTCCCGGTCGGGACCGTGGTGCTGCTGCGCGAGACTTATTCTTTTCTCCTCCTTCATTCTTGTAACCTTATAAATACTTCCCTCTTGTATTGTTTACACATCATACATTACCCTAGACTCTCTTAGACCTCTCTTAATCATTCAAACCCTAGATTAGTGTCCCTCACATTAGTTTTAATCTTCTTTTAATCTTTAGTTAATCATTGTAATTAGTCTTGTATTAAGGAGATTCTTGAAGATTCATCCAAGCTTGACAACCTTGGAGTTGATTTGGGTTTCTTATTAATTCAAGTTTCAATCTTTTTCATCCTTTGTTAGTTTGGTATAATCTCTTCTCCTCTTTACTTTTGTTCTTTGTTTATTGTTCAAGTTTGAATCTTTACTTATTGTTTATTGTTATTGTTTGTTTATTATGGATGTTTGGATGTTTAGTTTGATTTCTCTTGTTCATGTTAGTTTTATCTTGATAATGAGTGAGTAGTTTTCTTGTGGGATAAGTAGGGGGATTAAGGGTAGATTATGGGTGATTAGGGTTTGATTAGGGCTAAAGGTGAATCTTTTGTTGTTAGTCACATATTGGGCACTCTATGTGTTTGTTGAATTGCTTGTGTGGGTGGTAGTGGCCAATGCTTCTCATACTTGTATTCCTCTTTTCCTTGTTTGTCTAGTGTGTGATTGTGTTGGGAATAGTCGTAGACACGAGAGTGCGGACTTGGGTTTAGACGCGAGAGCGCGAACCTACCTTGACCTTGGTTTAGACGCGAGAGCGCAAACCGACTCTAGCAACTAGGAGACACCTACACCCTTGATCACCCAATTACCCTTCTACACTTAAGAACCCGACCTAACCCTACTCCCTTTCTTATTGATTCATCCTCCTAGTTAGTTGTCATTTCTCTAGTTTCATTGTTTAGTTAGTCTCTAGTTATTTCTTTTAGTCTTGTTATAGCTAGTTCATTGTTAGTCCACTTTCTTCATCTCCAACCACCATAGTTTACCAATTCCCTTCATCTTTGTGTTGTTTTGGTAGCCTAGTCTCGTTTTTAGGTCAACCTAGTCTAGACTTTACTTAACCGTCTCCGTGGACACGACCCGACTTACCCTAGCTACCCATTAGGATTAGTTGGTTATTTTATTGACGGTGGGGACGCGGCAAAACCTTACCATCAGCGTTTTAGTTTTACGGTTCATGCATAACCCCATCTTTTCCCGGGCCGGTACTGGTGACCGACGTCCCACTATACCATTGATGTAGTCCAAATTGGTTATGTCAAAGGTGTTCATACCTAATTCGTATGGGTTTCGCGGCATGTTCTAAGCTCAACTCGACTTAGGAAATCCGTCCCGATTATCAGAAAGGCTATGTGCACTGGTTAGACCCCTTCTAGACCGACCGAGACTTAGTGTAAAGCATACATGGCATCGTTATAATGCTTGCATGACTATGTGCTACTTGGTTTCTAAAGTCGTTTTAAAAAAAACCCTGTCATTTTCAAAAAAAAAAACTGCATCTTTTCCAAACATATTCAATTTCAAAACCCGGGAAGCTACCGAATTTAGGACTTATGATTTTACTCAAAATAGCCTATTTCTAGCCGGTATGCTGCCCATTTCAAAATTCAAAATTATTTTCAAACCTTCAAAATCGCGGCTCGATGGCACTTTTCCGATTTTTGAAAATCGAGTCATCCACTGTTTTCTGGGATTTTTCAAATTCATTTTCAAAAACTTTCCACTTCTTAGGACTTCCCATAATTAGTAGTGTCGGGTCTTGTCGTAAGTCGTCGAAAGTCTCTAGCGTCGAAACTTCGTCAACCTTACATCACGGGTTTCTCCCTATCCCAGTCCGCCTTATTCTACTAAGGCATGGCCCACCTACGTAGGACATACTCCTACAAAGGACGACTCGTTTACACATTCGAGTCCAAAAGTCTGGGGAATGTCTCACGTGGACCTTCCTTCGAATAGGACTCGACCCACATTCCGAATCCTAAGGGAGGCCCACCTTTCACAAGTCACCCGTCTAGATGTCTTTTCCGAGTCATTTCCGTTCCCTTTCTCGGGATGTACTTTTGTTCCAGGATTTGGGTTAGTTAATGATTACGCAGTATTCTTACAGACAGGCCACCGGTAAGAAGATGCCAAAAAATGCAAGAAGCCGTGGACCAGTTGACAGCCTCGTTGGCTAAGATGGAGACCCAATTGACGAAAATGAGGGAGGACCAGATAGCTATCCTTACCCGTGTAAGCGCCCTGGAACAAGGAACTCCCGGTGGTGGGACCGAGACTACTGGGCCCTTAGCTGAATTGGTCAGCGCGATCCGCAAGCTGGAGGAACAGGTCCATTTATTGACCAACAACACCATCCACACGGAGAATGCCCGGGCCTATTCACCATTAACTAACGAACTGCCCGCTAACCTCAACCTCACGGGCCTACCAATGTTCGATGGCACCAAAGACCCGGTACTTCACATCCGGGCCTTCAAGGAATTCATGGCGGTCAAAGGAGTGAAGTCCACCATGTTCAAACCTGGTACTACAGAGTTCGACTCTAAGAAGTACAAGACTTGGTACGACGTGGCAACAGAGTTCGCTCGGAATTACGCAGATAATACCGAGATCCAAACTACGATGCGTACTCTGGAGGTCATGGCCCAAGAGCCCAAAGAAGGTTTCACCAAATACCTTCAACGGTGGAGGGCCGAGAGCATGAAGTTGGTCGATAAGCCCAACGAAAAGGTGTTATTTGAGGCCTTCATGAAGAACCTCCTCCCCTCTTACCGGGTCAATCTCCGGTACGCCGTCATACTCAATTTCTCTACCTTAACCGAAATGGGAACAAGGATCGAGGATGACTTAAGGTTAGAAAGCCTTACTAAGGCCTCTACCAAAGGGTATCAAGGGGCCAACTCGTCCGCCAGCAAGCCCGCAACTGCAGCTGCAACCCGCAGCATCTTCGACGAGGTCAATCTACTAGAAGCCTCATCCAAAAGGAATACTCCAACTCGGGTATTCACTGATATAGTGACCACCTATACATATGCCTTACAAAGGCTATCTTCAAGAGCATTATCCAGCCAATAGGCCCAACTCCGGAAGTCCCGGTCGAGAAGCGATCCAAGAGCTATAACATTCAGGCCTATTGCCAATATCACTAAGGTAATGGGCACGATACCGAAAAGTGCTGGAAATTGAAGCATCTCATCCAGGACTTAATTGAAAGCGGAAAAATACCGTTGCCCGGAGACAAGCCGAGCAACAAAGAAAACCCCTTCAGTGCTCATGCCATCTTCGCCGGAGAAGTAATCGATTGTTCTCATCTCATCTCTTCTTTCGTCCCGCAAGTTAACGGGATTTGGTTCGATGATGAAGATGACATTTACCTGGCTAAGGGGGAAGCTGTGCCCATTACCACTGAAGAAGTCCGGAAGGCTAAATCCAAAGCCTTGGCCAGCAATCACCTTGTCACCGCCGACCGTTCTACCCCGGAAACCGTCACTGAACCTACCAGGACGGAACCTACCCTTGAAGAGCCGAGCACTGACACGGCTCTAGTCAAACAACTGAAGAGGGTTCGAACTGACCTCACTATATGGCAGCTCTTGGTTAGCTCGCAAGAACATAGGGAAGCACTTACTAAGGCTCTCGATCAAGTCAAGGTCGACGCATTGGTTATTCCCACTAAAATGGTAGCCACCATCATGCCTCATCCCAAGGGCAAATACAAGGAAGAAGGCCCACTCATTACCTTCTTCGAGTCCGTCTTACCACCGTTCGGGGCCACCCATTACATGGCCCTCTACATTACGGTGATCTGCCGAGGAAAATACCTCCCGATGACCCTGATTGACGATGGGTCTGCCGTGAATGTCCTTCCCTTAAGGACCGCTAATGCCCTCGACATTTCCGAGACCGACTACCTCCCGACGGCGCAAACTATCCAAACTTTTGACGAAAGCCCAAAATCAGTTGCTGGAGCCGTTAAACTAACAATCATAATAGGCCCGATTGAAAAAGAACTAGAATTCCAGGTGATTGATGTCACCTCCTCTTTCAACCTGCTGCTTGGAAGGCCTTGGATCCATGCAGTCAAGGTCGTATCCTCTACCCTCCACAGAAAAAGTCAAGATGACTCTACAAGATGGTATCATCACTTTGGAGGCAACCCCCATAACCGTGGCAAGCTGCAATGCCACGGGCTGGGCCGACCCACGGGGATTTGATTTCGCGGGAATGATCGAAGAACAATATCTCTTTAGGCCATATTTCACCACTAGCATCGATATGATGCTAAAAAACTTGAATTATCTACCGGGGGCTACCTAGAGGCCGTATCTTCCGGCCGGAAAAATCATCGAGGTTCTAAACGATGGATAATCGCGGCTCGGCCTAGGGTATGCTGTGACCCCAGGAAACACGGTCCGGGCCGGTTTTCAGAAGGCCCAAAACATCATCAAGGGTACCTACTTGGGCCCTTACAGCCCAAAACTAACCGACTACTTCGTTACGCCGGTATCTGGGGCTATTCAAGTGGGTTTCTACCAACCCATCGTCACATATCCCGAGACCAAATTGGCTCGGGAATGCAATTTTATCCCAGATGACATATTTTCCCTCGTCCAGACGGAATCCAAGGAGGGAGCTGACAATTCCGAGCCCATGCTGGGGCTCCTATTCGGGGAAGACAAGGCCATCCCCGCTCCTAAAGATGACCGATGAACTTGATCCTCCGCAGCAACAAGTTCGATCCAACTAAGCTGATCTCCGAAGTTAGTGCTGACACCGGGAAAAGGGCATGGAGGAGGACTATCAAGTGGACCGACGACCAGGGTCGGGTCTACAAGCTGACCACCGGTGAAGGAGACATGTCGGATACCGAGTTTGAGTCCGAGTCCGAGTCTGAGTCTGAGTCAGAGTCAGAGTCGGAGTCTGAGTCCAAGTCTAGAGGGTCCAGTACTAGAATTGAGTATGTACCCCCTTTTCCTTTAGTCACACCCATTGGAGTCTCGGAGACTGTCTCGATAGCACTCCCTATCCCGCCACTGACCAACGAACAGATGGCCGCTCTCTTTGAGCTATTTTCAAAATTTACTATCAATAATAATGAAAACCGTTCTGCTTACGACTTGTCTTATTTCCAAAATTCTTTCAATTTCAAAAATTTTATTTGCAATGACATTGAGAAACCCGAAGAACAGCTACCTCTACCTCCGCATCTAATCGAGCAACTCGAACAAAGGGAATCCCGAGATCCGTTAATTGAGGAAACCGAGTCCATCAATGTAGGAACCCCTTTAGAGCCTCAGATGCTTAAGTTAGGTTTATCCTTAGATCTCGAGTAGAGACAACAATTCACGGATCTCCTCCAAGAATTAAAGGACGTCTTTGCATGGTCCTACAAGGACATGCCGGGGATAGATCGGGAAATAGCTGAACACCGTATACCCGTCAAAGACGGGTGTAAGCCGGTAAAACAGAAGCTCCGAAGAATGAGGCCCGAATGGTCTCTCAAAGTCAATGAAGAAGTCGACAAGCAATTCAAAGCGGGTGATAAGTGTAGCTTGTAGTGCCTATTTGTTGTGTTTTGGTCCCTTTTTCCTTGGGGAATCGCTCCTTGGGAGCGGTTTAGGGGCTTCTTATGCTTCCTTTAGTTCGTTTCAGGTTCCCGAGGCCGAATTGGAAGAGTTGGAGCAATTCTGACTCAATACATACACATTTTGGAGCCAACGAGATAAAGGAAGGATGACTCGAGACCTTGGAATCGACCCCGAGACCCTGGGACCCAATCCCGAGCCTCCGAGACCCGATCCCGAGTCCCGAGAATCGACGAGAAGCCCATGAGAGGCAAGGAGGGACCAAAGAGCTCTTAAGGGACGCCTACAAAGACCCATCCCGTTCGGGATGGCCTCATCCCGTTCGGGATGAAGGGAACATGAAGCACGGCTACTGTGAGCCCATCCCGATCGGGAAGGTCCTTCCCGACCGGGAAGGATGGCCCATCGCGATCGGGACCAAGCCTTCCCGACCGGGAAGGGTCAGCTGCAGCTCCGCTTTGTTTCTTTCTTCTCCTTTCCACTTGTAAACCTATATATACCCTTCCTCTTGTAATCTGATGTTATCTGAGGATATATCCTTAAAACCCTAGACTACTTTAGGTTAGATTAGATCAGATTAGTGTAGATTAGTCGATAATTAGTAGTTAATCATAGATTAGCTCTTGTATTAAGGAATTCTTGAAGAATCCATTCAAGCTTGACAACCTTGGTGGAATTATTTGGGTTTTCTTCTATACAAGTGTTCTCCTTTTCATTCTCTTGTTAGTATGGTATAATCCTCTCTTCCTCTTTACTCTTAATCCTTTGTTTTTCATCAAGTTCTCATCTTTAATCATAGTTCATTGTTTTTACTAGTTTGTAGATGTTTGTTTTGTCTCTTTTGTTATTCCATCTTGTTCTTGTTAGTATTAGTTGGATTATGTTAGAGTAGTGTTCTTGCTAGGGTTAGTAAGGTGATTAGGGTGTTAATTGGGTGATTAAGGGTTTGTTGGAGTTGTTGGTGGAAGATTTGGGTTTCCTGTTGTTTGATACACATCACATGTTTGTTGAAATGCTTGAATGACTAAGTATGTACGAATGCTTGTTTTCTTGCCTTTCTTTCGTGGGTGTTAGTTTGTTTGTGGGTTCGGTCCCCTCATTAAGTTGCGAGAGCCCGGTGAGGACGACCCCTAGGCCGGTCTAAGTTGCGAGAGCCCGGATTCGACCTAGGACCATAGCACGCTAGAACCCCGTTTGTGTCGTGTATCGTCGAGATGGGTTTTAGGTGGAACCTCTAGGTGACTCTAAGTTGCGAGAGCCCGGACCAACCTAGATTACCCTACTACCTCATTCGCTCTAGTCCTCCCTTGACCATTCCGTTGCCCCTTTGACCCCGACCTAACCCTAGCCCGTTTTCCTAGTTTATTCTCCCTAGTCATAGTCTAGTCTCCTTCCCCCTCTACCATTCTTAGCTTAGTCCGTTGACTTAGTCTCGTATTTGGGCCGACCTAGTCTAGACGCCTCTTACCGTCCCCGTGGATTCGACCCGACTTACCCTATCTACCCTAGTTAGGATTAGCCGGTTATATTATTGACGGTTGGGACGTGACGAATCTCTACCATCAATTTGGCGCCGTTGCCGGGGACGGTGCTAGTTTAGACTTTGTTTTCCTATTTGCTTGACTTTGTCTTTGTGTTTGTGTTTTCTTTTTTCTTTTGGTTACTTGCTTCTTGTGTGTGTGTGGTTTATTTCTCTCTTGTCTAGTGCCCAAAAAGCACTAGACTTCTCACGTTTGTTCTTAGTCTACAGTTTGTGCTTAGAGGTGGTGATTATCTTCTTCTTGCAACTCAGAGCCGCTTAAACGGACGGTTGCTAGAATGAGTGGTTTCCAACCGGGTATGGACTACGATTTTCGAGCAAGCATGGGGTTTGATCTAAACTCCACACACTCGGGAGCCGATATGAGCTACCACTCTTCTTCCATGAACCAAAGCTATGACATGACGTCCCCCTACCATAATCAAGCTTCTTGGGGTAATCAAGACGGGTATGATCTTCAAGGTTATGAAAACGGCTACCAACAAGTGAACGATTACCAATCCTACGATCATGGTGACTATTACTCGAGTTATGATTGTGACCCCACCATGTACACTCAAGATTCACCTTGTGGAAGCCAATACCCCCAAGACCCACAATATTACCCTCCACCCCAACCACAATATGAACCCTATGACCCACAATACTACCAACCACCCCAACCTTGCTACCAACAATATGATGCCCCACCCCTTGGGCATCATCAAGATTATCAAGGAGCTTTACAAGACCCCAACGACCGCCAAATGCCAAACTTGGAGTTTCATCAATCCATGCTTCAAATGCAACAAGAAATGGCCATCCAATTGCAGAAGAATAAGGAACTCTTGGCCCAAATTCGAAGGGGAAACGAGGCGAGGAATGCTCATTTAAATGCATTAGCGGTTCAAACCGTAATGTCTTTATCCCGAGCATCACATTTAGATGGAGGGTGCCCACTTGAGAGAGAGGAGCAACCTAATTACGAAGCCGCCGATGTAGTTCCCTTTGAGAGAGAGATTTGCTTTGAAGAACCTCAATCGTCTACCCAAAAAGAGACGAATGAGGAGATGACTCTTGGTGAAGGCATCGTTGGTGAAGAATTGGAGGAGGATAGCGAGTGGGATGGTTTGGTGGAGTTTGTAGAGTTGTTGGGTGAAATTGTTAGCCTCGAGTTGCCCTTATGCGCTAATTTGGACAAGCATCAAGAGCCCCTTGCTAGTACACCGAGAGATGACTTGGAAGAGATTGAAACCGCCAGTAGAAGTTTCGATTCTCCTCTCCAAGATGATGTGGGACCGAGTGATGAAGATGGGGAACCACAACTTGAGGCAAGTGTGGGGGTGTGCATTGAGGAAATGAGGCCAAAACCGCTTTTTGCGCCTTGTTTCTTGGAGATGAAGCTTGCTTGTGATTGGAGGCAATGCTTAGGGAGGAAGAAATCGGAGAAGCTCGTAGGATGGAGAGACCCCGGAGACTACTTTGAAGATGATGTCGGGTCTTGGGATTCCTACTTCTTGCCTCCTCCTTGGAGGCCGTGGAGGTCGGTTAAGCTCGAGCGCTTCTTGGGCCTTCACTACGATGTCGGTAGCGCGTTCGACTTGCTCCTCCATGCCCTTGAGGGCTATGGTTGAAGAATGAAGCCCACCATCCTAGGTTTGAAGGAGTTCCTAAAAGAACCGTCATGTTGTATATTCCCCTCCTCTCTTCTTTAGAGTTCTTGTGCTTGTATTCGTGATTTTTGTTTCTAGGACTTCCTTTGTTTTTGTGGGATTCTTGTGATTGATTTGGTATTTTGATGAGCGATGTGAGGGAGTGAATTTGATGTATAGATTGAGTTTATTGTGATAGGTGAAGTGAAGGTGACTCCTAGAAAGGAGTGGTTGATGATGGAGTTTGGTTCTCGAGCGAGGAAGTCGGTTTTTGAAGCTTATGATAAGCTTTTGGGCTTGGGGAAAGCAAAGAAGACTCATCCTGACCGGGAAGAGGGCTTCCCGACCGGGAAGGATGAGGAATCCCGACCGGGAAGGAGCCATCCCGATCGGGATGAAGGCGCAGAAAGTCGGACTCACTGGAGTGTGTTCCCGACCGGGACGGGAGCTTCCCGATCGGGAAGGGTTCATCAACCCGATCGGGATCACCCATCCCGACCGGGATGGTCCCCTTGACTCCACCCATCCATTATGCCCCCTCCCAACCTCCCTACTCCTCCTTCCTCCTATCATATGACCCGCACACCTCACCTCTCACCGGATCCACATCAAATCCCACCCCCCTCACACCCTCTACCATGCGTTTTATCGAGAATGAAGCGGAAGAGTAATGATGAAAACAAGCAAGCGCCTTTGTTGATCTATGAGACGATGGAGAGAGTGAGTTGCTAACCTATGGTACGGCAACTATCCTTTCTTTTCCGTTTTTTGTTGTTGCTTGCTTTCCTTTGTTTATTCCCTTCCCCTTGTACACTTATGTGTCTTGATATCATGGTGGCCTTCGAGGCCTTGATAGTGGTTGCTCCCGACTCTCGATAACGTGACTACATTGAGAGTCATTTCAAAATCCAAATTTTTACAAAATTTTCACTTTCTTTTTTGAGGATTTAGTCGGATTTAGGCGGAATCCGGGCTAGGTGACTTGATTACACCTAGCCCTCCCCTCCCATTTCCTTTTATTTCCTTCTTTTTATTTCTTCCCCCATCCATATCTTTTTCTCGTCTCGGCCCATGGTGACTTGATTACACCCCGGCCGGACACCTTCTACCTTTTTCTTCACTTTACTTTTGATTTTTAGCTTTATTTTCGTAGTTTTTTTTCTTTTTCTTTTGTCTCTCCACACCCTACGATCGAGCATGAGGACATGGCTCGATTTAAGTGTGGGGGAGCGATATTCTAGTATAGTTTAGTTTATTTTCTTAATTTTTCCAAAAATTCTTAAAAATCCCTAAAAATTTGAAAAAATTTCACAAAAATCAAAAAGATTTTTCTTTTGTGTGTTTTCCTTTTGTGTCATTGTGTCGTATATTTGTTTTGTGTGCGTGTTTTGCCTCCCTCTTTCCTTATAGGTCGCTTAATCACCGCTAGCTTTGGAGAGCTTTCAAGACACCCGGTAACATCTTTTCAACCCTTTTTCCTCTTTGTTTCTTGTGGAGTTTGGAGGAGATATGTGTTGTGGTGTGCTCGGGTGGAGCTTTGTAAATTTTGTGGATGATTGGTTGCTCATTTGGAAGTTCGGGGTGGTGTTTGTTTTGCATGTGTTTGTTTTGTGTTGTTCTTGTTTTTGTTGCTTTTGCCTTTGTTTCTTTTCATTTTGTTTTCGTCATGTCTTCATTTTGTGTTGTGTTGTGTCTCGTGTAAATGGTTTTCGAAAACCCGGTTTAGAGACTAGTGTGTGAGTGTGTACTTTCCCTTCCTAGTAGTGTAAATCGAGTCTTGGACTTTAATCTAGTAGAATGACCCTAAATCAATGAGTTCGTTGGTCCTTTACCTTGAGTCCACCTAGCTTACTAGAGATTTACTGCGGGATTTGCATTTTGACCATTATGACCACCCACGTTGTGAAAAGGCCTTGGTTACCGAGTCTCGTCCCTTAGGTGACCGTGTTTAGGATCGTTTGGTTAGTCCAAGTTTTCTCCACTTTTTGTGGGTTTGAAAGGGAATGCGCAACCCCGACTTACCCATTTCCCTACCTTCTACACATATACACACAATAAATTGCAAATTGTTGATTCTCTCTTTCTTGTTACACAATGAAATGCCAAAATGCCAAATCTTGCCAAAAGGGCAAAGAAAGAAAAAAATGAAAGAAAGAAAAAGAAATGAAGAAAAAGAAAAGCACAAAAGCCAAAAAGAAAATAGAAAAGAAGAAAAAGAGTGGCATGGTAAAACAAATCAATACGTAGAAAAGAAAGAAAATGCCAAAAGAAAACCAGTCTCACAAAAAGAAATCCCCACAAAAATAAGCCTTTTTCCGACTTTTGCCGTGAAGAGCCTACCAAAGGACCGAGTCCCGAGGAAGGATGATAGCGGCATTAGTCGGTCTTCCCACCTTTTGCATATTTTCCACCTTTTTACTTGGACTAGTTAGGCGGTTTTGGACACAGGACGACCCTCCTGGCTCACGCTAAAGGGGGCGGGGTCTCACTTACCTACAGTGTCGACTAACACCGTGGTTCCTCATTTTTCCACTCCGCCGATCGTCCCGTAGTACGCTTTTTAGAAAGTTAGGAGGACCTAGGTAAGTTACCAACGTTTTTGTTGCTTTATCGTCATACTATTAGGGTTTAGTCCACCTTGGTTTGTATTGCTAGCTTGGGAACGTTGTCGCTTACCTCGAGTCCTAAACCGGTGTTTCATTCACCGCATTTTGAGGGAAGCGGTATTTCTTTTGTTTTGGGTGCAACCGATTATGTGTTTGTTTGTGTGTTTGTTTGTTTGTGTGTTTTGTGTCCGGTTGCATCCACAGTTTTGTCGCAAGACCCAACTTGCCTTGCGGAGTGCACTTGTCCTCTAAGTGCACTCGCGTGAGTTGAAGGGGCGTAGGGTGCGCTAATACCCACTCGGATAGTTTAGTAGTAGTATGTGCTTACTCGAGGGCGAGTAAGGGTTAAGTGTGGGGGAGTTGATAAGTGCAGTTTGTAGTGCCTATTTGTTGTGTTTTAGTCCCTTTTTCCTTGTGGAATCGCTCCTTGGGAGCGGTTTAGGGGCATCTTATGCTTCCTTTAGTTCGTTTCAGGTTCCCGAGGCCGAATTGGAAGAGTTGGAGCAATTCTGACTCAATACATACACATTTTGGAGCCAACGAGCTAAAGGAAGGATGACTCGAGACCTTGGAATCGACCCTGAGACCCTGGGACCCAATCCCGAGCCTCCGAGACCCGATCCCGAGTCCCGAGAATCGACGAGAAGCCCATGAGAGGCAAGGAGGGACCAAAGAGCTCTTAAGGGACGCCTACAAAGACCCATCCCGTTCCGGATGGCCTCATCCCGTTCGGGATGAAGGGAACATAAAGCACGGCTACTGTGAGCCCATCCCGATCGGGAAGGTCCTTCCCGACCGGGAAGGATGGCCCATCCCGATCGGGACCAAGCCTTCCCGACCGGGAAGGGTCAGCTGCAGCTCCGCTTTGTTTCTTTCTTCTCCTTTCCACTTGTAACCCTATATATACCCTTCCTCTTGTAATCTGATGTTATCTGAGGATATATCCTTAAAACCCTAGACTACTTTAGGTTAGATTAGATTAGATTAGTGTAGATTAGTCGATAATTAGTAGTTAATCATAGATTAGCTCTTGTATTAAGGAATTCTTGATGAATCCATTCAAGCTTGACAACCTTGGTGGAATTATTTTTGTTTTCTTCTATACAAGTGTTCTCCTTTTCATTCTCTTGTTAGTATGGTATAATCCTCTCTTCCTCTTTACTCTTAATCCTTTGTTTTTCATCAAGTTCTCATCTTTAATCATAGTTCATTGTTTTTACTAGTTTGTAGATGTTTGTTTTGTCTCTTTTGTTATTCCATCCTGTTCTTGTTAGTATTAGTTGGATTATGTTAGAGTAGTGTTCTTGCTAGGGTTAGTAAGGTGATTAGGGTGTTAATTGGGTGATTAAAGGTTTGTTGGAGTTGTTGGTGGAAGATTTGGGTTTCCTCTTGTTTGATACACATCACATGTTTGTTGAAATGCTTGAATGACTAAGTATGTACGAATGCTTGTTTTCTTGCCTTTCTTTCGTGGGTGTTAGTTTGTTTGTGGGTTCGGTCCCCTCATTAAGTTGCGAGAGCCCGGTAAGGACGACCCCTAGGCTGGTCTAAGTTGCGAGAGCCCGGATTCGACCTAGGACCATAGCGCGCTAGAACCCCGTTTGTGTCGTGTATCGTGAAGATGGGTTTTAGGTGGAACCTCTAGGTGAGTCTAAGTTGCGAGAGCCCGGACCAACCTAGATTACCCTACTACCTCCTTCGCTCTAGTCTTCCCTTGACCATTCCGTTGCCCCTTTGACCCCGACCTAACCCTAGCTCGTTTTCCTAGTTTATTCTCCCTAGTCATAGTCTAGTCTCCTTCCCCCTCTACCATTCTTAGCTTAGTCCGTTGACTTAGTCTCGTATTTGGGCCGACCTAGTCTAGACGCCTCTTACCGTCCCCGTGGATTCGACCCGACTTACCCTATCTACCCTAGTTAGGATTAGCCGGTTATATTATTGATGGTTGGGACGTGACGAATCTCTACCATCAGCGGGCTTCATACAAGTGTCTGAATATCCAGACTGGGTTGCAAACATCGTGCCGGTACCTAAAAAGGACGGTAAGGTGCGGGTATGTGTAGACTTTGGGACCTTAATAAGGCCAGCCCAATAGACGATTTTCCGTTACCACACATCGACATACTGGTGGACAACACGGCCGATTATGCCCTTCTATCATTTATGGACGGGTATGCCGTGTACAATCAAATCATGGTGGCGGAAGAAGATATGAGTAAGACCACATTCATTACATCATGGGGTACTTACTATTACACCGTTATGCCATTTGGCCTCATCAACGCTGGGGTCACTTATCAACGAACCGCCACCACCATATTACATGACATGATGCATAAGGAAGTTGAAGTTTATGTGGACAACATGATCGTCAAGTTCAAAGATCGAAGCGGACACATTGCGGCCCTAAGAAAATTCTTCACCCGATTACGCAAATACAACATGAGGCTAAACCCTCAAAAGTGTAATTTTGGGGTAACATCGGGCAAATTACTGGGCCATATCGTTAGCCAATGCGGCATCGAGGTCGACCCAGCTAAAATCAAGGCCATTACCGAGATGCAGCCAACTAGAACCGAAAAAGAAATAAGGAGGTTTCTCGGGAAGTCCAGTACATCAGCCGGTTCATTTCAAAGTTAACCATGGTTTGTGAACCCATTTTCAAGAAAGTGAAGATAGGAGAACGAACAGTGTGGGATGAAAAATGTCAAACGGCTTTCGATAAAATCAAGGAGATTATGTCTGCTCCGCCGGTATTAATGCCACCTCAACCCGGTTTGCCTTTGTCGTTATACCTAACGACCGAGATAGCCATGGGGGCTATGTTGGCCCAAACAGTCGATTCAGAAGAACGCTCTATTTACTACATCAGTAAGAAGTTCCTGGAATACGAATGCAAGTATACTATGCTCGAAAAGACGTGCCTAACTTTAGTTTGGGCCACTAAAAAGCTCCGACACTATATGCTCAGCCACGAGGTACATGTATTATCCAAAATGGATCCTATCAAGTACCTGTTCGAAAAGCCTATCCTTAACGGTAGGATGTCCAGATGGACTTTAATGCTAGCAGAATTCGACCTCAAGTTCGTACCGTTAAAAGCCATCAAAGGCCGGGTAGTAGCCGAATTCCTTGCCGACAGTCCCGTATCTGAAGAAGGGCACACCGATACTTGGGCCTTTCTAGATGAAGACATATTCCATACCGACACAGAAACATGGGATCTGTATTTTGACGGAGCATCCAATTTCCGAGGATTCGGAGTCGGGATTCTGTTAATATCGCCAAAAGGAGAGCAGACACCGTTATCCATTAAACTGGACTTCGACGTGACTAACAACGCAGCCGAATACGAAGCATGCATTCACAAGTTGCAAGTCGCCGCTGATTTAGGAGTCACAAACCTTCGGGTCACGGTGACTCGTCTTTAGTCATCAATCAAGCTCTCTAAAAATGGAAGACTCGGAACGCCAACCTCGTGGCTTATCAGGCGCAAGTAAGGGTTCTCGAAAAACAATTCCAAAAGGTAGAATACATTTATCTACCCCGAGAAGAGAACCAGTTCGCAGATGCACTTTCCAAATTAGCATCTTTACTGAATATGCCGGAGCACCTGATCAGCATGCCAATTTGCGTTGAAAGACGGTCCGAGCCGACATATGTCCGCGCCATTCAAGACATCGAAATAACTGATCCAGAACCTTGGTATCAGACTGTTCTAACCTACTTGACAACGGGAGAATATCCTCCGGGAACTGAAAACCGGGCCAAGAAAGCCCTACGAAGATTGGCCACTCAATTTATTCGTATGAACGACGGACAATTATACAAAAAGACGGCACAAGGGGCTCTCCTCCTATGCGTCGACAAAATACAAGTGAGAAGGGTATGGCCGACGTACACTATGGTGAATGCGGTACACACATGAATGCCCAGATGCTGGTCCGCAAGATCATGAGGCTCGGATATTATTGGAACAACATGGAAACCGACTGTCAGTTATATGTCAAACACTGTCATAACTGTCAGATTTTTGCCAACGTGCAGCATATGCCGTCATCCCTATTATATACTAAGACATCACCATGACCATTTTCAACATGGGGAATTGATATAATCGAAAAAATAAACCCTTCCGGGACGGGAGGTCACTGTTTCATTTTGGTGGCTATCGACTACTTCACCAGATGGGTCGAAGCCGAGTCATACCGGGTCTTGAATGCCAAGCATGTTGCCAAGTTCATCCAAAACAAGATCATATGCCGATACGGGGTCCCGCACGAGTTCATTAGTGATCACGGGACGCATTTCCAAGCTGAAACCGCTACTCTGCTAGCAAAATATAAAATCCAAAGACATACATCTTCACCTTACCGTCCCCAAACAAATGGAGCGGTAGAGGCGGCTAATAAAACAATTGTCACCATTCTTAAAAAGATGGCTGATAATTACCGGGACTGGCTCGACAAAATACCTTTCTCTATGGGTGTACCGAACGTCAATTCGCACCGCAACCGGAGCAACCCCATATTACTTGATGTACGGAATGGAAGCAGTCCAACCAGTCGAACTGGAGGTATCATCCCTCAAGATTTTACTTGAAAGCAAAGTGCCTGAAGTAGATTGGGTCCAAGCCCGATACGATTCGTTGGTTCTTATAGATGAACGGCGGTCCCGGGCCCTCAACAATATTCAGATATATCAGAAAAGGATACAACAGGCTTTCAACAAAAGAGTTAAGCCCAAAAATATCAAGGAAGGAGATCTTGTTCTGAAATCAGTCCGTGCATTATTACTACCTGTTTACCCAAGAGGAAAATTCAAACCCAATTGGGCTGGGCCGTACTTAGTAAAAAAGATCCTATCAGGAGGAGCGGTGATGATGACAGACTTGGACGGGAATGAGTTCGTCAACCCAACCAACTTGGACCAGCTGAAGCGTTACTACCCCTAAGCCTTATCTCAATGTCATTTGCAAAAAGTTTATAAAAATTTGTCTTTTTATAAATTTTCAAAATTAAAAGCAAGTCAATAAGTTAGGATTATTTATCCTACTGTCGCACATGTCGAACTAATAGTCTTGGTGTATTTCAAAAATTGCAAAAAAAATCTATGTTTGAACTACGTTTGGTTTGATTTCGCTAATTGTTGATACGTAGGCAACCCCTCAAAAGGGTACAACCACTGCAATAACGAAAAAGACGGAAACGGTATTCACTAATATGTCTTTTATTAGAAAAAACGATAAACTCGGGAATTTAAAAATTACATCACACAAAAAAAACAACAAAAAAAGCACACCACAATAATAATAATACTTAAATAATAAAACTAAGGAAATTAGTATTCAGGGCATCCTGCCCTTTCCCTTGTCTTTTGGGTCGCGTGGAGCCCGAGGTTGCCGGGGCGGGGGCGAGCGTTCCCGGATCACCAGGGGAACCTCCTTTGCTCGAACCCGTTTCTTCGACAGTGGGTCTTCAGCCATTGTAACCGGTCCAAGTCGAGCCCGCACGTGCTCAGGTAGTCTGTCTCGAGGACCAAGTCGGTCCTGAACTGCCAATTTTGGGCCAAGTCTCCTTTCCAGGTCTGTTTGGGGGCTCACTTTCCCCCGTGCACTTTTAGTACTGGACCCTTCAGGTTGAGTCCTAGTCTTCCCTTTCTGACCTGACATCAGTCGAACCAGTGTAGCCGGAGTCTCGCCCTCATCAAAGAAGCCTCTGTTATCTTTAGCTTGCTCTCGTCGAAGCAGGTGAAAAGCTTCATCAACTTTTAAAGCAGCTCGGGCTTTAGCAGAATCCGCCTTCGTCCATTTCACATAAGAGTCTGATAGCCAAATCGAATGAAGAGACTTGGGAATAGACCAAGTAGCCCGGGTATACCATCGTTGCATCCAGGTATCACACATCACATCCGTCAGCTGGGTAGATTCACTCACAACCGCCTCGATTTTCGGGATTCGCTGGGACCGACCATACTGCCTAAGTATGCGATCGGGATAAAGGTGAACTGTCTATTTAAAGGATAGAATTACCTGATACCGCACCCTATCCCTCGATTCCAAGCCGATTCGAACATAAATAGGCCACCACGGCACCGTCCATCGGATCAACGGGCCATTATGGAAAGACAACACTTCGTCCCAATACTTCTGGGTATTATGGCGAGAAAAATCAATGGTCCGTCTCCTCGTCATCATCTGGTTAACTCGATATCGGCTCGGATCAAGGGGAGGATCTACGATCGATAGCCTCTCAAATAACCAAAGCTGAAAAAAAGAAACAAAAATATGAGTTATCAAGGCAAAATTGATGTCCGCCCAGGGGCACTCGATCGAGTGCTTAAGGGTCACTCGATCGAGTGACACTCCTGAAGGTGGGCAGAATGTTTTTTGTGAAGGCACTCGATCGAGCGCCCGCTGTAGCGGAAAATTGCGAAAAAATCCAAATATCGGAAAAATTGAAAAAAGGGAGAAATCCGAAGCAATATACCTGTAGAAGACGGGTACTCCCGGTCAGACGGATCGACGAGTCTCTTTTGCGATTATCCAACCCTTGGATAATTTTCCCGGTAATCAGCCATGCCGGGCTATGCTCCGTCTCCATCAGGTTAACCACCGTAAAAAGTCGGACATGGCCCATGCATGACAACAAATCCATATGACCTTCGAAGGCATAAACATGGAGCATACAAAAAGCAAAAGCCCTGCGGCTATGGACCGGCCTAACCCGGACACCGTGTGGGTTCATGAACTTTTCAGCCAGGTCAATCAAAGAAATAGTATCCTCCTCCACCATACGGGATACATCCAATGAGAAAGTCCTAAAAATTCCCGTAGCTTCCTCCTAGGATCGTGAACTGAAAACGGGATAACGGGATGAAGTATAGGGTTCCATCCTCCCACAGCAGCGATTTCCTCGGGTATAGGACAAATCTCGCCCCGAGGAAAAGCGAAAATGTGATAAGTATCGTCCCAATAGGACAAATAAGCATCAAGGAAGTGACGATCCACTTGCATCTGGCGGATCGTGAATAACTGAGTAATACCGGCCTGATTCAGAGCTACTTTATCCGTGTCTCTAAAGCATCGGGACCAATCTTGCAGCATTCCGATTAAACGTTCGATTCCCATGGCTAGATTTCTTAAAAAGAATAAGGATTCTCGGGGTTTGTTCTCTTTAGAAGGAAGGGAATTATGGGAATTATGAGAAAACTAAAAGCGGAAGATGGGTATTTATAACACCAAACCCGGATAGTCCTCCTACCTTTAGGATTCTTAATCCCAGGGGGCTTAGCATACATGCCCCATCTCAATTCTTCAGTTAATGCAGGAATTAGTCATCTCGAGCATTCCTACTCCTTTCCAGAGTCAAAATTCTTAGATTTTTTTTAAAAAAAAAAGTCAAAAATTTCAAAATTTCTATTCCCCAGAGTGAGTCATTTTTACCTAAAAGTTACATGCAAAACTTTACGTAACTAGATACAGGTACGACTCAAGCAGAAACATGCAACCCGCTAAAACTCCCCAGCAGAAAGCCCAAGGCGGCATTTCTCCTAAAAACAGCACGGGATGGGCCTATATACAGGCGCACCCGGGACTTACGCAACAAGTCCGACTCCCCACAGGATTACGAAGACCAACTCAGGTATGATTTCTGTCTTATGGCTAGCGAGCCCTTTCACGCGAGTCTAATGGACTATAAACGACTCGACCGGAAGTCTGCCAGGTCTTAATCCTCGATTGGCCTGGTAGCTACTCAGACTTTCGCCTTGTCCAAGCCTTAGGTAGAGTGGGGGCTCTGTAGACACCCACATTTGGCTGCTAGGACTCTATAGCAGTTTCCAAAAAAAACACCCGATGATGATCGGACGCAAACATGCTTTAACATACTCGAATATGGGCTCAAAATCGTTAGTATTTGGCTTGGGATTTTTACAGAGTACAAATCTCACAAAACTAACCTCAAATTCAGGCCCAGTGGGTCATTTCCAATTAAATAAGACTATTTTGGGTCAAAACCGACACCAAGGGCAAACCCGTCTTTTAGCGACCGAGTCAAACCCCAGTCAAAGACGTTCCCGAGGCATAAAAATCTGCCGCATCACTTCAGAAATCCGACTAGAAGTCCAATACTACAAAAAATCAGCTACAAAAAAGATTAAACAATTCCGTTAGAGATAGAATTCGATCTCTAAAAGGAGCCTTCTACTCGCGCTAGACCCACTCGATCGAGTGGACCGGCTCTCGGTCGAGTAGGCTCAAAAACCCGCACAAAACCGGCGTCAGACCGGGCACTCGATCGAGTGCTATGCAGCACTCGATAGAGTGACTCCTTTTCCAGCCGGAAAAGGATTCCTCTTCCATCCAATGACGGAATCCTTTTTTTCCTCTAGGATTGTGTGCTTTTCCTATCCAAAGCGGTGTTTCTTCTCACCCAAGCAAAGCTACCTTTCCTAGACAAGGTCGGGAACCTCTCCTATAAATAGATCCCCTTGCACACACACAAATCATCAACAATCTAAACATCAACAATTCACATCAAGAATTAGTAATACAATCCGACACACCCGAGAATACGCCGTCAATACCTCGAAATTCCGTCCACCTCTTACAACTCCGAAACCCCTAAATCTCCACGCCGAAACCACCATAACTCATCCGCATTATCTCGACGCTCCCGTGCCTAAGCCACAGCTAGACGAGCCCCGTTCCGAGAATACAATGCATGTAGGTTGAGGGTGTAAATTCAACCCCGTCTTCTCCTTTTCTTCTCTCTCTCTCTCTCTCTCTCTCTCTCTCTCTCTCTCTCTCGTTTTCTTTTGTGTCGTCGGTCCGTCCATATCGAGTCATCATCACGTTTTTTATATACCTTTGTTTTTTCTCGTTTCTAATACCGATATTATCGCAATTATCTAATTTTTATACAAAAACGATCATTCTTAAAATACGATACCGACTCTATAGTCGAATATCGTATCTACAAGAATTAAATCCATCTCGTTGATGCTAAGATAATCGTCACATAGTCCTAAAAAACGAAATAGGATGATTTCGATGCGGAGAGAATCTATTTTATCTTAGTTCGACTTTCAAACAATTTATAAACATCTTTTCTAAAAATCACTCCGAATATTTGATATTGATTCCATAATCAAGTATCAAATATAACGAGTATCGAAAATTCAAGTCGAGTATAAATCACATTATATTTTTACGTGACTTAGCAAAATTATCGATTTTTCAAAAAGAGCAATTTCGAAATCAAAAACACAACGAACCATAGTTCGTACAGGGGGCACTCGATCGAGTGGCACCCCAGAAAACCGGGCATAGACGTTTTTTAGGATCACTCGGTCGAGTCCTCCCTATGACTCGATCGAGTGGCTTCTGGTTTATCAAAACCGAGAGTCTTCCAGCATCTTTCGATTCCCGATAAAATATTTTTAATGACTTTTGTCAACACGTGTCAAATCTATCACGTGATTCATCTTTTCAATACCATGCATCGAATCATATTTACATCGTTTATTCAATTTACAAGCCATTACTAACTCGTTTGTTTTTGTCTTTTTGCATCTTATTTTCATTGTTTGTTTTATTATACTAAAACAGACCTTGCATGCTAAATACAACTTCGACATAAGTTCAAAGATGCATTAAACGACGTAAATCAAACATAATTCACATGTTTAGTCGAAAATACTGTTTGCATATCATCTAACCGGATTACTAACGCACGTATTTTAAAACCAAACGATATCTTAGTAGAGGCCGCTAAGTGCGGGCGGGGTTGGGTGTTCTTTGTGAACTTCCCAACACGTACCGTCACCCCTTACTCAGAACCTTGGTTTCCGGATGTCCGAAACCGTTGGCGCACGAGAGTCATTCAATACACGGTATCCGATAATGTCAGTATTGGTATCAAAATGCAAAGGGACGAACCCAATAAAATCTGAGATCCGAATGGGCCGTACTTTGTGCACGGCCCACTAAGATATAGAGTGGATTCAAACGGGCCCGAACTCCCACAAAGTTCTGTAGCGACTCCACTTCGATTTAAATTTCAATTCGATCCATCTCACATGAGATTCATTCGCCTCCCCAAACCCGCACGAGACCGCGTTGGGGTGGACCTATGTCATGTCCACAATAACAATGATGATAAAAATAAGTAGAAAATAATAATAATAACGATAATAATAACAATGATGATGATGATGACAACAACGATGACGATGATAATAAAAATTTGTTATTATTATTAACATTAAGAGATATGAGTAATAAAAACAAAATCAACGACGACAACAACAACAACAACAACAACAACAACAACAACAACAACAACAACAATATTATCATTATTATTATTTTTTTATAAAAAGAAATTTGCATTAATATCAAAATGCAATAATAAAAATAACAACAATAATAATGACTTATTATAATTTGTTTCGATCTTAATTCAACTTCCTTTGCATATAATTAAATAAATAATAAATATATTATTATTATTATTATTATTATTACTACTACTATATATTATTACTGTTGTTGTTGTTGTTGTTGTTGTTGTTGTTGTTGATAAGAAGTTAGTGGGTAGCCGAGATACTATCTGGGCACCCACTCCCTTAAGATCATTATTATCATTATTATTATTGAAGTATTATTTTAGGAGCTGAAAATATTGTAGTTGGGCTAAAAATATTAGAGCTGAGTTGAGCTTATAGGAGCTGACCTGAGCTGATAAGAGCTCGACTGAGCTGATAGAAGCTGAGCTGGTTTGAAACGGGCTGAAATTAAGCTGAAAAGAACAGGGCCTAACTGCTACGTGAAAAAAATGAACGTTGTAGGGTTTATTAGTGTAGGAGTAATAGATGGGTGCCAGTTAATTAGTCTTATTTCAATATACGTCATATGCCCTACTTCTATTCATATATTATAGACACAGGTTTTACTTTCACCTATGTCTACAATTTATAGACATGGGTTTTAATTTTGACCTATGTATATTCTCTTTTATATACATAAGTTTTTAATAATCTATGTCTATTAAAATTAGATGTAGGTTTCCTTTTAACCTATGTATATTAGCCTATTAGGTCATGTCTACCACTAATGTTGAAGTAGTGCATAATGCCTATTTTGTTGTCATCGTCATTCAATTTCATCATGTTGTTCATGGTAGATCTCCAAACTATCAACTACGTTAACGATGAGTTGTTATTTATTGTTTATAAAGTAACGATGATTTCCTAATGAATAATGAGTTGTTATTTATTGTTTTCATAAGTGTTTCTATTAATCAATTACTAGTGTGATACCCGTGAAAAATTTCACGGGCTGCCCATATATTCACCTTCCTGTTTTGTTGGATGCAGTATCTTCTTATTCTTTTTTTTTTATTAAAACAACGATTTATCTCGTCCCTTGATCCATCTCCCGGGATGAGGACTTAGGGACTCAACACATATGTAGGGACTCATTAGAACCTATCTCTAGAAGTGGGATCAGGTGAGTCCACTTATATATGTTGAGTCCGTGAGTCCCCATCTTAGCCTTTGATTCAATGTTAGATTAACGGACAAGATTTGATCTCATAATTAAGGAAATAATTAGAATATCTATCAAAATATATTTTATTCTCACTCTCCTCCTTTAATTTCTCCCGCCTATCTCACATCTCACCTCTCTCTGTCAAACTATTCAGTTTCCCAATTTCACCGCTCACCTCACTTTTTCACCGCTCACCACGTTGTTTCTCAATTTCAATTTCTACCTCCATCTTCGTCTACTCTCATCTCACACTCCCACCTTCACTACTGTCATCTTCGTCTTCTCTTTGCTCATACAGGCTTCAACTGTTCTCTACCTCCATCAACGTCGCAGCTACACCATATTTGAACTTTAAACTTAAGGTAAATCAGGGTTTTGTCTGTTCTTTTAATTACTTCTAAGGTTAATTAGGTTTTGTTCGTGATGTTAATTTCTTTTAATTGTTTTCGTTGTATTCCTTTCAATTTTTATCTACGATCCACGATTGGTAGAAGCATTGATTAGTTCTGTATGTTCGAAATTGATTATATACATTCTCTGTTTACATGTCTTCCCCTGCGTGTTAATTTTGTTACTTTGATGAACATGATTTGTTACTTTAACTGGTATTATTTGGTATTTTTATGAATAACCTATAGAACCAAGCTTATTCTGTTACTGATGTCATATTACCTGTGTCGTTTGCAATGCATGTGTTTCTTGTTACTTTAATGCATATATTACGTTACTTTAATACATAATGTCTGTTACTGTAATGCCTAAATCCATGAACAAGGATCCTTTTTCTCCAACTTTTAATCTGGTTACTTTAATTCACATGATATGTTACTGTGGTATTCACAAACTGTTACTCTAATCTGAATACTATGCCAATTTGTTCGAGGTGTATGTAATCCTCCACTCATTTCGTACCTTTATCATTATTTGTGATTATATTCTGATAATACCTCATTTCAGATGGCAAAAGGAAGTAAAATCGTAGATGCTGGTGAGAAGAAAGGTAAGGGTAATGAGGAGGCAGGACGGGCGAAGAAAACCGCTGTGAAGCCGTCTAAGTTGAAGAAAGTGTTGACCAAAGACGGTGGTGACGCCAATGCCGATCGTACGTTATCTGTCAGGTGCAGTTCGAAGCTCCTGGTTGAACTAATATCAAATCTAAACCAAGGGCAGCGGGAGGCTCTTTCAAGTATTGGGTTTGGTGGCGTACTCGAGATGCGACTTAAAACCTTCCTTGTGAAATATGCGACTTATTTCATGAGATTATTCAGCGACGATACGCTGATATTTAGATGTGGGAGCCATCAGTTTTTGGTGACAAAGCATGATGTACATGACTGTTTCCTTCTCCCTCTTGGACCGGACCCTATCGAGCTGCAGCCAATGGGTCGGTCGAAGGCAGCTGAAGAGGAGGATGTTGTTATGCTAAAGAGAAAGTGGAGGGACGAGTTCCAAGTCGTCAATGATGGTGACGCAATCCCTCTCTCAAGGGTCCTGACCAAACTGAAGGAGGATGTGGGTGGTAGAGAGATGTTCTGTCAGAAGTTTATGCTCTACAGCATGTCAATTTTCTTCAACCCGACGTCCAATCATGGGGTTGATCTGAGATTGTTGAAGGTTGTGCAAGATGTACAACAAATTAAAAACTTTGACTGGTGCACGTTCATACTGGACGGGCTCGCTAGTGCGTGCGAGGACTTTGTATTCTCTCAACCATTGTACCTACTTGGTTGTTTGCCATTTTTAATGATCACATTCCAGCGTTTTGACTATCGTAACCTCCCGAACCCATGTGATCTCCCTCTGATCAAGCACTGGGATGGTCCGCGCATGTATGAACGGTTGGCAGGTGAGTTTATCGGTGGTGGGCTCGGGCGGCTGACCCGATCGGATGTGAAATACCCTTGTTGCCTTCATGTGGTGAAGAGGGCTCACGCGACCTCGCCGTTGAGGATCACACAGAGCGGTCAATTTGATCATCCGACATCGCCCGTGCAAGAGGGCGATAAGTTCACCACTATCAGGCTTGCCCGTGGTCTTGAAGATGATAATGAACTGAGGGTCAGGGCGGTCGACGTAAGTAATCATGTCATTAATTCATTAATTAATCTATATGTGTCTGACTTGGAAACCATCGAATCAGACGATGTAACTCTTGAATATCTGTAAATTTGCATGGTACTCTTCCATATCTTCTGTTACTTTAGCAAATAACTGACGTTACTTTGGTGAACAATATGTGTTACTTTAACTCATGAGTTCCGTTACTTTAACCTGTATCATCTACATTATTGTTCCAATATATATGATGTTACTTTAATTTATACCATTTGTTACTTTAGTTGTTATTATCTGTTACTTTAGTGTCCATTCTCTTTTCACTACACATTCTGTCAGTTGATTATACATTCCATGCACTGTTACTTTAGTACATATTTGCATCACAATTATTGTTTCATGCAGGATGTCCATTAGATTCATCTGATGATGGGAAGGAATGCAGTCGCATTTCATGACTGGTGGGCTTCACATGCTGCTAAGATCAGGAGGATAGCATCGGGCAATCCATTACCCGAAGACCCGGTACCATCACAAGCATCCCAGTGATTCTGAGGAGGAGCAGAGCTTCACCGGGTGGTGGATGAAGTATGTGAGGCACTCCGTCGCGCTAGGGAGCTGTCATTGCAGGGGCCGGTATTTGAGGCCAAAAATACAAATCAAGATGAGGAGGAAGATCTTAACTATCAGCTGTACTCGACAGCTGAGGTTAATGATTTTATCTAGGAGGGATTGCAGCTACACAGTTACCGCCCGCTGGTGCTGTCTCTGTGGGATAAAGATAGATGTGGAGACGATGATGTCGGTGAGTGTTTGTCGGTGGAAGTAGACGGAAGGAAGGTCTTCCACCCATAATTTTTTCATTCTAACAAGCGGTTGGGATGCATGCAAGTCGTCGGTGAGGGGCTTGGATGCTCGTGTGATTATGAAGTCCCGGATCCTGACCAGCTTACGTTGTCGGACTTTCTGCATATGGATAGCATGCTTTTCAGGTCTGTTTTGTCTGTGAGGAAAGACGTAATTCACTACATCTTCTACAAAAATGAAAAATACAGTTCATCGTAAGTGGTCTACATCACCTAATTTTGTCAGTGCGTTTTAATGTCGATTTTTGTTGAGTGCTACATAATCCGTTCGAATATTTGCAGGGAGATGATTGTGAGGTTCAGTGACTTTTTCAACATACCCCGTGGTAAGTTGGCCACGCTGGCTCCTGGAGAGCAACTTTCGAATGTTGTAACTGACAGCTGGTGCATACTTATGAATCACTTGGCAGCTGCTCAGTCTGTACCGCGGCGGACATCACGCTGCTTTTTCGGTGTCAGCCACAGCGTAAGCTAATTTATTCACTTGCTCGTCCAAAATGATAAGTGTAACATCATCAACAAACTCTAGTAATATTAATATAATAGCATCATATCAGTTTGCATAAAATATTTATGCAAAAAAGTGGGTGTTACTGTAGTTCTATGAGTGTGTTACTGTAATGCACTTTGTGCATTACTCTAATGATAGCGACATGTTACTCCAACAAATATCATGCAGGATACAGCTCTCCATATTTGGACAAGCAGGAAGCGTGGTGTCTTTGTGGACATGAGCGAAGCATTGTTCAACTTCTGGAACATATGGCTCGATGAAAATGAAGGGAATCTCGAGCTAGATTCTGACCTGGTATTTTTGAATTTTAGATCCCATATTTTGTAAGCTTCCTCATCAATTATAATAACCAACGCGATACCCTTTCCCCACCTACAGGTAGTCGTTCCGGTGCTGTCGGAAAACAATGACCATTACTGCTGCGCGTGTATCAATTTTTTGTCACGGCGGATTGAATACCTTGATAATAGGTCTTACGACGAGGGGGGGTTTAGAAGTCTTCCTTACGTTGGGATGGCACGGCTCTCAATAAGTCTGCTCATTTTGCTATACATTTTAACATTCTTATATACGAAACGTCCTATATTTTAACATTCTTATATACATTTTAACATTTTGCCGCGTGCCACCATCCACTCCAGAAACACCCGCTGCAGAAACCGCGCTCAAATCACCGGACACCACTGGGCCATTATCTGTTCTTGGTAGTCGAACTAGGGGGGACGGGGACGACTTAGGCTGCTCCATCGACTGTGGCGATGCAGATGTCAGTGTAGCGATGGCATGCCCGTTCTTTGCGAATAACAAGACCCTGCTGGGCAATCTCCCCGTCCTGCGAAAAAATGTCGTGGACTACTGTTTATTTCAGCACAACAGCTACAACGGCAGGTAATTAGGCGAACACTACACATATTGTGAATAAATTGTTGTTTAAATTCTTGTCACTCACCTGTTGGTCGCAATGCCTACTGATCTGTTCCGAATTCAGCAAAATGGTTGCGGAGTATTCATCGTTGGCTGTAATGACCCGGGATGATGTGATGTCCATGCTCCTGGGTACTGACATGTCATCATCTGTTGTCGAGTGTTGGTCAATGCTTATGAACAGTCTCGCCGCAAACGGGAGCGGGTCTGATAATTCTCCGAAGATGGCGTTCTTTGGTCTGCGACAAACGGTATGTACTAAATTAACAGTGCATGGAATGTATAATCAATTGACAGAATGTATAGTGAAAAGATGGTGGACACTAAAATAACAGATAATGTAAACTAAACTAACAAATGGTATGAATTAAAGTAACATTATATATGTTGGAACAATAATGTAGATGATACATGTAAAAGTAACGGATCTCATTAATTAAAGTAACACATATTGTTCACTAAAGTAACGTCAGTTATTTGCTAAAGTAACAGAAGGATCACTGCACACAAGGACACCAACTAATTACTTTGTATTGACTGTAAATTTTCACACAATCCCAACTTTTGTACAGAATGCGATAGTGAGGATTATTGTCGAAGATCCGGACAGTGCGTCCACTCAGAATACGAACGCCTTGATGGACCAATGGCATATTTTCATGAGTAATTGTGGCGGTACGTTGCAGCTGGACGCTGAATTGATCTTTGTGCCCATCAACGTTGACGGGTACTTCTGCTGCGTAGTCGTCAACCGAAAGAAAAAGACAGTCGATCTCCTCGACCACCGTCGCTACAGAACGATCAGAGATACAGCCCTCTTTGCAGCCATCAGGATTAGTGTGAGCCTCTCTATTCTTCATTTCATAAGTTTTTAATCACAATCTTGTGCGCCAACGAGTGATTTCCTTGACTATTATCATCAATGATTTTTCAGGTCGGGAATATAAGTGATTTCCTTGACCATTTCAAAGTTGCTCGTGCGGGGGAAGTTGTGTCGTACAGGTTCCGCCCAATTAAGCTTGATTGGCAGGACAAAGCCACCAACAAGGACGAGTCAGGGATTTTTCTTCTGATGCACATGCTATTGTACGAGGGACGTGATTTCCGTCACAAAGACCTCGGCAGGAAGGTTAACAGAAGATACCTGGTGGTCCAGCTTGCAGCCACTCTTCTCCTAGCAGATCTGAATAGCGTTCGAAAGCGGCTGATTGGTGATGTGAAAATGTTTGCGGCAGCTAGGCCAAAATTAATTGAAGAAGCGAAAGCTAGGCGAGGAAAGAGCCGGAAACAGTAATCCGTCTTTCGTTGGAACTTTTCGTCTAACAAAAACACTAAGCATCGTTTTGTACAAGGCTGACAAATTATTTTGTCAGGAAAACAATTACTGGCTTTCTGTCATATTTCAATGTATATTATATTCCTCAAACTTTGTTACTCTAACTCGTGTAGTCTGTTACTTCAATTAATGTCATTTGTAAATGTGTTACTTTAACTCTAATATCTTGCACGCTGCATCATAGTTTCTTAATTTAACATAGGATGTCCAATTAAACAAAATAGTAACGCCTTCTTTATTAAGCACTCCACAAACAAATAGTTGACATTATGTGAATTATTTTAACTGAGTCTTACTCTGGTAAAATATGATATCATCCAAGGAATGAATATCTGCAATTCGATCAACACTTTAAAAATGATATTACGTGTTACTCTAACTCATCTAGCACGTTATTTTAATGAATAATGTGTGTTATTTTAATGAATAATCTGTAATTCAATGAACTCTTCAAAAAAGTGTTACTGTAATTCATTCAATCCGTTACTGTGAAGAATAAGCTACGTTACTCTAAAGAACCATATTTCCATAATCAGAATACTGGTTCATCTTCTACATCCTCCTCGTCCTCATCTTCTGATTCTGACTCTGATTCTGATTCATCGTCAGATGGGTCGACAGTCGGTGGCGGCCGTGCTGCAAAGGGATTGGGGCAATTCCTCTTGTCGTGGTGCGCCATCTGCTTACAATTATTGCACATGCGCTTCGGCTTCTTTGCAACTGCAACAGATTTCGCTTTGCTCGATAACAACCTCTTGCCGCTTCCTTTTGTCTTGGAAATCTTCGGCGGGAGTATCGTTATCTCTGCTGTTGACGTACATCCTAGCATCTCTTCCAATTCCTATGTTTTATTCAATGTCTCGCTACCCCCAATCGGCTTAAGCTTCATCCTGAATTCGCGGATCAAAGCGCACATGTTCTACACATCTTCTTTATTAGCAGACCGTAGAATACCCCATCGTCTCATGAACTTCCGACCACAGTTTAGACATCTCTATCTGCTTTCCGTCTATGATGTCAATTTCATCGCCTTCCACACCGTCATCAACAACACGAGAATTGCGCAGTGCATTCCTCGACCACCTTCTTGCAACGCAGTCATCGGTTACTTTAACTCATACTAACTATGTGTTACTTTAATACATGCATTCTGTTACTTTAACTCATAAATCTCTCACGACAAAAGCATTCTGTGCTGGATCTACAACCTACAAACCCCATTACTTTAACTCATAAGTTGTGTTACTCTAATACATTCATCCTGTTACTTTAACTCATAAATCCCGTATAAATGAAGACAGCAAGCAGGCAACTGCGTATCTTGTTTGTAGTGGACTAGAAATTCTTTACCCCCTGTGGCGTCCCTCACTGTAGTTACTTCAACCTCATCCCTTTCAGCAAATCCTCTCACACTGCACGTCCCCACTGAGCACTTTACCTCCTCTTGAAATTCATCAAACACCACGTGGGTGTAGACCCTTGCTGCGTGCTGTTCTATCAGGAGGTGGGTCATTGTCTTCGGCAAAGATTGTATATTCTCGCTGTCAAGCTTTTTCTGGGTATACCTTTGCTGATCCATGGCGCTCTCGAACCGCATCCAGAATTTAACCAACGTTCCATGCTGGTTCTCAAACCGTTTGAAGAAACTGTTTTCGCTCTCCGATCTCTGTGTTGTTCACATTAAGCCTCCCATCTTCAGATCCCTGCAGTGCGCCATGACCCACTGCTTCCTAATCGAAAATGCATTTTCGAACCACTGAACATCCCCCACGTCGTGCTCCTCCATTATTTCCATCCACCGCTCGTCGAATTCCGCTGCATCGATCTCGTCATCCCACACTATTGCATTCAATTTCTTCAGGAATTCCTGGTAGTCGGCCCGCGAGGCACCGTATTTATTGGGTACCTTATTCATTATATGCTACATAAAATCGTTGCCACGCCGATTTAAACATCTTCTCAAACGATGCAATGATACTAAGGTCCTGATCGGTGATGATGTACTCAGGCTCCTTGCCGCCCACGGCCGTCGGGAACCGTTCGAATACCCAGTTGAACGATTTCTCATCCTCGTGCGCGATGAGTGCGCCACCGAAAGTCACCGATCGTTTGTGGTGATCGACATCGGTAAATGGGGTGAATATCATCTTATATTTATCCGTCCCGTATGTTGGGTCGAACGAAACTGCGTCACCAAACAACCTGTAGTTTCTCCTAGCAACACCGTCAGCCCAAAAGACCCTGCTCAAACTACCATCCTCATCCAGGTCGTAATAAAAAAAATCCCTTCCGATTGTCCGCCATACCCCTGAAACGATCGATGAATAACTGACCGTCCCTCACATAGATGAAGCACTTTATATCTCCTCCAAAGTTTTTGAAGTCGACCAGGCCGGCACCTACGTTTGCGAACCCTTCAACCTGCTCCTTACACATCTTGTATGTCTGCGTTGCACCGATCTTCAACTGCAACAATTCGTTGGTTAAAGTAACGTATGACAAATGTTGAAGTAACAGTAAGACGTCATTAAAGTAACATGTTGATTGAGTAACCAGAAATTGCTAATTAACAGACGGCATTCATTAAAGTAACGGAGTTTATGAACCACAGTAACATAGAATGTGCATTAGAGTAACAAAATATTACCTATGGCGCAGTGAACTAAACACATAGTGATCTGGACTTAAATAATTGAACTACAAGAGGCTACTCAACACATACCCGTGAATTTTTCAGGATCATTTGCTTGTGGTACTTCGTGAGGTTTCTCGATAACTTATGGAATTCTCTGTCCTTTGGTGAAATTAGCTCGTGGTTGTGCCCGCCGTGAAAAATAACAATTTTAAGAGGCCCGCCTTTGCCGAACAACTTAATTCTTGCCATACAGCCAACACGACGGACCTTTGTTTTCCTTTTCGGTTCCTCCACAGCGACTCCCTCTGTCTTCCCCTCCACTGCTTCCCCCTTCAACGTGCCCTCCTTGGATGCCGCATCTCCGTTGACATTTTTTTTGTAAAAACCCTGCCTGTTACATACTAGCAGCTTTGATTTAATCTCACCACCCCGCCATCTTTTTGTTGTGTACCTCCTCACATCGAACCCGCAGGCCAATGCGTAGATTTTATAAAAGTTTACCGCTTCTTCCTGGTCTTTGAATATCTGCCCTACGTATGGCGTGAAAGTCTCACCTACATCCCTGCACCATTCGTGTGCTTCTGCGTCAACTGAAAAACAAACCAGTGCAGTGAGGTAATTAAATGAACAAAAGATGCGTATAAAATAGACATAAAGTAACAGATGTCTGTCTCCACGGTAACGGTTAGTGTGCATTAAAGTAACGAATATTGTGCACAAAAATAACTCCAGGTATATCTCATTCACGTATTTAAAAAGTATGTGATAACATGCAGTTTACATACAATGAGCGTAAAATCTAATAATATGAAGAATTGTAATTGCCTCCATGGTGTCTACAGTATAAATCACAGACAAAAAACTTACAGTTTGTTTGTTTGACGGGTTGATTATGAGCCATAGAAGTAGATGTTGCAGCGGCACAAGGTAGAAGATGAATGACCTAACGTCTATTATAATTCGTTTACTGAACTCGTGTACTTTTATTGTAGGTTAGTTTGATTGGAAGTTTTTGACTATAGTAATGCAGTATATTTCTCTGAATGGGCAGTTACTCTTTTTATTTGTTTCCTATTTTGTTGGCAATCACGTCCCACAATTATAGGAAACAATATCTTTTTTAATCATTATTTTAATACGACAGTTTCATATATACCAATGACTCTCTAATGCGCTACAATAACATATGTTAAGAACTAAAGTAACAACTTCTATGAATTAAAGTAACAGACCACAAAAGTAATAGAATTTTGGCATTAAAATAACACACTCTACACTAAAGTAACACATTATGTGAACTAAAATAACCCAATATCTTTATAATTTAGTATGCTAGGAAACAATATCTTTTTTTATTATTATTTAAATATGGTGGTTTCATATATCCCCATGACTCACTAATGTGTTACAATAATAGACGTTAAGAACTAAAGTAACATCTTCAATGAATTAAAGTAACAGATCATAAAAGTAATAGAAAATTGACATTAAAATAACGGACACTCTTCACTAAAGTAACATAGTATTTGAACTAAAATAACCCAATATCTTTTGTGTGCGCTGACATCATGTGATGAATATGCAGCATTACTATAGTTCAACGTAGAAAAGTAGAAACTAAAAATTTAGTATCATCTTAATGACTCCCATGTCCTTTCAAGTATAAACTACAATATATATACTCACCGTTTGTTTTTTCCACGATTTGCATATCAGCCATTGAATGAAAAGTAGAAGCCGGATTGATCGAACGTATAACGCAGCAGCACGATGACGACGATTATTGACTGAATGTGTTCTTGATTGTGTGGTTTTGAAATAAATGGCAGCGGCGCGATGAAGACGATGTCTGACTGAATGTGATTTTGATGATTGAATGAGCGAGAGAACGATGAAGAAGAAGGTGATGGAAACAGAATTGATGAAGGAGAGAATGAATGATTGAATGAACGAGAACGTTACGTTACTGAAATATTCACCTTCCTATTTTGTTGGATGCAGTATCTTTTTTTTTTTTTTTTTTATTAAAACAGTGATTTATCTCGTCCCTTGATCCATCTCCCATCCAACGGATGGGATGAGGACTTAGGGACTCAACATATATATAGGGACTCATTAGAACATATATATATATATATATATATCTTTTAAAGTAGAAACATTTCTGCTTCCCACATTCATCCACGTCAGCCTATGACATGGCGCTCTGATGTGTATCTTATTTGGCGCTGATGTGAAAGTAACCATAACATATGGAATATGAGCAGTTAACTATGAAACCAGTAAACACGTACATCTCCTTCAACTGCCTTTCTTCATCCTTCGCTCTCTCTCCTTAAAACTACCTTTCTTCGTGCCTCCTTTACTCCCCTTGATACTGTCACTATAAAAAAAAATTCGCCCATTAATCTCCCCTCTATTAATTCTCTTCATTCTGATTCTAATTTCTTTGTTACCTTATACATTTATCTCAAACTCTCCTATAAGTTCTATAACACCTCCGAAACCAACGAAAAAGAAAGACAAACCCCAAAACCGACTACCATGACGAAATACAAAGAACGACGAAATACCACGACGGAATGTGGGATGAATTCGAGTTTTGGGGACGAGCATGATCCTATCAGGTAGTATATTGGAATTGTTTGGATTTAGTATTTTGAGATTGAGGAAAGTTCGAGTTATGTGAGTCGTTTTATATGATAATTCTTATACTGTATTGTAGGTAGATTTGATTGGATTTAGGGTTAGGTTTTGAGAGAAGCTCGAATTCAATTAATATGTATTAATTAAGTAGTCGAGCGTATGATAATCCTTATACATTCATTGTAGTTCGTGTGTTTATCATTCGATTTTGATGCTATTAATTGGGATATGAATGGGGTTATAGATTCTATCAGGTAGATTAGATTAGATTGGAATTAGTGTTCTAGAGTTGATATAAGTTTGATTCATGCGAATTGTGTGAATCAAATGTGATCGCCTTTTTTTATAATTCTTATGCATTGCAGACTTGCAGCTCTATCGGAGTACATCTGACTGATATATACGGAGTATTTTTTTACGAGGTATGATTATTTTGTTCGCCGCTCACTCAATCATTAATACTTTTATTTTGGTATGTGATTTATTTATTAAACTGATTGATTTTCAAAGTGAAAGTAGACCAAATCTAATCCAATGTCACATACGAAAGTAAAAGCATATCATGATACTTTTCATAGAGGGCATGTGTATTAATTGGATGAATAAATTTGTTTGGGAATAAGGTTCACAAAGTTGAGGTTTTGAGATAGGTTGAGGATAGACATTGAGAGGGTGAGGTTTGTGGGTATCTGGCTATTATAAAAAAAGACATGCGTTGGTTATAAATCCACACACCATCTTAATGAGAGTTTAGGTTTTACGGAAAAAAAATTGGGCTTTTGAAGAAGGAAGAAGACATATCGGCCGATTATTTAGTTATTGTATCCGGTGTTTTTGCTTGGTGTGGTTTAGGCCTTTGTCACCATTAGTTTCATATATACGAAATGGGTGCATGCTGATATGTTTGATACGTGTCAGCTTATTTCAATTTTTAGCTGATAATAGATCGTCCCATGTTTGAGGGTCATCGACTTCTATGAATGAACTATGCTTGAAGGGATCAAATAGAAGTGTGAATTGAATCAAGTACAGGGCCATTGCAGAACAAGGTGAAGGTATGAGGAGGAGGAGGAGTAACAACAACATCAGCTTGCCAAAATAGTGAAGACACGGTCTTCTCCTGCTGAAGAAGATCGGTTTTGGGAATGGTAATGGTAAGAAGAGGATGAATAGCAGAACGATTTCAGTTTATGTATATTACGTTGAATTCTACATGTGGTAACTGACGAATTCGATGATTGTAATTCGGAATTGGAATCTTCATGTAATTTTGTTTCTTTTCTTGGCAATTTTGGTCGATTTGTTGCTTTGTTTGTTCAAACGAGTGATTTAATTAAGTTTTTGTATCAACTTGGTGCACGTACATTTTTGCCTACTTTGTTCATGCGTTTTTGGTATCTTTAAATCCTCTTACCTGTGCATTTTTATTTACAGAAGAAAGGCAAAAAAAAAGTTACTTTAGGAGAAAAATATGGATCCTTCAATGGGATCAAGCTTCTTCGATAGACTATGGCATTGCTTCTCGAGTTCTATTTCTATGCAGTAACTCTTGGAATTTGCATTAACATCTAAGGTAATTTTATCTTATGAAATTGATTTCTTGAACTGACCAATCAATGCAAGGTCTTTGGCAAAGATCTCCGTTGGATGTTTTTATAATATGAATGACTGTCATGATAAAAACTAGCTTACATTTTATTGAATGAAAATTATGAGGCACACTTTTAAAAAATCCTTAGGGAAACTATGAAAAATGAGCAAGGAGTAATCTTACTTGACCGCCTAAATAATCTTGCCTATTGATTTTGCTTCTTTTCATTGCGTGTCTTCAGATTTCCCATTGTTTATTCGAAATATAATTGGAAACTGTCATCCTTCCTCTGTTATTCCTTATTTCTTCATCAATCAAAACTCCCATCACTTACCAATTACTTTCATAATATCATCTGCAACTGCATATTTCTGGAGAGCTTGAAAAAATTTATAGCGTCCAAAAGTAAGTTTATGGATCCTATTTTATGTATTCGGTATCTGGTAATTATTATCGATTTTGTTGTTTTACTACGATTGTTGTTAGATTTTTCTATCGATTCTCTTAAGTTTATGCATATCGCTAATATTTTTTCTATGTGATTATACAAATTCAGGCCTTTTTAGATTTAAGGTTGAATTGAATTTAAGGAATATACAATCGTAGAACAATTTTCTTACAACATAACTGTATCGGGGAAAGTTAATGGCTAGGTAGCTCTATTTGTGGTGAAATCACCTTAATTAGGTAAAATATGAATCACAAAAAATACATTTATTTTTATATGATTGTTTTTTTTAATTTCAATTATACTATTTTTAATAAGCTTAATTTTTTTTTTGAAGTTGTTTTTGATAATTAATTTCTTAATAAGCGTTAATATCGAACACCTTCTGCTATTTTAGTTGAATGAGGTGAAAATTTCATGTACAGTTCTGAAGAGTTGTCAATTTGGAATTATTTCAGTTACAATCCACTTTTGGTACACTTCAAATCCCGACACTTTGGAGCTATTCCACTTCTGCTATTCAGAACATACGAATTCGATGATTATGCTTTCGAACTGTAAATTTCAGGTAATTTTCTTTATTTCAGTTGAATTTTTGTCAATTTGTTGCATTGTGTAGTTTAATTGGGCTTATTTTTAGGGTTAAGTGGTAGTTGGATTACTCTGACACAGTAGTTCATTTATGTTTTCTTTAAATTTTTCGTAGGCAATTTACTTTGACACTAAAGTACTTCACTTATGCTTTCTTTAAATATTTTGCAGGAGATTTCCTCGGAAAGCAATCAGTTTTGCAAGAGTTTCAACTTCATCAGATTTTTTTGTGATATTCATTTGCGATAATCGAGGTTATACGACTTATGGAGTATTTGATTAGATTAAGGTCAATTTTAGGAAATTAATCGGTTGAATTTTTTCGAAACATTCAACTCTTTTTAGTTTAATAGTTGTGATATTTGGTCAATATATCTTGCAAATTTCGTGGATTCTGTTTCAATTAATGAGACTTTCATGATATTTTGTCAATTTACTGCATTGTAGAGAGGGAGACTAACAAAAAGAGTGAGTAGAGTAGTCATGTCGAAGCGAGGTAATTACTCATTTTATCATTCATTCTTTTGTTGGTTTATAATTTAGCGGATGAAATGATGTGATGGGAGGAATGAATGCGAGTGGAGTGCCGGAAGAGGAGGATGAGCAGGAAGCAAGTTTAGGATGTCACTGGGTGTGCAAGCTGTTGAACTGCGCAGGCGACACTGGAGAGAAGAAGCTTTACTCAGTGAAAGGAATAAAAGGTAGGCTCAACATGCATCCCTATGCCTGCGTGAGTGACATGGTCATGGTCATCATCAAGAAGGGTAAGCCTGGTTTTCGTAAGGTCATGCCTGCTGTCATTGATCGTCAGCGTAAGCCCTAGCGCCGAAAGGACGACGTTTTCATGTACTTCGAAGGTTTACCCACTACCTTTTTTTTCAATATAATTACAGAATTCTCCCCTTCCCCGGTAATTGTATTGATAGGAAGATAGAAGTATACCAGTTTTGGAACCCGTTGCCGCTAGGCGCGACAGAGCTCGAACCCTCTTCCTATTTCTTACCATTATCGTAGCACAACCAATTATAGATGAACGTATTACTTATGGTAGTGTTCACAATACTTAAATTCAACACAAAAACTATTCAACTACCGAAGCAAGTGTCAAGTATGACTGTTGTTCTGTTCTTTTATTTTTTTTACAGGTTTACAATCTGGAAGCTGCTGAGCGAGAAAATAAGAAATGAAAATAATTTCTGTACCGCCAAAATTGGTGATGTATTCTCGACTCACCTGCTAACTAGCTGTAAATTATTTTCTTTAATTTTGTGATTTTTTAAGGTAATCCTTCTTTTTCTTTAAAAAATTTCATTGAAAATAACTCTATAACTTCAACTTCAGTCTTTTTTAAAAGAAATTCATCATTTTTCTAAAAGGCGTGACAACAAAAACATTATTTTTTTCATTCGTACTTGAGAAATCTGGTGATCTGAGTCAAGTTATTTTACGTAATAAACTTTCACAACTCAAATTTTTTTTATTCAATGGTCATTATGTTATGGGTATGAATTGAATCTATAACGCTAGAGTTGTAGTAAGATAACATATAACTTGCTTCTCATCGGTAAACTTAAAAGTCTTTTTTTCCATCTACTGCATTCATTCTATTTGGTCAAAATGTGAATATAGATTTCATCTCATTAGTTTGTATGCCATTTTATTGCTAAATATCTGAAGTAATATCAAGCACACATGGTTGACAGATATCGGATAATATGCTAGAGCTTTTAGCCAAGTTAACATATGGACAGACCAGATATAGATCCCAAAACATGAATTACTCTTTGAATGTAACTTTGAGGAAATGTATTCCCCCAAAGGCATCGAATAAACTCTAATATTCATACTTTCCCAACTCAATAACAATTATTCTGTTTTCGCTTTGTAGGTTGTTCTCTCATATATGTGATATAATGTTCAAATTTTCTCTCTTTTTGATGTTATTTCGAATTTATTTCGATTGATTTATAAAATTCAAATATGTTTGCTCACTAATACAGGACAAAATACCCCACAAGAAGGGCTCTTGGATTTGAAATGAGAGGGTATAGTTTTGATGAGTAAGATTATAGTTACTGTTGTGATATTTTCCCTGTGTGAACTGTTTAAGTCTTAAATAGTTTCTTTGTGCTTTACATTGAAATGTTGCAATTTCCGATAAATCTTTATGATACGGCTTCAATAAAATGAAATGTGAGGGAAGACTTAGTTGTTGGATATGTTTTCGGTGGTCGTGAATGTTACAATCATATACGGAGTAATAATCTATATTGATGTACATATTCTCTTTCATCATTGAGTTTTAACTTTAATCCACTTTTTCATTTAAAATTTGTAGTTTGTCTTTGACAATTTTAGTTCAACACGATATTTTATTTGGAGCAATATTTATAAAAAAAATACATGTAACAATAAATGAATTATTAAATAACTTCGTTTATGAGTTTTATTTAAAGGTGGGAGTGCGCCATTTTGGAAAGGAGAGGAAACAAAGTACATATCAAGCTAAATGTTATCCATTCATCCTCTATTGGGTAAGATTGGCCGAGCAATTTATTCATGTTATTCTATTCTTAGTTTGACACTAATCTTTTATTATTGCTAGATTCATATCCTCAATGCTAGATGTTTTTGTACAACTTGACTTCGTTGTGTTGCGACCGCATATTGAAGAGTGATGCTTTTAGTTCGTGCATAGCTAAAATAGTTACGCGCCCTTGATTTTTTTTTGGCATGCACCATTTATCTTTTGTCTTCCATATTTTGCTTTATCATTTTGTAGACTCTCACTATATCTTTAGGGCAGGAGAAAATTTCTACTCTGTATATTGTTCAACTTTGTAAATTACTTATGTTGTAGACTCCCACTATATTTTTAGTGTGGAGAAAGTTTCTATATTTTTCAACTTAAAGTGTAATTTAAGTTGGTCATTGGCTGCCAACATTCGGATTTCATTTTTGTATACTCCGTATTTGTTTGAATATTTACCTTTGTCATTTCTTACTTTAGCTTTTCATTTTCAACTACATGTCATTCTCAGTTTTGAAAATCAGTCGAGTTTTTTTGTTACTTATTTTGATCTCAACGATTACGGTTTGGATCCATTTAAACCATACACTATTTTGTCAATCACTTTCTAACATGATTTTTTATGCCACCGTGCAATTTGCACGGGATCAAAACTAGTATATATATGATAGAGAAGCAAGTAGAAGAGAAAGAGTGGAGAGAAGTACAGGAAATAAGCACACTCCACTTCCTTGTTGTTGTTGACCGCAATCGCTATTTGTATCAACATCATATTCTCCAATGGGCTATCTACTTTCTGATCGAGGATGGTCTCTGTACTCCTTCATTTTCTGATAGAGATTAGGTTCCTGTACATTGTCGAGATCATAGCTCACTAAAATTAAATTTCAAGGTCATAACTCAATAATTAAGTACTATCAATGACTTTTAAAACTACTACTCCGTAGTCCGTATGTCTTTCATCTTGAGAGTTCATCTAGACCATGGAAAATAACATAATTAAACTTAACTAAGAGCGAAGGAAATAAAGTGAATTGAAGTAGAAACTACTAGAAAGTAGCAGCTAGTCTCCAGTCTTTTACCCAATTACTATCCAGCCTCGATGTAAGAATCACAAATACGAATCGCATTAACTCCAAGTCTCTCTACTGATTTCCACTGATCAAAATAATTGTAAGCTAGTAAGCAATCTCCATTTATCTTAGGCTTTTGGTGTCTAATAACTAAGTCAATAAATAAATAAACAAATATCGAACCTTGATATTTGGTGTAGTTATGAGCATGACAATGATAATTTACAATTAAGCTTTTTAGTGGATAAAGCAACCTCTTGTGCATGGTTTCTTACAATTGAGCAAATAACACCTCTATCCAATTATTCTAAGGGAAGTTTTGCCATCATATTATATGCTCCGAGTCACTTGAAAAAGAAAATACGCTTTTTTTAATACAGATATAATCAAATCAAATCATGGTTCAAATAGTAATCAATTTGAGAGAGAATACGACACCAGTAAAATGCAACATACCGGGTGTAAATTCTCTCTCTTAAGCAGTAAAATGCAACATATCAATCCAGATATTTCTCCCAAATACCTGAAATTATGATAAATTTACAATGTTAGATAACTGAAGTCGTAAGTTAGATTCCGCGGATAATGAAATTGAATTAGTAGACTTTAATTGATTTTTTTCCTCAAGTTGAACTAGAAATTTTGCAGTCCCAAAAACTGCTTTCCCCTCCTCGTCGCTTGCCTTTTCAATGTCCACTAATCCTAAATGACAGGAATACGTCATGTAATATGATAACTAAATAAATAAACGCATTCCAAACACCTCATTTAATTAGTAGAAGTTCCATCAGCGTCTGAGATGGCATTGTTCCTACATCGATTGTCGTAGTCTATATCATCTAATGCTACTCGGTAGCACTAGAAGTACATTTACAGTAGATAAAAACTAGAAACTCAGTTAGAGAAAAGGGTGTATACAGTATACATACTCCGTCTCTTATTCAAGAACACTTTATAGACTAAGGAGCTTTGCCTTACTATCAGCAGCATTAGATTTGTGGATACCCGCGCCACAGAACACTGCTATAAGAAAACACTAGACTCCAGAGAAAAGAATTTCAGCTTTATTTATTTTGTCATCCAGGAAATAGTTCAACGTCCTTCCTGCCAATATGTCAAGTATGAACTCCGACCAAAATTATCAAGTACTCACCGAAGTATATAACTCGTGCAAGCCAAAACTCACCTATCACGACGGTGATGGGTGGGATTTGTCGTGGAATCCCAACCGTCAATAAAATAACCGGCTAATCCTACGGTAGATAGGGTAAGTCGGGTCGAATCCACGGGGACGGTAATGTAAAGACTAGACTAAGGTCGCCAAATACGAGACTAAGTCAACGGACTAAGCTAAACTAGAGAATGATAGAAGGGGAGAAAGCTAGACTATGACTAAGGAAAGCAAACAAGGAAACGGGCTAGGATTAGGTCGGGGTCAAAGGGGTAACAGAATGGTCGAGGAAGAACTAGAGCGAAGGAGGTAGTAGGGTGATCTAGGTATAGTCCGGGCTCTCGCAACTTAGACTCACCTAGAGGTTCCAACTAGAACCCATCTCGGCGACACACATGACAAACGGGGTTCTAACGCGCTATAGTGGCCTAGGTCGCATCCGGGCTCTCGCTACGTAGATAGACCTAGGGGTCGTCCTCACCGGGCTCTCGCAACTTAGTGAGGGAACCGAACCCACAAACAAACTAACACCCACAAGAGAAAGGCAAGAAAAACAAGCATTCGCAACTACTTAGTCATTCAAGCATTTCAACAATCATGTGATGTGCACCAAACCAAGAGGAAACCCAAATCTTCCACCAACATCCCCAACAATCCCTTAATCATCCAATTAACACCCTAATCACCCTACTAACCCTAGCAAGAACACTACTCTAACATAATCCAACTACAACTAGCAAGAATAAGAGGAAACAACACAAGAAACAAAACATACACAATGAATCTAACAAGTATGGAGAACAATAAACAATAATCAAGAACTAAAGATTGAAACTTGAATAACATAAACAAAGATTAAGAGAAGAGAAAAGGATTATACCATACTAGAGGAGAAGAAAGAACAAAACTTGCATTAATGAAGAAAAACCCAAAACAAACACCCAAGGTTGTCAATCTTGAATGGGTCTTGAAGAATTCCCTTAATACAAGGGCTAATCTAGGATTAACAACTAATTAAGAACTAATCTACACTAATCTAATCTAATCTAACCTAAAGTAGTCTAGGGTTTAAGGTCTAATGAAGTGCATCCACTTTACAAAACAAGGGAAGAGTATATATAGGGTTACAAGTGGAAAGGAGAAGAAAGAAAGGAGTGCGGCCTGAACTGGGCTCATCCCGTTCGGGATGAGTTGGTCCCGTTCGGGATGGACCCTTCACAGAACACCTCTCTTTTGTGCACCTCAACCGGTTCGGGATGAGGCCTTCCCGACCGGGATGGGTCTTGTAGGCCTCCCTTAATAGCTTTTTGGTCCTTCCTTGCCTCTCATGGGATTCTCCTCGATTCTCGGGACTCGGGATCGGGTCTCGGAGGCTCGGGATTGGGTCCCAAGGTCTCGGGGTCGATTCCAAGGCCTCGAGTCATCGTTCCTTTATCTCGTTGGCTCCAAAATGTGTATGTATCGAGTCGGAATCGCTCCAACTCTTCCAAATCGGTCTCGGGAACCTGAAACGAACTAAAGGAAGCATAAGAAACCCATAAACCGCTCCCAAGGAGCGATTCCACAAGGAAAATGGGACCAAAACACAGTAAAATAGACACTACAAACTACACTTATCAACTCCCCCACACTTAACCCTTACTCGCCCTCGAGTAAGCACATACTATCTACTAAACTATCCTAGTGGGTATTAGCGCACCCTACGCCCCTTCAACTCACGCGAGTGCACTTAGAGGAAAAGTGCACTCCGCAAGGCAAGTCGGGTCTTGCGACAAAACTGTGGATGCAACCGGACACAAAACACACAAACAAACAAGCGCACAAACAAACACATAATCGGTTGCACCCAAAAGAAAACAAATACCGCTTCCCTCAAACAAGCGGTAAAAGAAGTACCGGTTTAGGACTCGAGGCAAGTGACAACGTTCCCAAGCTAGCAATAAAAACCAAGGTGAACTAAACCCTAATAGTATGACGATAAAGCAACAAAAAACGTTGGTAACTTACCTAGGTCCTCCTAACTTTCTAAGAACGTACTACGGGATGATCGGCGGAGTGGAAAAGTGAAGAACCACGGTGTTAGTCGATACTGTAGGTAAGTGAGACCCCGCCCCCTTTAGCGTGAGCCAAGAGGGTCATCCCGTGTCCAAAACCGCCTAACTAGTCCAAGTAAAAAGGTGGAAAACATGCAAAATGAAGGAAGACCGACTAATGCCGCTATCATCCTTCCTCGGGACTCGGTCCTTTGGTAGGCTCTTCACGGCGAAAGTCGGAAAAAGGCTTATTTTGAGATGTTGGGATTATTTTTGTGAGACGGGTTTTCTTTTGGCATTTTTCTTTCTTTTTGACATTTTGCTTTGTTTGTTGCCATGCCATTTCTTTTTCTTCTTTTCTATTTTCATTTTAGGGTTTTGTGCCTTTTCTTTTTCTTCAATCTTTTCTTTCTTTCATTTCTTTTTTTTTTTTTCTTTTCTTTGCCCTTTTGGCTTGATTTGGCTTGTAAGCATTTCTTTGCAACAAGAAGGAGAGATTTCAACAATTTGCAATTTATTGTGTGGATTTGTGTAGGAGGTAGGTGAATGGGTAATGTCAGGACGACGTCTTCCCTTCATACTCACAAAAAGGGGAGAACTTGGACTAATCAAACGGTCCTAAAAACGGTCACCTAAGGGACGAGACTCGGTAACCAAGACCTTTTCACACCGTGGGTGGTCATAATGGTCAAAATGCAAATCCCGTAGTAAATCCTTAGTAAGCTAGGTGGTCTCAAGGTAAAGGACCAACGAAATCATTGATTTAGGGTCATTCTACTAGGCTAAAGTCCAAGACTCGATTTATACTACTAGGAGGGGAAAGTAAACACTCGCACACTAGCCTCTAAACCGGGTTTTCGAAAATGTTTTGCACACATGACACACAACACAACACAAAACAAAGACATGACGAAGATGGAAGAAAAAGAAACAAAGGCAACAAAATAAAACAAGATAAAACAAACACAAACACCGCCCCGAACATCCAAACAAGTCACCAAAACAACCACAAACTTTACAAAGCTCCACCCGAGCACACCACAACACACATCTCCTCCAAACTCCACAGGGAACAAAGAGGAAAAAGGGGTGAAGAGATGTTACCGGAGGTCTTGAAAGCTCTCCAAAGCTAGCGGTGATTAAGCAACCTATAAGAAAAAAGGGAGGCAAACACGCACAACAAAACAATAATACGACACAACGACACAAAATAAAAACACACAAAAAGAAAATCTTTTTGATTTTTGTGAAATTTTTCAAATTTTTAAGGTTTTTTTAAGATTTTTTCGGAAAAACTACGAAAATAAACTAAACTATACTAGAATATCGCTATGATAAAATAAGGATTAAGAGAAAGGAAAAGAAGATTATACCTACTAACAAGATGAAAGGAAGAAGAAAACTTGCATAAATGAGAAAAACCCAAAACAAACATCCAAGGTTGTCAAGCTTGGTGGAGATCTTGAAGAATTCCCAAATTACAAGCACTAATCTAAGATTAAAGACTAATTACCGACTAATCTACACTAATCTATGCTAATCTATGCTAAAATAATTTAGGGTTTAGTCTAATATCCAGTGCATAACCTATACAAAACAGTTGCAGGAGCTAGAAGAGTTGAGACTTGAAGCCTATGAAAACTCAAAAATTTACAAAGACCGCACAAGGAAATGGCATGATGCTAGGATCCTTTGCAAAGACTTATCCATAGGTGATAAGGTACACCTATTTAACTCTCGATTTAAGCTCTTCCTCAGTAAATTGAAGTCAAAACGGTCGGGTCCTTTTGAAGTGACAAAGGTGCAACCATATGAAGCCCGGAAACCAGGAAAAATCATGGTTAACGGACAACGATTGAAGATCTACCATATCGGTCACGTTCATGGGATATTTTCTATCATTAATGTTGGTGAGCTCCATTTTGGGAGCGTCTGTTGATTCTTCTCTATCCTTGAATGAGGTTTGGTGGTATCCTCAATTACCACCTTGTATATATATGTATCATAATTTTGGGTTGATTAGAATTGTTAGTCTTCGAATTGAATGAATGCAATTGGATTTCAATCCCATGGAGCTATATAATTTGGGTGATTATCAAGATTTGGGTTCTAGTTGAGGAGCATATTTGAAGACTACAAGTGTGTTTGTGGGAGTTTTGACTCAACATTAATGATGTAATGTGATTTGGATCGTTGTTTGAAATATTAGGTGATCCTTGAAGAGCCTTGCAATGGCAAAACATTGAAGAAGAAACACAAATGGTGCCAGACGAAACTTCGCCTGGTTGGACTGATTGCCACTTCCGTCAGGCGAAACTTCACTCAATGAGAATTTGATAGCCATTTGGGAGCCATTTGACAAAACTGTCATCGAGTGAAACATCGCCCGATGGAAATTCACCGGGAGAAACATTGCCCTACGAAAAAGGTGCAAGAAATTGCGAGATATTGTCCAGTTAGCGTCGGGCGAAACTTCGCCCTACGGAGAAAATTTTCCAGCACCATCCTGAAAACCATCGGGCGAAACTTCACCCTACAAGATCTAGGCCGAATTCCTATGCTACCCATACACTTCATCATTCATTCACTTCCCTTCTTTCCACAAACACTTATCTATTTTCCCTACAAAATAAAACCCCAAAAATTTACCCAACACCCCAAACTTTACTTTCCCTCCACAAATTCAATCTATATATCACCTTTTACTTCAATCATTCATTCACCTAATTACTACCACCCCACTCATATTTTCTTTCTCCTCTTCATAACTTCACTTTCCCCTTTTATTTCCCCCATCTCCTCTTCTATACCCCACATCTTCTTAACCTTCATTCTTCCATTCTCCTCCGCAAGGTGATTATAATAATTTGGGTTTTGAAGAGTCAGAGTGGGTTTATTCCGATAATAATCGTTATAATTGTAACACCCCGGCCAAAACTAGGACCAGAAATGTTAGTCGCGGTAGCTCACCAGGCTCTGTACTAGTCGCACAAACCAATATGAGTCCTTTCCAGCGCATTTTGACCTCAGTTACGCGCATCTTGGAGACCTTCCCAGGAGGTCATCCATCCTAAGATTACTCTCAATCAAGCACGCTTAACTGTGGAATTCTTTTGCATGGATGACCAGAAAAGAAAGTGCACTTTGTTGATATGAGTATTACTTTCAATCCCTTTAAGCACTAGTCATTTAAGCTCATAAATAGGACATCTTCAATCAAAGTGGGGTTTTTCAATAGCTCTGACCGAGACGTTACACTGTCTAAAACATTCTCTGATAAGATCTTTTAGAGCACTCGGTGGCTATGTCCCAACACGATGACTGACCTAGGAATTGTTGATGACATTAAAGAGTTGACTGACCTAGGAATTATAATGAACTCTGTAGTCTCGCAACCTTCACATATAAGAATCTTACTTATGAGTTCCTAGCCACTTTCACTCTTAACCACCCGAGCACACCTACAAGAGTTCGATTTCAACTATTTGGCAAAGCTCTTAAATTGACCATTTTCGAGTTCGGTCTCGCACTTGGACTACACTCTTCGGGTATTGAACTCAGTGCACCATCAGACACCGTTGAGGTTTGTGTTGTAAGGAGGAATTTCTGGAAACGAATTTCCCGTTGAAAGGGGAGTACTCGAAGACAATGTCCTTTGCCTCTGAAATCCATAACCCCGTCATCCGTTATTTCTATGAAATTCTCTCACATTGCCTGGTGCTCTATGCCGATAATATTTATGCTCTGAATGTGTGTGTCCTACAATTAATTCATGATTCCCTAGTCGGTACCTCTAGTCCCCTTGACCTTCCCGTCGTTGTGGCGTTGCACTTCCAACACATTATCCTTGCACAACTCCCCTTCTTAGATTGTGGAGGTCTTGTGACCGTCATTGCAAACAAACTAGGGTACTCGACCGACCACCTTACCCCGCTTGCCAACTCCTTTTGGCTTGACGATGCCTATTTCTCCACTTGGATATTCCATGTCCACCCAACTCGCCTCTTCTATGTTAGCCTAGGTCGAGCCCTCATTGTACCCAACACAAACGGCACTACCATCCTTGTCAACCGTAATTGGGACCTACCTTTGGGCCTCGGAGAGTTTAGACTGACTAGGACAGGACTTGGTGGGATGGGAATTTGGGAGTATGCTCATTACTCGCTTCCCGAGGATCTTACGATCTACGACCTCTGTGAGCTTGAGCCGGACTATACCCTCACCTTGAGCGACGGCCCCGAAGGGACTTCATCCCAGGCGTCCTCTGAGGCTATACTGTTCTTCTATGGGTCTCATAGTTCATCTTATGTGTCTTCGGAATAAGACACTTCCCAAATTCGGTAGTGTGTTGGGAAATAGAGGCGTGGGTTTTTACAGGTGTGCTTTAGGGGATTATACATATTGTCAGTATTGTGATTACGCCAGATTGCATTATTATACTTCGCAAGTTTGTTCCAAGGGAACTGGTGTGGCCCTTTCGACCTTGTTTTAGCTCCTGGTCCTTGGTGATGTGATTACACCATTGACCCATTTGGAAATCCAAATGATTTCATTCTTCTCCTTTTTCTTTTTTTGAAATTGTGCGCAATCTAGGCTAGGTGACGTGATTACACCTACGCTCCTTTTTCACCATTTCATTTTCTTTTATCTTCATCTCAAAATCCTTTTATTTTCCTTTTTCCACTTCTTGGCTAGGGTCTAGGCGACATGATTACACCTAGGCCAGCCACATTTCATATTACTTCTTTTCCTCTCTTAAAATTTTTGAAAACCCTCAAAAACATTCGAAAAATCTGAAACTCCAAAAAGATTTTCCTTATTTTCCTCTTTTTATCTTTTTTTATCTTTCCCCTACTTGTTCATTAATGATAATGTACAGTTTTAGTGTGGAGGAGGGATCTACTATCCTTTTATTTTCTCAAAAATTTCCAAAAACATAAAAATTTGAAAAATTCAAAAATGCATAAAGATTTTTTTCTTCTTTTTCTCACCTTATTTTTTTTTTGTTTTTAGGTCCCTTGTATAGTCTTGCCCTCCGCTCTATCACCACCAACCTCATAGCTCGAGATGGAAGGTTATGGAAGCAGAAGACCGCTTGGTAACCCCCTTCTTTCGTTTTATTTTTCTCCTTATCTTGTATGGGAGTTTGGGTTCGAAGCTACTTGGAGGCTCTTGATGACCATTTTAGATTTGGTGGTTGTGTTTGATTGTTTAATGGAGATCGGAGTGCTTGACTTTACTCTTCTTTTCTTTTTCTTTTTCTTTTTCTTTTTCTCGTTCTTCTTTTGTGTGTTTCTTTTTTATTTTGTATAGTGTGTCTAGGATTATAACTTTTTTGAAAACCCGATTACAAACTTATTACAAAAGTTTACATTTCATGGTAGATAACTCAATTAGACTTGGACCTTAATCTAGTAGAATAACTCTCAATCAATGAATTTGTTGATCCTTTATCTCGAGTCCACCTTTTCTACTAGAGGTTTACTTTGGGGTTTGCACTTGAACACCTTGACCGTCCATGGAGTGACAAGGCCTTGGTTACCGCATTCCGTTCTCTAGGTGACCTTGCTTGAATGACCATTGCACCTTTAGTCCAAATTCTCACCTTTTTGTGGGTTATCCGGGGATGCATACTCAGGTGCCTATTTATCCAATCACCTATACATCATCATCGTCACAATAAGTTTACAAATGTGAAACTCAATGCTTAGTTGTTATTACTTTTATTCGATGCTCATTATGCTTAGGGACACTACAACAGATTAATTATTAGATGGAAATTATCTAATAGCATAAATTGAAATGCCACCTTAACTCATCTTAAATTGACATTTAACCTTGCAAATAAAATAAATGCCACTTAAACTAATAATAGTACAATAGAAAGCGCGTTGTACATTTCACAAAGCTAAACCTCCCCCCGCGTCTTTTCAGAAAACCCACCAACCTAAAACCTAAAACTCAATCAATCATCTTTTCCCAATTAATAAGTTACCTTGATTTACTCTAGAAAAACAAGTGGTCAGTGCTTACCTTGTTCTCACGCGTGTTTAACGTCTGAAATTTACCCCAGGTACAAGCCTGATGTGATTAAAGGTGATATGGACTCTATCAGAGAATCTGTGTCTGTGACACTAGTACGCTCGTTATTGCTTCATACACATGTTAGCCCTTCGTTCCTTGGGTTTGCTTTGTTCTAATATATAAGACAGGTGCAACTCTGAGAAATTTATGATATCGAGGTTTTGATCCTCGGTCTTGTGATCACATTTTGTAGATAAGTAGATGGCAGAATTGGGAGGATTCTTTGATAAGCGACTTATTTAAAATCCGATTGTCAAAGTAATTATACAGCATCAACTTCTTAATAATTCTTATGATGTTTCTTTTTGAATCTTTGCAGTTGGTTCTTATGGATAATTGCAGTGATTTCCCTATCACTCAATATAGCAGATATATATATTGTATATTTATGTAATAATTTCAAGTATGCGAGTACTACTGACAAATTGTTGGCCTTATGCTGCGAGGTAGGTTGGAATATATATATTTTTGGCTCTCAGTCATCCTGTTTGTTGTAAGTTTTAAGCATACTTAGCTTGGAAAATTTTTAGATTAAGAAACGCATTTATAAAATCATAGAAATGGGTAGTAATGTAATGTTGTTTCACGACAGCTTTTACTAGTTGTTGGGACAAAGTTGGTATCATCCTCTCATTTACTGATTTAGCTACGGATGTGGTCAAGACACATCCTCTCATTTCAGAAGAAATACGACTCGGGCCTTTTAATGATTATTTTTGGTTCAAAAAACCGAGGAATTTCTTGTTTGCGATTCATGCCATCCTCTTCATGAACTCATTTAGTGTTGCGATTTTCTTTTGGACATTGGTTGGTTAGATCTCTTTCTGTTGCATTCTGATATATGTTAAAGTTGAAAGCTGAAACATTGCATTTTTTTTTGATATGTTGCAGTTGAAATTCAAGTTCAACTCTTGCGTCATGAGAAATCCTAGATTTGCCATTGCAAGAATCTCCATCATGTAAGAATCGAGATTTTTCTACTGTCAGTAACAACTAACAAATGCTTGAAAAACCCGACTCATAAGAAAATTTGTGTTTTTTTTCCTGTTAGGCTGGTGATTCGGTTCTTTTTGCAGTTTCAGTTGTCTACCACTCTTTGCAATCGTAACTTAAGCTACGCGCGCCTTCAATTACAGATTATGTAGAAAATTATGTCATCCTCTTGAATCCTCTTCATGAACTCATTTAGTTTCGTGATTTTCTACTGGAAATTTTTCGGTCAGATCTTCTTCTGTTGCATTCTGATATATGTTACGGTTGAAGGCCGAAACATTGCATTTTTTTGAAAGGTTGCAGTTGAAATTCAAGTTACACTCTTGCATCATGGGAAATCCTAGATTTGCCATTGCAAGAATCGCCATCATGTAAGAATCAAGATTTTTCTACTGTCAGTAACAACTAACAAACGCCTGAAAAATCCCGACTCATAAGAAAATTTGTGTCTTTTTTCCTATCAGGCTGCTGATTCAGTTCTTTTGCAGTTTCAGTCAACCACTCTATGTAATCCTAACTCAAGTAAGCTACGCGGGCCTTCAAATGTACAGATTATATAGAAAATTATGTGTATTTAATAATTTATGTATGTATGTATGTTCAATTGGGTATTATGTGCTTCGTTGAAGATGGGGAGCTCAGTAAACCAAAAGGGAATGTCGGAATATAAAGCAACTGCTGCTATTCGCAACAGTAGGATTCCAGAAGATGTTGGTGATGGTGCAGATGCAGATGCGGATAGAAATATAACTCTAAAAATTTTGATTTTTGGATTGTACTTGCTATTTAGGCTTTGTTATTCTTTGATTAGGATTTAACGAATTGAGTTTAGACCCATATAGTCTTTTGTAATGATTATTTGACTACAAACTCTATTGTCAATATTATAAAATAAGTTATTAGATTTGTGTGATCTTTTTTTAATTAGTTATTTTTAATTAAAAAAATCATTATATAGCCCAAAAAACTTCCAGAAAAATAAAGACATGTTTATCAATGAATAAAAAGTCCAAAGAAAAAATAAGGGTTTTTCTATGGGATACCCCTCATGGCCCTCAAGTCCTCAACTATTGGCTTTTCCAAGTGGTACCCCCGCCTTTTTCGAATTACATGGTTTATCCCTAAACTTTACTTATCACTCCATATCATAACCAAAGTGATAAGTGTATTACAATTTTTTTTAAATGAATTATTAACATATTAATCAATCCAATTTGATGTTACAAACCACCTCTTTTTCGTTACCATTCACCAAGCCATCAAATGCCCATCAAAACGCACTATGTTGTCGGCCGACATCGACCTATCTCCCTCACTCTTTTAAATCCTTCAACCTCAATCCCTCCGTCACCCCCATGTTGTAGTGTGGTGGAATGGATTTTTTCGAGTAAAGGATGAAAATTGAAGAAATATATCATGGTTGATGAAAGTAAAATAGGGAATAATCACTATTTATATCATCAATTGAAAATTTTCGTTGAAAAATTATAACTTTGGTTACAATATAGACTAATTTACAAAGTTTAGGGATACACCATGTAATTCGAAAAAGGCGGTGATACCACTTGGAAAAGCCGATAGTTGAGGGGTACCCCATAGAAAAACCCAAAAAATAAAGATGAAAAATGAAATTTTAAAATTTATGAATAATCTACGGTGGCGTTTATATAAGCCTTTACTAGCATTTGCAACAAATGCCACAATGACTTTTCCCAACATTGAATCTAGCGGCATAAGATTAAATGCTGCGAGCACTTTTCATGGCATTTATAAATGCCGCCTAACCACTAAATAAACGCCGCTAAAAATGTGATATCTTGTAGTGACACCGATTACTTACTCAAAACAATCATGAACATTCCAAAGTTAATCACTCAAATAGAAGTGGACCAAAGTCTAAAAGTATGACATTAAAGCAATGGAAGTGTTGATATATTAGCGAGGTCCTCCAAATCTTCCAAAGGTGTCCGACGGGGTGTTAAACAGAAAGGATTGAGTGAGCCATGAAGTTATTCGACACTAGAGGTAAGTGCAATCTTGCTCTCTTTAGCTAAAGCCAAGAGGGTCGTTCCAAGCTTGAATTTACTGAATTAGCCTGAACAAAAAGTGGAGAAATGGTTTAGAAGAGAGCATCCCGACCGGGAAGAATGTCATCCCGATCGGGATGAGTGGGCTGAAATCTGGATCTTCTGGAGTATGATCCCGACCGGGACCAAGTTCGTCCCGACCGGGAAGGAGTCTTCCCGACCGGGATGGTCCCCTACTCCACCTTTTGCCTCTTCTTCAACATTCGAGCCCACCCAACCATGTTATACCCCCTCCCAACCTCCCTACCTATCCTTCCACATATCATATGACCCCTACACTCCATATACATACCATCACCTCATCTTATCTTCACTACACACCGACTTTCCCATCAAATCCTACTCCCTTCTACCATTGCAAGCTTAATACGTCAACCATGCGGGCCTATCAAGATTGAAGAGGAATAGCAATGACGAAGACAAGCTATGTGCCGATATTGAACTATGAGACGATGGAGCAAGTGAGTTGATAACCGAAGGGTACGGCAACTATCCTTTCTTTTCCGTCTTTTATCGCTTGTCTTCCTTTGTTTGTCCCCTTCCTCTTTTACACTTATGTGTCATGGTGGCCCTCAGGGCCTTGGTAGCTATTGCTCCCGACTCTCGATGACGTAACTACATCGAGAGTCATTTCAAAATCCAAATTTACAAGTTTCTCACCCTTTTTTGTAGGATTTAGTCGGATTTAGGCGGAATCCGGGCTAGGTGACTTGATTACACCTAGTCCTCCCCTCCCATTTCCTTTTATTTCCTTCTTTTTATTTCTTCCCCCATCCATATCTTTTCTCGTCTCGGCTCATGGTGACTTGACTACACCCCGGCCGGACACATTCTACCCTTTCTTCACTTTTCTTTTTAATTTTTAGCTTTATTTTCGTAGTTTCTTTTCTTTACTTTTGTGTCTCCATACACTACGATCGAGCATGAGGACATTGCTCAGTTTAAGTGTGGGGGAGCGATATCGTAGTGTAGCTTATTTCATTTTCGTTGTTTTTCGAGAAAAATCTTAAAAATCCCTAAAAATTTGAAAAAAATTCACAAAAATCAAAAATATTTTCTTTTTGTGTGTTTTCCTTTTGTGTCGTTGTGTCGTATATTTGTTTTGTTGTGCGTGTTTGCCTCCCTTTTTCCTTATAGGTTGCTTAATCACCGCTTGCTTTGTAGAGCTTTCAAGACATCCGGTAACATCTCTTCACCCCTTTTTCCTCTTTGCCCTTGTGGAGTTTGGAGGAGATAGGTGATGTTGTGTGCTCGGGTGGAGCTTTGTGGATATATATGGTTGATTTGGTGACTTGTTTGGAAGTTCGGGGTGGTGTTTGTTTTGTTTTGTTGCCTTTTTGTCTCTTTTCCTTTCGTTTATGTCGCATCTTTGTTTTGTGATGTGTTGTTGTGTCTTATGTGAAAAAAGGTTTTTGAAAACCCGGTTTTGAGACTAGTGTGCAAGTGTTTAGTTTCCCTTTTTAGTAGTATGAATCGAGTCTTGGACTTTAGTCTAGTAGAATGACCCTAAATCAATATTTTCGTTGGTCCATTACCTTGAGTCCACCTAGCTTACTAGGGTTTTACTACGGGATTTGCATTTTGACCATTATGACCACCCACGGTGTGAAAAGGCCTTGGTTGCCGAGTCCCGTCCCTTAGGTGACCGTGTTCGGAATTGTTTGATTAGTCCAAGTTTTCCCTTTTTGTGGGTTTGAAGGAAAGGATGCTCCCCGACTCACCCATTCCCCTACCTCCTACACATATCCACAAAATAAAGTTGCAAATTGTTGAAATCATCTTTCTTAGTTGCAAAGAAATGCCTACAACTCAAATCTAGCCAAAAGGGCAAAGAAAAGAAAATTAAAGAAAATGAAAGAAAGAAAAGATTGAAGAAAAAGAAAAGGCACAAAAAGCCAAGAAAAAGAAAATAGAAAAGAAGAAAAAGAAATGGCATAGCAAAACAAAGCAAAAATGCAAAAGAAAGAAAAATGCCAAAAGAAAACCGTCCCATAAAAGAGTCCCCACACCTCTCAAAATAAGCCTTTTACCGACTATTACCGTGAAGAGCCTACCAAAGGACCGAGTCCCTAGGAAGGATGATAGCGGTAATGGTCGGTCTTCCCTCATTTTGCAATCATATCCACCTTTTTACTTGGACTAGTTTTGCGGTTTTGGGGATGGGACGACCCTCTTGGCTCATCGCTAAAGGGGGCGGGGTCTCACATACCTACAGTGTCGACTAATACCGTGGTTCATCAATTCCCATCCCGCTTATCGTCCCGTAGTACGTTCTTAGAAGGCTAGGAGGACCTAGGTAAGTTACCAACGTTTTTATTGCTTTGTTGTCATACTATTAGGGTTTAGTTCATTTCGATCTGTATTATTAGCTTGGGAACGTTGTCACTTGCCTTGAGTCCTAAACCGGTGCTTCTTTCACCGCTTTTTAGAGGGAAGCGGTATTTATTTCTTTTTTGGGTGCAACCTTTTGCTTGTTTGTTTGTATGCTTGTTTGTTTATGTGTTTTGTGTCCGGTTGCATCCACAGTTTTGTCGCAAGACCTTACTTGCCTTGCGGAGTGCACTTTTCCTCTAAGTGTACTCGCGTGAGTTGAAAGGGCGTAGGGTGCGCTAATACCCGCTCGGCTAGTTTAGTAGTTAGTTTGTGCTTACTCGAGGGCGAGTAAGGGTTAAGTGTGGGGGAGTTGATAAGTGTAGTTTGTAGTGCCTAATTTGTTATGTTTTGGTCCCGTTTTCCTTGTGGAATCGCTCTTTGGAGCGATTTCTGGGCTACTCATGCTTCCTTTAGTTCGTTTTAGGTTCCCGAGACCGTTCATGGAGAATTGGAACGATTCCGACTCGTTTCATACACTTTTGGAGCCAACGAAGAGAAGGAATGATCACTTGGTGCCTTGGATTCGATCCCGAGTCCCTTAGACTTGACCCCGAGCTCCGAGATTCGATGAGAAACCCATGAGAAGCAAGGAGGGACCTTAGAGCTCATATTGGAGGCCTAGAGACCCTTCCCGGCCGAGAACAAGTGCCTTCTCGGTCGGGAAGGAATGCAAGAAAGAGCAGGCCACTGGAGGGGCCATCTCGGCCGAGACCAAACTCGTCTCGGACGAGACCACACCGTCTCGGGCGAGACCACTTCCATCTCGGCCGAGATGGACCCAGAACTGGGCTGTTTCGCTTTTCTCGCTTCCCTTACCCTTGTAACCCTATATATACCCCCTCTTGTATTGATACACTATCTTATGAAACCCTAGACTACTTTTAGGTTAGATTATCTTAGATTAGTGTAGATTAGCCTAATCCCTCTTTAATTACTTCTTAATCCTAGATTATCCTTGTATTAATTGAATTCTTGAAGATCTCTACCAAGGTTGTCAGATGTATTTGGGTTTTCTCTTTTATACAAGTTTTCATTCTTCCTTTCATCTTCTAGTATGGTATAATCTCTTTTCCCTTCTCTTTATCTTTGTTTTATTAATCAAGTTTCAATCTTTAGCTCTTGTTTATTGTGTTGTTCATCATCCTTGTTAGTTTTACATATGTATGCTCTTGTTCTTGAGTTAGTTTATCTTGTTCTTGTTTGTTGTAGTTTAATTATGTTTGAGTAGACTCTTGCTAGGGTTATTAGGGGGATTGGATGTGATGAGGGATGATTAGGGTGAGATGGGTGGTATTAGATGTTGTCTTTGTTGTTTCCCATTTACCTTGCACTCCACATGTTTGATGAAATGCTTGTGAGACTAGAGACGATCAATCCTTGTTTTTCTTGCCTCTTCTCTTGTATGTGTGTGTTTGGTTGGTTGGTTTGGTTCCCTCATTAGTAGCGAGAGCATGGTGAGGACGACCCCTAGGCCGTTTAAGTAGCGAGAGCCCGATCGGAACCTAGGCTACGAAAGCACGCTAGTAACCCCGTCTTTCCCCCTTTTGTCTCCTTTGCGTCCATGAACTCGACCTAACCCTAGTTTTCCTTCTTATTGATATCCTTGCTTCCTTTAGTCATTAGTTACTTGTTTTGTCTTTCTTTTCCGTGTTTTAGACCAAGTTTAGTCCTTAGCCATCACCCTAGTTTAGCTTGTCTTGAACCTAGTCGTAGACCGTAGCACACCTAGGTCCGGCACCCCGTCCCTGTGGATCAACCCAACTTACCCTAGCTACCCAGTTAGGAATAGTTGGTTTTACTTGTTTGGTAGGATTGACGGCAAAATCCTCCCATCAGCGGGATTTTTTGTGTGCTAAATTTAGCTAACTTTTCCGTCCATTTAGACTCGTTTTTGTGAGAATATCGTGCGATTATCGCTTTATTCGAGTCTTTCTCATATTAGCGTCTCTCTTGTGCATTTTACGTGTTTTTGAGTAGTTTTCCTATTGTTTTGATAGGAATCTGTTTCTGAGAGCATGTCTGATCTTACATGAGCACGAGAGAGTGGAATACCGTCCAAGGCATGTCGCGAAGCTAAAGTCCGAACAATAAAGAGTGGAACAAAAAGAAAGAGGACAAAGGATCTATTGGGCGAAGTTTCCCCCGACGAGATCTCGCTGGGCGAAGTTTTGTCCGACAACATATCTGCCTCCCCGAAGATCCTTATCAAGTGAAACCACAGGGCGAAACTTTTACCCACCGGGCGAAGTTTTGCCCGACGATATTGTTGTCCCGGATATCAGATTCAAGATGAAAAGTTGACCGGGTGAAACCACCAGGCGAAATTTCGCCCGGCGGTGAGGTGATAGGAACTCCAGAAATCCGCAGGGCAAAGTTTCACCCATTAAAGACCATAGGGAAAATTTTCAGCTCAAGTACAAAAATTAGAATTGGGCTATGATTAAGTGACCCATTAAGCAACTTTTTGTTTTGGTGAATTGTAAGTATTAATAAATCAATTAAAGAATTACAAGAGCTAAAGACCACGTGTCTACATCAATTTATGTACCCACCCAGCATCTTTATGACTAATAGGATATTTTACCTTACACAAAACTCGATTCTTGACATCTAATTTAATCTGTTCCGCAACCAAATGAGGTTGCCTCAGGTAACCTTCTATACGACTCAAATTTCTTTGCAGCCATACATGATAGATGCTCGCATTCACTGTAGCTCGAATTATTTTGCATTTCAACTTCGATCCTCTCATCTTAACACTCCAATGCAGGCAATTGTCACTCGGGATCTTACTCCGCAGCCAACCACTCACCTGCCCAATAACAGTCGAACTATACTGACACCCAAAGAAAAGATGATCAATAGACTCTGTCTGCAGTTCACATAAGCAGCATAAATCGGAGTCCAAAACTCCAATCAGGGCTAGTTTTTCTCTAGTATTCAGTGCATTCCTAAACACTAGCCATGAAATGAAGTTGTGTTTAGGCATACTCCACACACTCCATACCTGCCTCCACCAATCCACCCTCGCTCTATGTTCTCGCAAAGAGTCATAGGCCTCTGAAACCGAATAAGCAGATCCCAGACCCTGCCAAACACCATCATTGTAAAATGGCAAAATCTTATCTTTAGCCTGACAAATCTTTCGCCAGGCCCACGTAACATCAGCTGGAGGCACGTAATCCTGCCATGTCTACCCCCACAAATAAACGCTATTGATCCACCTAACCCATAAACCGTCAGGTTGATTAAAAACCCAAGATGTCAGCTTGGCCACAGCAGCCACGTTCCACATGCTCAAATAACGCAGACCTAGTCCCCATTCTTCCTTCGAGCCACAGACCTTATCCCATCCAACCAAAGCTCTCCTCGTGCCTTCAACACCTCCTTCCCAAAGAAAGCATTTGCGGATTGAATCTTTTCGCGCTAACACACACTTCGCTAAAACAAACACAATGGCCTAGTAATTATGAAGCTGAGACAGCACAGACTGAACCAGTGTCATTCTACCTGCATAAGACAACTTACACGCTCCAATGCTAGAAATACACGCAGTAATTTTTGCCGGCAGTTTCTCGCAGTCATTCCTGCCAAGCCGCGTAGTTTGGATAGGAATGCCCAGATGAAACGAAAGCGTCCCTTCTAAGCACCCCAAAAATTGCAAAATCGCTGCCTTTCTGTCATTATCAATGCCCGCAAAGTAGGCATTTGATTTACCAACACTTATATTCAACCCGGATGATTTGCTAAATGTCGCAAAAGCTCGCCACATCAATTCAATTGTGTCCATATCCCCTTTAGAGAACAAGGGAAGGTCGTCTGCAAGGAGGAGATGACTCAACCTCATCGGCCCACATTTCGGGTGGAATTTTAAACCATACTCAGTCGTGACATAATCCATAATTCGAGAAAAGTATTCCATACAAATTGTGAAGAGCAAAGGGGAAATCGGATCCCCTTGTCTTAATCCCCTTTTCCCTCGAAAAAAACAAAAATTATTGCCATTAAAACAGAGAGAATACGAGACCGTCTGAATACATACCATGATTATGTCACGAAAATGGTCCGGGAAATCCAATGCTCGCAACATCTGATCCACAAAATTCCATTCTACACTATCATAAGCTTTGTGTATATCCACCTTGAATAAGCATCGAGGTGAACTCGTCACCTCTTATACATCCGAACAAGGTCCTGACATATCAGTACATACTCCACTATGTTCCTCCCCTCAATAAATCCCCCTTGATTAGGACTTTTCACCTCGGGCAAAACTCGTGTGTAACACCCCTGATTTTTATAAATTAAATTTTATCTAACTTTTACTCTATTTACGATTTAATTCTTACATCTTAAATTATTATAAAACGAATTTATCGTTTAATTGTTTCAAACTCATAAAATTCTATTTGTCTCGGAAACTCTTCTTATATTTAAAACATATTTTTATTTCTGTTTCGATTTATTTTATACATTTAATTTAATTCTTAGCAAAAGTCTATTTCGACGACGATTTAAATTCTAAATTCGTTTTATTTATTTTTATTTACGCTTGAATTTCTATTTTTGGCTCGAAGCTCATTTATGTTAAGTTTCGTCAAAACATTTATTACCTTTCCTCGAGAAATTAATTTATTTCACTTTATCAAAGATTTATTATTTATCGGGAAATATTATTTCATCGTCTAATTATTTATCTCTATAAGCTTCGTTTTCGTCTCGAATACTTATTTTAATTTTATTTTACGGCCCGATTATTTATTAATTTTATTAACTCGTTTTAATTTGATTCATGGGTCAGTCAACTTATCGTTACGGAATTCGTTTAATCGGTATTTCTACTCACTTTAATTGAGTCGATTCTTTCCCTATACATGTACCCCCACTTATTATTATCAATCATCCCCTTACTCTCTCAGTTTTTCCACCGCTTGACTCTCCTTCATTCATCTCCCTTTTCTTTTTGTTTTCCTCTATCACTCATGTACCCACTCCCCCCCCCCCCCCCCACTTTTGCTTCCTCTCATCAGCTACTCACCTCCATGCCTTAGTTTTGATCTAGTCATCGCCGATCAGTTCTTTCATCAATCTCCCACTGAACCTCTCATCTTATTCTGCTGCTTTCATCCCTGTTTTTTGCCTTTGTCGTCATTTGTCGAGGTAATCTCCTCCTCCTCCTCCTTCGCCTTCTTCTTCTTCTTCTTCTTCGCCTGCTGCTGCGTTTTGTTGATGCTCCTGCGTGTGTCACGTCATCTGTTCTTCTTTTTCTTCTTCATTCTCTTTTCTTTTCCTCTTCTTCTTCGTGGTCGTCGTCATTGTTTGCTGCGTTTTGTTACTGCTGCTACTATCTTTTCCTTTGAATTCTATTTTTGTTCTTTCTGGTTTAGTTGTTGTGTTGTCGTGCTACTGCTATCTTGTCAGATGTTGTTTTATGTTGTTCACTTGCTGATTTTCGTCTCCCTGTTCTGCTTCTCCTCCTTCTTCCTTCTACTTTTGTTGCCGCGTGCTTCTGATACTACTGTCGTCTGCATTGCTGCTGTCGTACTGTTGCTGTCGATGTTTGATTATCCTGTTTTCGTTGATGCTGCTCTTTTTGCTGTCCGCTTCTGCGCTTGTTTCTTTTGTGTTCTTTTCATATGTGCTGCTGGTGTCCCCTGCTCGTGTTGGTGATGTCGGTGTTGCTACTGTACATTGTTGTTGCTCTCTTTCATTATTGTCCTCAAATCCGTTCACCTATTCGTGATTTATGTTACGTTTTATGTGTCAACTCTAGTCTTTTCCAACTTTCTCTTATTCCGACTCCTTTGTTTTTGTGTCTACGTGTTTTGGAGCCGTTAGAGCCTCAAGATGTTGGTGGAACAAGGGTCGGAAGGTTCGAAGCTTGGTCAAATAGATGGAAGGACAAGTACGTGATCGATTCGCCGTCGTCCTAAGGTAACTTTAGGACGTTACTCGATTTTATATCGTATGTTTGAGTAGTAGTATGTAGTAAATATTTTAACTTCGGTTTTCTAATTTTAGCTATTTATTATTTTGCTAAAAATATTATTTTAATGTGTACCTTATAAATATTTTACAAGTTTTCGATATCGTTTATAAATCGCTCGTAATTTAATTATTTACGATCGTTATAACATTTTGTTGGTTATTGTGACACTAGTTACTAAATAATGTCGATTTCATATTTTTGTCATATTTTTGTTAATTTATAATTTTAACTCAAAATCGTATTTTTATATTATAATCGAGATTTGTATACTTGTTCAATAAATTAATTTTGTTTTACGACTTATAATAAATGAGAAAGTAATCGATTTTGTTTTAAATACATTTTTAGTCAAGACTATTTTCCCTAATAATTTCTCATTTGTCTACGATTGATTACTTTTATTAAAGGGTTATTTCATAACAATAATACCAACTATGGGGGGACTTCTTATATTAATACCAACTATACGTACTCCCGTTTTAATATGAACTATCCCCTCATTAATATCTCTTTAGAACAAGTTACCGACTACCTGATGAGCCGGTTTCCTTTTCCTTTTAATTTCTTTTTGAATTAAAGTCCTCCTCCCACCATACTCTATACACTTCCTTTCTCGTTACTACGTACTCTTCTCTCGCCATTGTTGAACTCGACATCTCCTCTCGCCATTGCTTTTCTTAAATTTTTTGAAATTGTGGTAAATAAATTGGAGCATTTGACGTTTGCGAAAAAAATCTGACATTTGAAGGATACGAATTAGAGGAGGATCCAGATGAATAACCACATCTCATTGTGTCAATGAGGGTTTTGAAGGTCGATAATGAATGATGACTTTTAATTTGATGAATATAAAGGGGAAGAAGAAGAAGAGGTGCACCAAAACCGAGCAGGTCACAATTACCGGTTTTACAGGTAAAAAAAGGCATTGGTTATAAAGAGAGATTAATGAGAGGATAGTTCATATTAAAACGGGATTACGTATAGTTTGTATTAATATAAGAAGCACCCCCATAGTTGGTATTATTGTTATGAAATAACCCTTTAGTAAAATCAATATTATTTATTGATAAAATCTATTTGCTAAAACTAATTTGAAAGCTTTATAAAATCTCGTTTAATTTATAAAATTCGTCGACTCAATTAATTTTTATATCATTTTCTTAAACATCTCTTTTCTAAAAATGTATAGTTTTAACTCGATTTCCTAATTATTTATAAAATACTATATATTGACTTATTATATTTTATTTATATTTTAGTAATGAATTTAGAAATATATTCAAGTTACGATAACGACAATAATAATAAAATGTTAATTTCGTTAGAAATACTACTTTTTATACATTTCACTTTTTTTAATAACTTAAGAATTTTCTATTACAATATTTCTCTTTTAAGTAAGTTTCTATTTGTAGAAAGTTTCCCTTTTAATATAAAATATTTATTCCTTTTATCCTCATAATGATTATATCTATTTAAAATCGATAATGGCTTGTTTTGGAGTTATGGAATAAAGACAAGTGTGGGGTTAGAGTAATATAGTCTAGGGTGTATGTTTTTGCCATCAACTGTAAGGCTGGTGTGTCTTTATGGGGCACATTGGTTGTTGAACTGAGCATGGCTTGTGTTCATGAGAGTGTGCATTCTGTCCTTAAACTAGATACCGCATCGTGTTAGTCGTCGTCAGTTGAACTGGATACATTTGGTATCCAGGAGGGGTGTATACTACGTAAACCAGGACCTCGCTGCACGCAGTCCTGTTGTAGTTGAGTTGTCTAGTTAGAGACTGGATTCTGTTATGAGTTAAGTCTACAGTACTCGAAGCTATTTTCCAGTACTATCCCTAGTGAAAGTCTAGCCTTGTGCACACTGATCAAATTTCCATAACGCCATTTTTGAATATTATTATCGATTGATTTTTGACTTGCAGGTTGACAAGTGCTTTAAGTTTTGTTGAAAACTTATTTTTATTATATCGTTTTAATGTTTTCTCTTCTTAAATATTTTGATATAATAATACTATTATTTTTCCATACGATATAGTATGGTTGAAGAACATCTGAGTTACTCCCCACTGACGTGGTTGTTATGTTTATAACATGACAGATATCTGCTGCTGGGTTTTGGGTATGAGCTAGCGAGTAGCGTGGATCCTACTCTTTCTTTATTCATGTAATTTATAGATTTGTATAACCCGTTTGGAGAATTTTTCTTTTTAGCCCTTTTGTAAAAAGAGTCATTTCTATTGACTTACCATTTCTTTTAATAAGATATAGTTTGTCAGTGTGTTTTAATCTCAACTCTATAGTGTTTCCGCCACTGTATTGCGTTAGAATTTCTAGAGGATTACATCGTGCCAGTCTAGAACAGATAATCTTCGCAATACATTTATACACAACATTGCAGCAAGAAATCGGTCTAAATTCCTTCACCGTTTGAGGGCGTTGGACTTTTGGAATCAGTGTGATTTTAGTACAGTTTAGTTGTTTGAGTAATTTACCCGTTACAAAGAAATCATGTACTTCTTTAGTAATCTCCTCTCCGACAATTGCCCATGAATCCTTAAAGAATTGGCTCAAGAAACCGTCAGGCCCAGGTGATTTCTCACGAGGGATACTAAACATGGCCTTTTTCACCTCCTCGGCTGTTACTGTCGCTTCAAGCATATTTTTATGAGCATTCGAGCATATTCTACCTCTTCGAACAATTCCCACCTTAACCGGTTCTACAGCTTGTGATTCACCCAGGATCTTCTTGCAATAACTAAGAAAGGCAACTTCAATGTCCGGCATATTCGAGCAATCCCAACCTACATCATCTTTAATACTGGCAAGAGCATTATGAGCCCTCCTCGCGCGCATCATTCCATGAAAATAAGCTGAATTAATGTCACCTTCATTCGCCCATTTCATCTTTGCTTTCTAATTCCATAAATCAGCACGGGCTGCTTGCAGGTTACGCACCTAAACTTTCTGTTTTGATTCCCTGTTTGCTAATGTCGGACTTCAATTATCCACCAAATCGACTTGCATTTGCTCCAAAATTAATTCTGCCTAAACACATCGGTTCTCGATATCAGTAAAACATGATTGATTAAGCTTCTTCAAAGGAAGTTTCAATGCCTTCAATTTCTTGAGTACTCTGTACATTCTCATCCTCACAATATATGACTTCAAAGTTGCCTCGACACAGCTCAGAAAGTCAGCAGCACGCCCCCACATATTCATGTATTTAAAGCTCCTATTCCGTGTCACGGAGGTTGCGCTAATTGGACAATACATGGGCAGTGGTCGAATGTCCCTTCGGGCAAAAATTTGGCAAAACCATCCGGGAACAGCGACATCAATTCATCATTCACTAAGCATCGATCAATTTGGTTTTAAATTCGAGTCTCCCAGACCCGATGTTTGTTATTCCAAGTGAACCAAGACCCACTAGCCTTAAAATCACTTAACCCACAAGCTTCTAAGCAACTTCGAAACTGTGTCATTTCTATTTCCGAGGAAGCACCCCCAAGTCTCGCTCTAGCATCAATAACACAGTTGAAATCGCCCACAAAGATCCAAGGAACCGGAGAAGAATACCTCTCTAATCGCTGCCATATCTCAACCCGATCAGCAGCAGAGTTAAAAGCATAAACTAAAGTAAGCATGGACTTCTTTCCGTAAGAAAAGTTCACTCAACATGAATGTTTTGGCTACTGTATTCCAATATCGTCAAGCTTACCCTATTATGTTTCCATAAGAGCCAAACTCAACCCCCTTCATGACAGTGGTTGTTGGTGGTAATACTCCAATTCGCAAAAACATTTTTGTGAACTTTAGCATATGCCTTATTCTTTATTTTTGTTTCGAGAAGGCCGACTATCTCGACTTATTTATTCTTAATGAACTCACTAATCGTACGTTGCTTATTTATATTACACATGCCCCATACGTTACAACATCCTATATTATGTACTACCATGTAAAACGAATTCTAAACCGACACCATCATTCATTTCTACCTCTTCCTTTTCGTGACTCATACCTGAAACAACTTGAGCAAAAGTTTTAGTAGGATTCAGCCCAGCCCTAAGCTGTTTCAACCCAGAAATCTGCTTCGTCGAAGGTAACACCAAAGTAGTAGTTGTCGTCTTCAGCACATTATTCTGTAATTTGCCATTCTTCACCGGTTTTGCTATGTTCTGCTGCTTTGGTTTATTAGCAAGTCGAGATTTCCTCGGCTCCTCCTTACGACAATCATTGGCTTCATGACCATACCCTTTACATTTGGTACACCAAATAGGCTTCAATTCAAACTTAACTTGAACCTCAACTAATTTCCCAACCTCATCCAAGAACTGGATGTTATTCCTAAACTTCTGCCCAACCTTTACTGTAACCATAACGCGGGCATATCCGAGCCTCGTACGCTCATCCGTAGCCAAGTCAGACTTGACATACGGTCCTACCAGAGAGGCGATTCTCGGTAGGCTGCGTTCCCAGAACTTCAAGGGTAATTCATGGAGCTGAATCCACACCGGGACCTCCTGAATATCCTCTTTACTAAGAATGGCATCCGGAGTCCATTCCTTCACGATCATTGGTTTATTATCGAACATAAAGAAACCCTGATTAAGAATTGATACCTTCGCAGTCTTCTCCTTGAATCTCACGAGGAATACTCTGTTTGGAAGGAATGAGATTTTATCGATCTCATGAGCCTTCCAAATGCGACGTACGAACCCCTCAATCACTTCCCAAAGAGGGTTGGCGCCCACGATGAAACAGTATACCGCATTTTGCCAGAATTGGACCTCCTCTTCAACCTCATTTGAAGAAATTTGCATTAGTTCTTCTTCCTCTTCGACGTCTACTCTTTTTTTTCCTTCTCGCTGTTGCCAGCCATTGTTGTTTTCCGGTTCTATCTCAGGAACCACTTCTATTGGTTCCTCCTCATCGTCGGTCCTAAACTCTAAGTTCAGACTCTGGATGGACTCTAGCACATTCAGGTTTTCATCATTCTCGCCAAACAAGTTTTCATCATTCTCGCCAAACAAGTTTTCATCATTCAGGTTTTCAATCATGTCACCATTCTTCTGCCATATCATTTCATCATGTTATTTTCCGCTTTCTTTGTGTGACTGCCTCGTAACAGGTTTCTTAACCCGTTGCGATGGCTGCTTTGCCTTCTTCTTATTCATTGGAAGCTGGTCGGAGAGGGTGGTTATCGATCTCAGGTGTTGTCGCAGTCAAGTCGCCTGAGGTCGAGAGCATTTAGGGTTTTTACTTTTCACTGTCGATTAGTTTCTTATATCCCATTATTTTGTATATATTGTTTTAACTTAATTTGCCACTAAAAATGCCTCATCATCAATGAATTCTAGATCTAATTAGGAATTTGAAGGGTTTTTCAAGGGTTTAGTGACAAAATCCTTGAGTTTCTTCTTCAAAGATTACTATTTTTATGCAATCTTCATCTTCTTCATGTTGAATTTCTCCATTTTTGGTACTTTTCTCTTCCTCTCTTTTTTCTCTAGATAGTTTTCCCTCTAGTTTTCTCCCTAGTTAATCATTTGCTTTGATTATTCTTGCTTTGTTCTTGTCTTGCTTAGTATGATAAGTTCTTGGTTTTATTTTCTCCATCTTTTGTGTTCAAAATTAATCTTCTTTTTGCCTCCTATAGACACCCAAATTTGGACCTGGAGGCTACTGGAGCGTCCGACAAACACCCGATGATGATCGGAATGCAACACGACACGATTTTATGATGTTTTAGATGATTTTTATATATAATGGATCAAATAATTACTCGGAGAACTTAATTCAACATAAAGACGGTCTAAGTCATGTCATTACGGTCACATCAACACTAAATAGAGTTAATTCCGACTCTGGAGCTCCGAATCGGTCCCGAAACACGCAAATTCAAACCCGAGTCAGCGCGTCAAACCGAGTCGAACCTTGGGATGCGCACCTGAGGCCCATCGGCACGCGCACTAGGGCAAGGTTTAAAAGCCTTGATAAGCAAGCAATCACGAGATCACGTATAACTCCGCTTTGAAAACTTTTCCAGATCGCATCTTCAAAATCTCGGGCGCAAGACGGGTCATGCCTGAGAATCGGGTCGCCTGAGGCCAGGCGTCTCAGTCTTGGGTCGCACACATGCTGCGCCCAAGATCTCGGATTGAACTACGAGAAAAACTATATATCCCCATCCCCCGCTCATAATCGACACACAATTCTCTCCTCTCAAGAGCTCCACACAACTTGCAGCTCTTCTCTAGCGTTGCACCCCACAACAGTAGGAACCATCCACTTGATAGTTGTCTCTTCGATTTGCATTCCACAAATCAAAGCCAATCTTCGTAGTTCCTCGAGTTTCTGACTCGAAAGAACGAAAAAGGGCACCTGTGTTGATCCGCCGACTTGCCCCCTACAGTAGCGAAGCTCTGCCGAAATCGTCGCACGACCCTAAGGAGTTCATTTCGTCCAAGTCGATATCGTCACTAGGCTATCATCTTAACTAAACTTTACATATCACACTTTAATTATGCATTTTTATGTTGTCAAGTCCGACCTATGTGGATACTAATTCCACAACGCGTCCCCCATTTGCACTCTTAATGGTGTACAAGTCTTACTCATGTTTGGCTTAGTCAAGACCAACTCGTCTAAAATACTTAGCGTCCACAACTTCAACCCCAGTTACTAAAACACCTAAATCGAATCTGAGTTGTCGTTATAAGAACCGTTATTTGTCGTCTACACATCGTACTTCGTTTAGTGTACATTCTGAGGGTGAAACTCCTCCTACAACATGATTTACCTATGTTTCACATTTTACCGCTTTCGTATGGTTTACCATTTTTGTAATCTCCTAGAAATTCTAACGCAATACAGTGGCGGAAACACTGTAGAGTTGGGATTATAACACACTAACAAAATATATTTTATTAAAAGAAATGGTAAGTCAATACAAAGGCTACTTTTTACAAAAGGGCTAAAAAGAAAATTCCTCAAACGGGTTTATACAAACCATAAGTACACAAATGATGAAGGAGTAGGATCCACGCTACTCGCTAGCTCACACCCAAAACCCAGCAGCAAATATATTTCATGTTATAAACATAACAACCACATCAGTGGGGAGAAACTCGGACTTTCTCTCAGTCATATTATATCATATGGAAAATAATAGTATTATTATATCTAAAATATTTAAAATGAAAAAACATTAAAACGATATAATAAAAATAAGTTCTCAGCAAAACTTAAAGCACTTGCCAACCTACAACTCAAAATCAATCGATAATAATAATATTCAAAAATGATGTTATGGATAGGATTAGTGATGAAGGTTAGACTTTCACTATGAGAATACCAAAAACTAGCTTCGAGAACTTAGTTCAAACAAATAAAACTTCGATCTCTAACTAGGCTACTCAACCATATATAATAGGACGGCGACTTATAAATGCGTGGCTCTAGTTTAAGACAATGCACACCCTTCCTAGGATTACATGTCACCAAGTTCAACTTATGACGGCGACTTACTGCGAGGCCTAAGCTTAAGGTCAAAATGTACACAACTCCTGGGATACCTGTCACCCGGTTCAACAGCTAATGTACTGATTCCTGATACACTAGTCTTATAGTTGATGGCAAAAACATAAACCCCAGAATATATTACTCTATACCTCACACTTGTCCTTATTCCATAAACTCCAAAAACAAGCCATTATCGATAAATACAAAAGATATAATCATTATAAATAATATGAAGATAAAAGAAATAAACATTTTATGCTAAAAAGGAAACTTTCTATAAATAGAAACTTACTAATTTTAGAAATTTACTTAAAATAGAAATAGTATTATAGAAAATACCTAAGTTATAAAAATAAGTGAAATGTATAGAAATAGCATTTCTAACGAAATTAACATTTTATTATTATCGTCGTTATCTTAACTTTAATATATTTCTAAATTTGTTACTAAAATATAAATCAAATAGAATAAATCAAAGTATAGTATTTTATAAATAATTAGGAGAATCGAGTTAAAACGATAATTTTTTGGAAAAGAGATGTTTTAAGAAAATGATATCAAATTAATTGAGTCAACAGGTTTTATAAATGAAATGAATTTTGTAAAGGTTTCAAATTATTTTTAGCAAATAGCTTTTATTAATAAATAATACGAATTTTACACAAAATAGTCAATTGAAAACAAATAAAAAATTATTAGTGAAAATAGTCTCGACTAAAAATATATTTAATACAAAATCGACTATTCTCTCATTTATTAATATAAGTCGTAGGACGAAATTAATTTAATTAACAGGTCCTCAAATCTCGATTATTGTATTAAAATATGATTTTAAGTAAAAAAATAGAAATTAACAAATATGACGAAAATATGAAATCGATATTATTCATTTACTAGTATCACGATAACCAACAAAATATTATAAAAATAATAAATAATTTAATTACTAACGATTTATAAAACGATATCGAATACTTGAACAATATTTATAAAACACACGATTTAAAAGAATAATTTTAGCAAATGATAAATAGGTAAGATTTAGAAAATGGAAGTTAAAGTATTTACT